>CM074724.1:233924504-234277004 GCA_037306005.1 Rhinophrynus dorsalis | reverse complement strand
TAGGGACCCTAAGAATTTTTCAGAAAATAGCTAAATGATTTCTCTTGCAGAGGGGACTTGCACATCATTTTGGATGTAAAATTAGCTGTAGACAGGCAACATTGCCTCTCACATCCTCTGGCTTGTTTGTGAGGATCAAAATGTAGTTATCTAGAACAGCATAACTCCTAGTCTCCAATGCATGCAAATCACTGTTCCTAGTATTAATTGGTATGGAGTCCCTAAGAAAACATCTTCTGTCTATTTGCTCTCCTGTGATAATTTCAAAGAAAGTTAGATAAGCTTCAAGTATAAACAGGAAAGTTGTATCTCTTGCTCAATGAGAGTAGAGACCTAAAGGGCAGAGGAAAGTCCTGGTCTGTGGAACGTCTTCACAATGCCTTGATGCTTGTGAGCTAAGTGGAGGGACATTACTTGAGAGTGATGTCAACTTCAGTGCAACCTTACTGCAGCTACTAGCCATGGGTAACATTGATGACAAGAAGAACCCGTTGAGCCAGATCTGGACCAGGATGTTCATCAAAAGATAGTGGGGCACAAAGCAGGTAACTGACTAGACTAGAAAATTCAAGCATGTAAAATTGCAGTAACACTGCACTATCAGCAACTTCCACTGGGTGGCAGGAGAAATAGGAAAACATCACTGAAGGCAGGATTGTAAAATATGCAGAGGGCTTCAGCTCCAAAACAACTTACAAAAAGAGTCACAAGGAACCAGAAACACAGCAATGCAGCAGAGGTCAGGGGCCAGGGCAGGCAAAAAAAAAAAAAAAAAGAGAAAGGTCGGGAACAAGCCATGGTCTGTATACGGAAAAGCACTAAACACAATGGAGTCTCACAACACAGCAGTGGGCACTTTTTATGCACATAGGAGTGAACAAGAAGGTGTTATATATAGGATCAGGTATGGGGGAAGAGAATAGGTACAGGAGGATCCACATAAAATGCTACCCTGGGTCTCTAGAAATGGATTCTACACAGACAGGGCAGTACCACATGAAAAGCAACCCTGGAATACAATACCCCCACTCCAGGGACATGCTCTATGTGTCCCAAACAGGACTTTGAAGGAAATTCCCTATGAAGGCCCTCTTGAATGCAGAGGCATGAACCCCAAGAGCACTTTTCACGACCATAAACCTTCCAGTTAACCAAATACTGAATAAACCCTCTTAAAATTTGCGAATGCAATCTTGTACCAATTATTAACTCCTCCTGACCTTCCAACAGAACAGGGGTAGAAGGAGAGGAGGAAACTGGATGAGAAAATTATTCTGAATATGCAATTTAAGAAGAGAGACATCAAAAATAGTCGAGAGTTTAGGATGGTGAGGCAATTTCAGCTTGTACAAGACCTGGTTGACCTGATGAAGAATTTTGTGTAGTCCAATTTACCATGAACCCAGCCTGTCCCAAGACTGGAGCAACTTAATATTTTGGTTGAAAGTCATGCCAGGTATCCGTGTGCAAATTGAGATATAGGTGCATGATGCATGTTGGGGGACTGATTTTGAGGTCCTGAGAAGATAACAGTGAAGCACAAATTCCCTCCCAGAACTCCATGAGAGAAGAGACATAGGTAATATGATGGGAACTCCAGGAGAATCAGGACCCAGGGGTTATAACCATGGCTATACCATGCATATACAAATAATCCTGATGCAAAGAGTTATAAAACCGCTACACCAAAAGAAGCACATTTTGTTCCAGTTAGCCTCCCGCTGATTACAGTAACATCTCAAGAGTCTGATTTAGGAACTCTGTCTATTACTCTAGTGATGGTAAGTTGAAGAAAATAAGACACACGTTGACAAGTGATTACAAAAGACCTTCCAAAACCTGGAGATGAACAGAGAGCCTCTATTAAAAACAAATTGGGTTGAAATTTGGAGCAAAAAATTGTACTTAATGAAGAGGTGAGCCAACTCTTCAGAACTAGGAAACCTTACCAAAGGACCAAAGTGACCACGTTTAGAAAAGCTGCAGGTTCTCAACAAACTCAGGTAATCTCCTGAGAAAGTGGTAAATGAACTATAAAATCAATTCCCAGAAGAGCCCATGAGAAAGCTGGAGTTTTGAGAGGCTTTAGTAACCTCAAGGGAAAACATATGGGAATCAAAGACTGAGCAAGAAGCCACAAATTCAGTAAACTGTAATTTGGCCTCTGAGCTTGCTGCCACTATCTTGATGCTAGTGAAAAATTCAGAGACAGCTTGAGAGAAGTTTCAATTGCATTTGCCAAGCCGATGCAGCTAATAGCCATGGGTAGAAGGCGAGCATTGGTGGCCAAAAGTCACATAGTGAGTGTTCCCACAACTCATGCTAAATAGCGTGAACTGTGGGAACAGCAAAGGAAAAAAAGCCTACTCTCCTTGTCTGAAACAGTTTCAAACAATGAGAATGAGCTCAGAACAGTCACCCTCCCCCACCTCCCATAAATTAACCCTACAATCTTCCTAACATGAACTATAACACTTACCTGTCATCCACTGTTCCTCTTCTTTTTTCTCTTCTTCATTAAAATCTAAGAAAAAAAATCATCCAATGAGGTTCTTCTTGAAATAAAATAATGCCCCCAAGAGATTCCACAGTTAACCCTTTGAGTGCTGGTGTGGTACCCCAGGGAGCTCAACTGGTTAAAAGAGGCGTGGCATCTCTCTTCAAAGCAATAAGTTGTCTTAACTTTTTTGGTAAAAAAAACCCCAAATTTACCTGGATAAAAATTATCCAAATTGCTGATAAATGGCTTGTACCACCACCGCTGGCTCCACTGGCATTGGCAGGCATGCTTACAGTTACAGACCAGCCCTTTCAAAACATACTGGAACGTTGTCTGGGTCCCACTGAAGGAATTTTGAACAGAGACTGGCTTTTATATGCCAGTGTCTGTTCAAAATCATTGGCAGCCTCCAATTGGCTTGGATGTGTGCTTACGCACCTCCCAGTCAATCAGTTTCTAGCAGGGGGATGACACTATCATTATTAAGGGAGCTTATTTCTTACACCAGGATAGCATAAATACTAATATGTACAGGACAGTTTTTAATTGAGAATATGGTGTACTCAGTCCTTTGTTTTGTTCTCCACTGTGCATCTGATTTCCTCCTTCATTCTTTTCTGGAGAATTTGCTTTTGATGATAGTAATGTCCAGCTAACTCTGAACCCCTCTCATTGCCTTTGATGATCCAATAGTCATTAGGCAAGATATCACTGGGAATAAAGCATAGTGTGTGCGTGTGCGTGTGAACCTATGGCATAAAAAGATCTATCACACTAATTCATAGGGTCTTTATATCAGTTGATAACTAGGCCACTGCTTTGCAGGCACTACAGAGTAGGAGTTAAGCTGCTGTGGACTTCCACTTTTATGGCAATCACTGTCAGAGCTGATAATTTTACCTTGCTTCTATATTAGTTTTCTAATTATCACTATATTTAGAGATATTATAGCACATTTATGATAAAGGCTCATTACAGGGTTTGTAATTTATATTATCAGTATGGAACAGTGCAAGTCTGTTTTTGTTTGTGTTCTTTCTAGGTTTTTTTTCCTAAGTTTGAGGGTTTGAGGACAAGCACTCTTTTTCCTTGCTGCTTTCCATACCTTAATCACAATATTCATTTACAGTTTTCATATTACACATATTAATCATGGTGGTTTAGCGCTGTGGGTTCTCTGTCTTTGTTTTGTACACTGTCATTTTTTCTAATTCTAGCTGCTTTCATCATGGCATTTCATTTTATTTAATTTATATATCAGTATTTTTTTAGTTTCAACAAATGCAATTTTAGCACATCAAGGGTTAATTAAGGGCATACATTTGGCCTTTTTGTTTGCTTCACTTGCCTAGCTTTGGCATTGCCTTTAATGACAGGTTGTCCAGGGGAGTTCTGGTATATTGCGGTGGGGGAGGGGGGCTGGGCCTATTTACAAGGTTACCGATAGTGTTTGGTCCCTTTGGGTCCGGCCTCCCTTGCACACTGTGGCTGGCTCCTGCTGGACAAAGGGTGAGTCCTGATATGGGGGCCCATAATAGCTCCACCATTATGTTTTTAATGTTTTTGCTGGCTAAGAAGTTTCTTCAGACCACTTCAGATGGTTTTAATTTGTTTTTAATGCCTTTAGGCTGGCTATGACATTTCCTCAGACCAAGCTTCAGATGTTTAACATGTTATGTGTATAGGTTAGGTTTAGGACCCACTCATTATGGGTTGCCTTGGCGTGGCAAGTGGGCTTAAACATATATTGGCCAATCTATGAGACTAAAACCCTAATTATCACTATATCTAGAGATATTATAGCACATTTATGATAAAGGCTCATTACAGGGTTTATACTTTATATTATAGTATGGAACAGCGCAAGTCTGTTTTTGTTTGTGTTCTTTCTAGGTTTTTTCCCTAAGTTTGGGTGTTTGAGGACAAGCACTCTTTTTCCTTGCTGCGTTCCATACCTTAAACACAATATTCATTTACATTTTTCATATTACACATATTAATCATGATGATTTAGCGCTGTGGGTTCTCTATCTTTGTTTGTTTTTTTCTAAACTATAACCCTACCTTATACCTATTTTAAAGGGATAGTAATGTTTCATAATAAAAGCAGTTGCAAATAATCTTCATAGTACTTGGGCCTTGGAGAGTGTTATTTCAGTATTGTCAAAGTTGTAGTTTAAGAGTAATTGAATGATACAGTATCCCCCTCCCGCAGGGCCGGATTTGACATTAGGCAAAGTAGGCACCTGCCAAAAGGCGCACGCCACCCAGGGGCGCCTGCCATTGGGATTTTTTTTTAATTAAAAAAAAAGAAAAAAAAAAGTAGCCACCTTGCTGGCGCTGCCCCCCCCCCCCGTTCCCTATTTCCTGCCTCCCCAGCAGGACATGTCTGTGCCTCCTTGGCACAGTCCTGTAGGTGGTGAGCTCCTTCGTCGCATCTTTAGGAATGCAGAGCGCTGGGAGATGACATCATCTCCCAGCGCTCTGCATTCCTGAATAGGAGACCACCCGGGAGCTCCATCAGCTACAGGACTGTGCCAAGGAGGCACAGATGACAGATCTCCTACCAGGGAGGTAGGAAACGGACCATGTCAGGGCAACATGGAGATGGTGGGGGCAAGTTGGAGCCAAAGGGGGGCAATGTGAGGGCAACATGGAGATGGTGGGGGCAATGTGGAGCTAATGGGGGGCAAGTTGGAGCCTATGGAGGTCAATATGGAGATGGTGGGGGCAATGTGGAGCTGATGGGGGGCAAGTTGGAGCTGATGGGGTTGGGGGCAATGTGAGGGGATATGGAGATGATGGGGCAATGTGAGGGGCAATTTTGAGATGATGGGGCAAAGTGAGGGGCAATATGGAGATGATGGGGCAAGTTGGAGCTGATGGGGGCAATATGAGGGGCAATATGGAGATGATGTGGGCAAGTTGGAGCTGATGGGGGGCAAGGTGATGGGCAATAAGGAGCTGATGAGCACTGTGGAGGTGTCCAGTGGAGCTGGAAAATCGGGGGGGGGGGGGGGGCACTTCACAGTTCTGTGCCTACAGGCTCCTGAGATGTAAATCCGGCCCTGCCCTCCCGCCCCTTTTACGGATGAAACACTACTCAGCTAGAGCAGCAGGGTGGTGTCCAAGTAGATTGCAGAGAGGGACAATCTTCAATTAATATAAGGGAAAAACCTGTCAATGGGGGCAGGGCTTTCATTTCATCGTAAGAAGACTGTCCCTTGCTGTGAGCTGTCTGATCTATGGACCAGATTCCTCATCTGAGGAGTGGGGGCTTACACTGGGTAAAAGGGGCAGAAGGGAGAAACTTTATCATTCAATTACTTTTGAACTACAACTCTGACAGTATTGAAATAACACTCACTATGGTTCAAATACTATGAAGATTAATTGGAGCTGCTATTTTTGTGAAACATTATTATCCCTTTAAGCAGTGTGTAACCTTTTATTGTTCATCTGCAATGTCATGTTTTCTTAGCTCATGTAACAGTGTATAAAACCATTGAGTTAGGTACTTACTTGAACCACAGGAAATGTATCTTATCTATCTATTTAATTTGGACTATGTGTTATTGGCATTAGGTATGTCTATATCAAGCAGGAGAATTCTGGATTTGCTCATGTTTATAGTAAGCCCAGTGTATGACCCATTCTCGTTATTCATTCTAGAGCTCTAGAAAATTAATCTTTAGACTCTTAAAGCTAATAGGACCATGTCATTGTCATATGTCAATTCTACCTTCAGTCTGCTTAAGTATAAGACCTTTTAAACAGAGTTTTGTTTGATTTTTACAGTCAATGCTTCGACCATCATGGTATAAAGTATACTGGCACAAAGAAAATCAAGCCTGGTCCTTCTGCAAAGAAAAGATCCAGCAGGCAGCCACCTATTTATCAGTATGTTAAATTAAGCAGGTGTATCCAATGTATAAAGTGTGTACCAAAATATACGTATTGTTGCACAGAAAAAAGGCCATGTCATCAAATAAAAAGCTTTTTCACAGTCTAGTGAGACTATTCATGACCTGAATTTTGTGTATTCTGTTGAACAAAGAAAATAAGGGACAATCGATGTTGAGCAGACCTTTGTAAGTGATAGGATTCTGAAATTCATTTTCATGGGAAGCTAATACAGAGATTTGCTAATAGGGGCAGCCATTAAGGAATGACTCATTTAAAAAATGTACAAGTCATATATCCATAGCTCTATAGCTAAATGCTACTGAAAATGTGAGGGTAATGCATTTCATTATGTCAATTAAATGCTTCATATGCAGTAATGAAGTGAGGTAGTATACTACTGAAAATGATTATCAAATAGTAGTAGTGGAAAATTGTGTAGCAAATAACAATCTTAGTAAAGTGTGACTTAGCATCCCTTCGGTCCACAATAACATTATATAGACAGCTCCTGATTTACAAGATGGAGTTTAACCTGTAAAAAAATGGAAACGAAACAGAGCTCATATTCGAATACACTAAAGCACCTTAAGAAATATTAAGTTAGATACTGTGCTAGCACAGGCAGAATCATTGGCCCTTTCTCCATTTGTCATCCAGCTACTGTGAGGATTGCTCTGGGGAAGAGAAAAAGATGGTTCTTCCATTGCTAGTGATCCTTATCTTGGAAAGGTATACTACAACATACTGGATCTGGCAGCCCATTTGTTTCCTCTAGACTACCAAGTACTGGATGCACTGTATTTGCACATCAAATATCAGCATATAGTGAAACCAAAATATTATCATATTTGATCAAACTTTTTTATTGGCTGGGTACAGAGCACAGTCTCTGTTTCAGACAGGATAATTTTGCTATAAGAGTGTGCTGGGGCACCTCAGATGGTGTTGGTCTTCTGGTGCATTTCCTACCACCCACATAGTTAGGTCAGTCATATGGATGTTGCAGTGTCTCCTGTTTTCAAGTTCTTCTGCCACATTAGTGAATCTTGATCCCTGTATACTGGGTACTAACATTATCCCTGCAGCACTGAGCATAATATGTTGTATGTTATTTTTTTTACATTATATCTCTCTACTTTGTATCACTATCTGTGCTTTCACAGTCCCTGACAGAAAACTCTCTGGAAAGTGCATACTACCAGAGACATAAAATTATATAAACTAGGTGAAGATAACAAAAAACAAAATACAAAGTATAGGCAATCTGACTTTTCATATTCTGTTCTTACAGAATATTTAAAGTCAAAATAATGGTTACTATCCCCTTTTAGGTCATTCTCTCTCAGTCCTTTCGTATGTCGACCTTCACATTTTAGTTTTGGTAGTGAGTACTGAGCATAGCATAGCAGGTTTTGACTGCTTCCCAAATCAGTGCTATCACAGAAATCTCTCCATTGTAGAGCTTCCACTCCTCCTGGGCTGTGCTAGATACCACTAACATCACCATCGTTGCCTCTCTTCCCTCATTCTTTTATGGTTATATGAGAAGGATCCACAGGGTTCATAAGAAGCAGACTGAATAAATTCATGGCATGCACAAACAAATATTTTATATTTAACCCCTCTGGTCTTTAAAGGATTAAGCTAAGTTGTCATGTTAATACGGTGTCATCAATTGCACAGTGTTTTGCCAGAGATTCCCCTTTGTTATATGCTTTGACTGTACATAGAAAAATGTAGCAGTTAAAAACATGCTGGTACATCACCAAATAAAAAAGTGCTATATATATAATAATAGGGAAATTATATATACTATATATATATTTATAGCTCAAAATTAATCACATATATGGTAAATTAATATCACAATAACCTAATAAAGAAGAGCCATACCTGGTACCATTGGGTTAATTCAATAGTCTAATTGGTCACAAGATGACAGCACATAAACAATCTTATAGCAGCTTGGGCTGAGAACATGAATGTAATGTAACCAAATATATGTAACAAATGGCTGGACTCCATTACAGACTGAGGGTGACAAGAGAGTCAGAAAAAGTTTTTTTTTAGCCATTTATCAAAGCTACTCCGTTAGGGTCAGTATATATTAGGGGATAAACTATTATTTTGAATGCTGGCAATAGAAAACGATTAGGATTTTTTAGTAGAGTGCACTGAATTGGGGGTTCAAAATGTTTTGCACCAGGACACTCAATCACTAGGTAGACACTGGTATGTATATATAATCTGGCAATTCGGTATACCTACAAAAACAGCCAAAAGTAGCAATGCAATAGGCCATTCTGCTATCACATTGTAACATAATGCCTTTGCAATGCTCCCTTTTGTGGCCAGGCAGGCATTACCAGTATGTGCAGCTCAAGGCTGCTGAGCCATGGAAAAGACCACAACTACCACAGCACCCCCATGTACACCTAACCACCCTTTCCGAACTCACAGCAGTCCTCTTAACCCTCTATGATGCAGTGCATCTTGTAAAGCATTACTTTGCAATGCATTGTAAAATAACTGAGAATAGAGAAGTTAACTGTCCCAAAAATAAGCATATACAATCCCAACACCCCCACTAGCCTAACCAGGTCAACCATTAACCCCTCCATTGACACACTGGCTGTGAAAGATTGAGATCAATGCGTTGCAACCAGCCTGACCATGGGGGTGTGGAACGTAATGCAATTCAATGCAATATATACCCTTCTGGTCTATAAATGGTTAAAGGGGCAATGCCTGTTAGATGAAAAAATTTATTTTCTTAATAAATGTAATATTCTTCAACCTATCACTGACACTCATAATTGACCTCACAAACTTTAAAAATGTACAGTTCATTTTTCATATTTTGCTGGGCGTCTAAATTCAGCTGGTTTCTTCTTCCTTTTGCCCTTTCTTCCTTAAAAATTCTCACTGATGATCAAAAGCTAACCATACTGCAAGAAATAGCTTTGCAATGTACTGCATACTCCCTGGCACTCAAATGGTAAATCAGGGATACATTTAAAAAAAAAAAAAGACAGACACTGATGGGTTTCAGCCTACAAAATGAAACTGTCATGTTGTTCTGAATTAATAGGATATGTGGTAACCTTAGTGAGATTTTAGTAACCACCATCTCTAGAGTATCTTTTACATAAAATACATTTTAAACTTTTTTTCGTAGAAGTTTGCACGAATAGACAATATTTTAATTGCTCCCCTTAACATACTACTGTACTTATCTAAACTTTCTCCTAGGAGACACTGTCCCTTTAAAAATACCTTGGGGGCTCTGGTGAATAATTTAGCAATTCAGCTTACTTCAAGTTGTAAGAGAAGTAATTTTTTTATTTGTCATTATGTTATCCATTGTATTTATTATATGTTTCTATTTGCTAATTATATTATTGTGTGATTTTTACCAGAAGAATGTACTTTCATAAATAGCAATCCACTGGGTGATACAATCTTGTTATATTCATTGTACTACATTATTCTCGTTACCTACTGCTATAAAATGTTTATTTGCTGCCATCTTGTGGTCATTCATAATATTAACTTAATTGTATGAGTAGCAGACTTGACTTATCTTTTACTTGTTTATCTTTTTTTGGCTGTATTTTCCATATCATTTGATACTTACTGCACAAACATTGTGCCATCTGAATAAAAGCAAAGGTAGAAAACAACAAGTGGTTCAAAGAGCACAAACATAATGTGTCACAGACATGTCTAACATTCAGTGGGTTAAAAGCCTCATTTTAAGTCACTTGGAAATTATTTGTGCAGTTCTTGCGTTTGGTTTCCACCAGCACTGTTACACTTTTGGTTTGTTTGGTCCATTATTTGCTACTGTATATACTTTATTCCCTCTTTATTTCCTTCTTAGTGAATGAACAAAAGAAAAATCTAAATCAAATCTGGTGTGACCACCCTTTGCCTTGAAAACAGCATCAGTTTCTCTAGGTACACTTGCACAAAGACAGGGATTTTGTAGGAAGATAGTCAGGTGTATGATTAAAAAATTATACCAAAACGTTCTAATGATCATCAATTTAATATGTGGGTTGAAACACAAACATTAACTGAAACAGAAACAGCTGTGTAGGAGGAATAAAACTGGATGAGGAACAGACAAATTTACTTAACAATCAGAGGTGCTGAAGACAGTTTAATGTCAAAATTCATACACCATGGCAAAACTGGGCACAGCAACAAGACACTAGGTAGTTATATTGCATCCAAAAGGTTTCTCCCAGACAGAAATTTCAAAGCAGACAGGGGTTTCCAGATGTGCTGTCCAAGCTCTTTTGAAAAAAGCACAAAACAATGGGCAAGGATGTGAACCGTAGGCACAGTGGTTGGCCAGATGAAAGACACATCATGCTTACTTCCCTTCACAATCAGATGTCCAGCTGTGCCATAAGCTCAGAATTGGCAGAAATCAGTTGGATTCTGGTACATCCATCCACTGACCTGAGAAGTCTGGTCAGAAGTGGTCTTCAATGGAAACAAGGCCAAGCTACTCAACTATGCATGTAAACACAGGAACTGGGGTGCAGAAAAATCGCAGCAGGTGCTCTGGACTGAGGAGTCAAAATCTGAAATATTTGGATGTAGCAGAAAGTAGTTTGTTTGCCTAAGGGCTGGAGAGCAGTATAATAATAAGTGTCTGCAGGCAACAGTGAAGTATGGTGGAGGTTCTTATATATTATATATTATATGCACATGCATGCAATCCCGTGGACACGTGTCTCATTTTAAGTATATGCTCCTTCCGCATTTATATTATTTTTATTTAGATTAGTCACATAGCGCTTGCACCCATCACTTGTTTTCAGTACACCCAACTAGGATTTTTCTGACATTATTGTCATTTACATTCACTTTATTAAACAGCACTCCTCACACACATCCTTATAACTAAAATAAGAATTATGATTTTAGTACATACACAAGTAACTATACACAGTCATCATCATTAAATATTAGTCTGTTTAGGTACCCAGCTTAGTATGGAGATTAGAACCTCGATTCAAATATGCACTGTAAAACCGTTGTTAAACAAAAATAATGCCCACCATTTGTTAGCTATGTCTGAGTAGCATAGCATTCAATAAGCATTGAATTATACCAGCGCAGGCCCAAAAAGTTCACGTAGCTTCAAAACGTGTGCCGCACCCTTTTTTGCCCTTGCACTGCGTACATATCAGTCAATAAATAATGTAAAATATGTATAGTTCAAAGGAAGAAAGATAATGGTCGATCTCATCTAGCGATGCTAAACATTGTCAAGGCAGGTTCAAACTCACAGTCAATCACAACACACCAAAGTATCAAGTACATTCAAATACAACTATATATACCCCAAAAATAACTGACGTACCTTGGCTGTTTCAGAGTTTTGGCTGGCTAGAGCACAGGACCCAGCTGAGGATAGCGATAAAGAGAGAGAGAGAGGAGCTGACAATTGAATGAGGTAGACAGAATTTGGAGCAGAAAGAGTTGCACTTAAATTAACACATAATACACCTTGGCACTTCTTGCATAAAAACACTAACACCACACACACACATCTTTTTATTTCCTCACACACAACACAACTTTATATTTTATTTCAACAGTGTGATTCAGTGAGTGCAAGAAAGAGAATGAGTGTGATCAAATATGTCTGTGAGTGTTTGAGTGTGAGTCAGTGTGAGATGGCAGAGAGGAGGATAGAGGGATGGGTAGAGGAGCAGGAGAGGGGGCAATTGAGGAGGGCATCCCTAGTCAGGGAAGGAGCGGAAGAGGGAGACCAGCTGGGTGGAGTGGTACCCAAGGTACAGAGAGAGAACTGCCAGTGGGATGAGGGGTAGTGTCGGGGAGTACCCTACACAGCCAGGGACTGTGCAGATAGTGCCTGACACACACATTTCCAACATGTACCAGGCTGGTGGTGATGATGAGCGATTGCAGTACCCGGAATACTCCTATGATGAGAATAGGGTCCTCATACAGAGCTTATTGGAAAGGGAGAGCATTCTGTTTCCAACAGAGAGGATCAGTGGTTTGGGTGCCAAGAAGAAGGCAACTTGACATCAGGTCCTCATCACTGTGAATGTAGTCTCTGGCTATAAGCATACCATAGAGTCCATAAAGAAGTGGTGGGGTGACTGTAAAAGACGAGTATAGCACAAGACGCCTGAGGCACCGGAGGTGGTCCCCCCTGTCCACATCAGCTTCGACCCCTGGAAGTATATGCCATATGCTGAGGCAACATCTATCCACAAACGCTGTTGAGGGAGTGACTCTGTATCACGGTCCCCGTGATCTCTCTGTCACTCTCACTTGTGCCGCTCCCTTATTGGTTGAGCTTGTTTGGCCCGCCTCTGGTGACCTTTTTATTCTGTCCATTGGCACCTGTCAGATGCCCTTTCGTGGTGTTCCAGAGCCAGTGTTGCTGTTGCTGTGTTCCTGCGTTCCTGATCTCCTGTGTACCGAATTGGCCCGTATTGACTACGCTTCTGTGTTCCTGCTCCGTGATCTGACCCGGCCTGGCTGATGTTCCTGCTCGTTGCTGATCTGGCTTGTATGCGAATCTCCTCCGTGATCTGACCCGGCCTGGCTGACGTTCCTGCTCGTTGCTGATCTGGCTTGTCTGCGAATCTCCTCCGTGATCTGACCCGGCCTGACTGACTTCCTGCTCCGTGACCTGCACCGTCTTGCTACTGTTCCTGTTTACAGCTGCTGTTGTCGCCCTGGCGACATTCTGATCGCTGCAACGTGTGTGTCAGAGCCGATCGTGACTGCTACCATTAACTCCTGCTGAGCCGTGTCTCCTGAGCTGAGCCATCCATTTCTGTTGTGCACTGTACTACCTAAAGCTGAGTCTCCTTGGCACTTGCAGAGCTATTCCGCTACTCACTGAGCCTCCGATCACTGGTAGTGCTTACTCCTCTACCATTGCTGCTGTTGTTAACCCTTGCTGAGCCGTTGCACTTATCCACTGCTCCTGCTGAGCTGGCTGCATTGTGGGCCTTGGTTAGTCGGCGGCTCGTACTGTCCACTAAGCAGAGCAGTAGGCCTCCGTTTATGTGCCCGTGGGAGGCGCTATTGGCTCAAGCACTTGCAGCAACACGTGGTTACCGTTACAGGCCCGTGGGGGCTATCGCCAAAGCTCTTGCAGTACCCAGTGGCCACTATTACGCCTGGAGGGCTACTGGTTCACGCTCTAGCAGTGCAGGTGGTCTCCTTATACACCCGTGGGGGTTATTGGCTCAAGCTGTCGGTGTACAGTTGGTCTCTGTTATAAGTCCGAGGGGGCTATTTGGCTCACGCTCTTGCAGTACAGCATTCTCCAGTATACGCCCGTGGGGGCTATTGGCTCAAGCGATCTCAATACTGTTGGTCTCCGTTATACGCCCGTGGGGGCTACTGGCACAAGCTATCACGATACTGTTGGTCTCCGTTATACGCCCGTGGGGGCTATTGGCTCAAGCAATCACGATACAGTTGGTCCCGTTATACGCCCCTGGGGGCTATCTACCAACTACCCTGCAGCTCCTGCTTCAGTCTCAGCTCTATCTGCAGCTCTCTACATAGATGGACTTAAGGTGTTGTGTTATCTAGCACCTATGCTGCCTCATTATCACCTTGTGTGTGCCTAACACCACATATGAGACTGACGATTCCTTGTATTTAACTATTCATTGCCAGTCGCTGTTCTATGCCTGTCCTGTGACAGTATATGTATTGTCCCTGTTTCTGTATACTGGTCCAATGAAGGCATATGTGCCTATATTCTGCTATTTACTGTGTTGCCTGTAGGGGGCGATCTTGTTCTTATTTTTTTTTCTAATAAAACTGTGTTTTATTCTAATCAACTGTCTGAGTGTCTGAAAAAACCGTTACAGTACGAAAGGGCCATGACCTCAGACAGCAAGGGTGAAAGTAGTACACAGAACATCCACTGGAGCATGGATGTGCACGAGCAGCGCCTAGACCAGTTGGTACTGGCCTTACAAACTTTACTTGAGCATACGGTACACCTAGACAAACCTAACCAGAATCCGGTGGTCACCCCAGTCTCGACACCGGACAATCTGTCTGTAGTTCCTACTACACATACCAGAGGCCTAACTGCGGCGGCGCTGTTACCATTAAGATATGATGGCAAACCTACTCAATGCAGAGGTTTTATCAATCAATTGGAGATATTCCTGGAACTCACGCCTCAGGCATTTCCTAGCGACCGGAGTAAGGTCGGATTTATGATCTCCCTATTAACTGGCAAAGCACTGGCATGGGCTAATCCTCTGTGTGAGAATGCCAAACCCTGCACTCTGAACTTTAATGAGTTCGTAAGAAAATTCCGCAGAGTGTTTGAGGTTCCTGGTAGAGCTGCCTCTGCTGCCAAAAGGCTAATGGAAATACAACAGGGCGATCGTACCTTGGGCAACTATGCCATTGAGTTTCAGACCTTGGCAGCGGAGGTGGGCTGGAACAATGAGGCGTTAGTGGCAGCCTTTGCTCAGGGCCTATCCAAATCCATTAAAGATGAAATTGCTGCCAGAGATGTTCCCAGTGATCTAGATGAGTATATTGACTATGTCATGCTTATTGACTCCCGCATCCGTGAGAGGCGGATGGCAAAGAGGGCGAGATCCAGAAATTACGGGCATGGCAGTCTTTTGAACCCACCCTCGTCACCCTTTCCTTCTGAAAGCTCACCCGAGGATGGAGAGCCAATGCAGCTCGGGTTCACCAGACTGACTAAGGAGGAGAGGGTGCACCGCAAAAGACAGGGCCTATGCTTATACTGTGGCAAAGCTGGGCACCTATTACGCACATGTCCGGTACGGCCGGGAAACAGACGCACCTAGGGTACCTTGGGGGCCCTAGGTGGCGTACAGCAGTCCCTAGATACAAGTACACAGAAACCCACCATCCAGGTGGTATTCTCTTGGGCAGACCTGTCTGTGGTAGTTATGGCACTGATAGACTCCAGTGCAGCCGGTTACTTCATGGACCAATCCTTTGCTGAACTGCATAAAATTCCGGTAGTTAAAAGGTAGTCTCCTCTGGCTATTGAGGCCATAGATGGCAGGCCTTTGGAACCGGCATTTATCATCATGGAAACGACCCCTATTACTATGGCGGTTGGGGCTCTCCACAAAGAGGAGGTACGTTTTCAAATAATTTGTTCACCTCACCACACAGTCATTCTGGGGTTTCCATGGCTATTATTACACAATCCCCAGTTTGACTGGCAGAGATGTGAAGTCAAATCATGGTCGAAGTACTGTGCTGGGAACTGTCTCTCACACCCTGTCAAGTTACTAAGTACCTCTCCCTCCGTGCCAGCTGAATATCAAGAATATTCAGCAAGGGGGAGGCTAGCGCTCTGCCTCAGCACAGACCTTATGATTGCACTATTGATCTGCCCTCGGGCGTTGTGCCCCCGAGGGGTCGCACTTATCCACTGTCATGTGATGAGAACAGGGCTATGGAGGAGTACATTGAGGACGTCCTCAAGAGAGGGATTATTCACAAATCCACCTCTCCGGCGGGTGCCGGGTTCTTCTTTGTAAAGAAGAAGAATGGCGAGCTTAGGCCATGTATTGATTACCGGGGTTTGAATAAACTGATGTCTAGGAATGCCTACCCCATTCCACTCATTACCGAGTTATTCAACAGGTTAAAGGGTTCTTCCATCTTATGAAACTCGATCTCCGGGCTGCGTATAACCTGATCAGAATTAAAGCTGGAGATGAGTGGAAAATGGCATTTAATACCAGATCAGGGCACTATGAATATCTGGTGATGCCATTTGGCCTATGCAATGCACCTGCGGTGTTCCAAGAATTTATTAATGACATCCTTCGTGACATACTCCATTCCTGTGTGGTGGTATATCTAGATAATATATTGATTCACTCTACCACCTTTACCCAGCACATCAAGGATGTCTCTGAGGTTTTGCTTCGATTACGCAAAAATAAATTGTTCTGTAAACTTGAGAAATGCGAATTTCACAGGTCCCAAGTACCCTTCCTGGGATTCGTGATTTCTAAAGATGGCATTGCTGTGGACCAGGAAAAGTTGGCAGCAGTCCTACAGTGGCCTCGCCCTAAAGGGTTAAAAGCTATTCAGCACTTTCTGGGCTTTGCCAACTATTATAGGAAATTTATCCAGAACTTTTCCACTATTGTGAAACCTCTGTCTGACTTGACACATAAGGGCGCTACTCCCTCTCAATGGTCTGAGTCAGCTGAGAATGCATTTGAGACTCTGAAATCCACCTTTGCTTCTGCTCCGGTACTGTCCCACCCTAACCCTGCCCTGCCATTCACCCTGGAAGTTGATGCCTCTGAGGTTGGGGTTGGGGCAGTGCTCTCCCAACGCCCTGTGGGAGGTGGTACCTTGAGACCTTGTGGGTTCTTTTCGAAAAAAATGTCCAGCGCCCAAAGCCACTATGAGATTGGTGACAGGGAGCTCTTGGCTATTATTCTGGCACTTAAAGAGTGGCGTCACCTTTTGGAAGGTAGCAGGACATCAGTATTAATCCTAACTGACCACAAGAATTTAACGTATCTCTCTGAAGCAAAGAGACTCTCCTCACGACAGGCTAGGTGGGCACTCTTTTTGTCCCGGTTCAATTTTGTGGTGTCCTATCTACCGGGGTCCAAGAATGTCAGGGCAGACGCTCTGTCCAGACAGTTTGCATCAGACATTGAGAGGGAGGAAGAACCAGTACCTATTATTCAGCCAGATCGTATTCTGGCCACTATACTTACTAGCATCACTTCGCCACTGGGGGAAGAAATTTTGGCCTCTCAAGCTAGGGCTCCTCCAGAAACCCCAGTTGGCAAGTGTTTTATGGATGAGCCATTCCGTAACCGCCTATTGGAAACTTACCACTCTTCTAAGGCTGCTGGGCATATCGGGAGGGATCAGTTAATTTGGTCTCTATCTCAGTTATTTTGGTGGCCCTCCCTTAGTGCAGATTGCTCCGCCTTTACTGCAGCTTGTGCCACCTGTGCTAGTGCCAAGACACCCAGGCATCTTCCAGTGGGCTTACTTCAACCAGTGCCTAATGGCGACCGTCCATGGTCCCATATATCAGTTGACTTTCTGGGAGAGTTGCCAGTGTCTAGGGGGTACACATTTATCCTCATGGTGGTCGATAGGTTCTCTAAAATGGCTCATTTCGTGCCCCTCTCTGGTCTTCCGTCGGCTCAGGAATTGGCTATGGTGTTTGCCAAAGAAGTGTTTCATTTGCACGGGGTACCTAGAGTGGTGGTGTCTGATCGTGGGAGCCAGTTTGTGTCCAGATTTTGGAGGGCATTTTGTGGGCAGATGGGCATTCAGTTGTCCTTTTCTTCCGCCTACCATCCCCAGACCAATGGGGCCGCTGAGCGTGCCAATCAAGGACTGGAGCAGTTCTTGCGCTGCTTTGTAAACCGATCATCATGACAACTGGGCCAACTTGTTGCCGTGGGCAGAGTTTGCCAGGAATTGTGCAGTTAATTCATCGTCTGGGAGCTCCCCGTTTCTCATTAATTATGGGTTCCAGCCGTGCCTGTTCCCGGACTCATTCCAGGCACAACAAATCCCAGCTCTGGATGAGCATATTGAGCAGCTTTGCTCCACTTGGGCACAGGTTCAGGGGACCCTCAGTCAGTCATTTCTGCAACACCAGAGGAATGCCAATCGTAGACGGCTGCCAGCGGTCTCCTTCCAGGTTGGGGATAGGGTATGGCTCTCCTACAGAAATCTCAAATTGCAGGTGCCTTCCAACAAACTGGCCTCCCGGTTTATTGGTCCGTTTAAAGTCATCCGCAAGGTGAATTCCGTCTCGTACGCATTTGAACTCCCAGCCTCTATGCATGTACATAATGTGTTCCATGTATCTTTGTTGAAACCCTTGGTTTGCAACCGCTACATTACCACTCCAGTGATTCCTGGGCCGGTGGACGTTCAAGGCCAGGAGGAATACGAAGTCCAGAGTATCATGGATTCTAGGAGATTTAGGGGGAAGTTGCAATATTTGGTCCATTGGAAGGGCTATGGCCCTGAGGAACGTTCCTGGGTGGATCAGAAGGACCTCCATGAGCCCAGACTGTTGCGCAACTTCCACTCTAAATACCCTCAGAAACCAAGACCTCCGGTAGGGAGAGGGGGTCTTTGAGAGGGGGGTACTATCACGGTCCCCGTGATCTCTCTGTCACTCTGACTTGTGCTGCTCCCTTATTGGTTGAGCTTGTTTGGCCCGCCCCTGGTGACCTTTTTATTCTGTCCATTAGCACCTGTCAGGTGCCCTTTCATGGTGTTCCAGAGCCAGTGTTGCTGTTGCTGTGTTCCTGATCTCCTGTGTACCAAATTGGCCCGTATTGACTACGCTTCTGAGTTCCTGCTCCGTGATCTGACCCGGCCTGGATGATGTTCCTGCTCGTTGCTGATCTGGCTTGTATGCGAATCTCCTCCGTGATCTGACCCGGCCTGGCTGACGTTCCTGCTCGTTGCTGATCTGGCTTGTCTGCGAATCTCCTCCGTGATCTGACCCGGCCTGGCTGACTTTCTGCTCCGTGACCTGCACCGGCTTGCTACTGTTCCTGTTTACAGCTGCTGTTGTCGCCCCGGCGACATTCTGATTGCTGCAACGTGTGTGTCAGAGCCGATCATGACTGCTACCATTAACTCCTGCTGAGCCGTGTCTCCTGAGCTGAGCCATCCGTTTCTCTTGTGCACTGTACTACCTAAAGCTGAGTCTCCTTGGCACTTGCAGAGCTATTCCGCTACTCACTGAACCTCCGATCACTGGTAGTGCTTACTCCTCTATCATTGCTGCTGTTGTTAACCCTTGATGAGCCGTTGCACTTATCCACTGCTCCTGCTGAGCTGGCTGCGTTGTGGGCCTTGGTTAGTCGGCGGCTCATATTGTCCACTAAGCAGAGCAGTAGGTCTCCGTTAACGTGCCAGTGGGAGGCACTATTGGCTCAAGCACTTGCAGCAACACGTGGTTACCGTTACAGGCCCGTGGGGGCTATCGCCAAAGCTCTTGCAGTACCCAGTGGCCACTATTACGCCTGGAGGGCTACTGGTTCACGCTCTAGCAGTGCAGGTGGTCTCCTTATACACCCGTGGGGGTTATTGGCTCAAGCTGTCGGTGTACAGTTGGTCTCCGTTATAAGCCCGAGGGGGCTATTTGGCTCACGCTCTTGCAGTACAGCATTCTCTGGTATATGCCCATGGGGGCTATTGGCTCAAGCGATCTCAATACTGTTGGTCTCCGTTATACCCCCGTGGGGGCTATTGGCTCAAGCTATCACGATACTGTTGGTCTCTGTTATACACCCGTGGGGGCTATTGGCTCAAGCGATCACGATAGAGTTGGTCCCGTTATATGCCCGTGGGGGCTATCTACCAACTACCCTGCAGCTCCTGCTTCAGTCTCAGCTCTATCTGCAGCTCTCTACATAGATGGACTTAAGGTGTTGTGTTATCTAGCACCTATGCTGCCTCATTATCACCTTGGGTGTTCCTAACATCACATATGAGACTGACGATTCCTTGTATTTAACTGTTCATTGCCAGTCGCTGTTCTATGACTGTCATGCGACAGTATATGTATTGTCCCTGTTTCTGTATACTGGTCCTGTGAAGGCATATGTGCCTATATTCTGCTATTTACTGTGCTGCCTGTAGGGGGCGATCTTGTTCTTATTTTTTTTGTAATAAAACTGTGTTTTATTCTAATCCACTGTCTGAGTGTCTAAAAAACCCATTACACTCTGGTGACGACAGTACCCTTCAGACTACCATAAAGTGCATAATTCCATAACTATACACAACATAAACTCTCATATCTAGTATGGCCCAACACAGTGCAAGCTGAACACATGGCCATCATCGATTCCCACAAGTTCAACAACACAGCACTGAAAGGGTTCTAACAAGGACATATTACTGTACAGAAATGTGAAGACTTAAGCAAGACAAATCCTTTTCAAGTCCAGATTTAACCTCCTCATTGCTGTGTTGATCAAGTATACCTACTGCAACCAAAAAATGTTTGCCATCACAGGGTTACATTGCAGAGGTCCACAGGGGTCAGCTCACACATCAAAGTTCAACTAATACAAACTGATTGCATGTACAACACATAGGCCTCGAAAGCAAAAACACTAGAGCCTCAAAACACATCAATGCACAGCTGAAAAAACAATGACAACTAAGCAGAAATAATGTCAGCAATACAAACAAAGAAAACCCACAAACACACATAGACGGAGGAGCACACCAACACAAGCAGCTAAAGGACACGTTTCACACACCTGGAGAACCACAACAAACACACACCTAACATGGCATGGTTGAACATTAGTTATCATGTGTATCCTGAAGAGTAAGGATGGCAAGGAGGTATTCCTTGCCATCCCCATTCTTCAGGCTACATATGATAAACAAAGCTCAACCACTGTAGGTTGTTTACATTAATGTACAAGATCTTGTCAAGATCTTCATCAATCAATGAGTGCCAGGATGGTTTCCAATGCATGGGATGCCATCCTAGCACTCAAGGGTTCACATGTCATTGTCATCGTCTTGCATCCCTCTTGTCATATCTCAGGTGAATAATCATACCATCTCATTTACCCACACAGCATCTATGCCTGCAGAACAGCAGGAAGAAACCTATGCCTTCTCCCCCAGTGACAAAGACCCTGAAGAGGCAGGAGAGGGTATAAGCAGTAGGTCACCACCACCCTCTCAGTACAGCCTACTACCCATGACTGCCACAGAGTAGATGATTCGAACCACCAAAGGCCTTTATTGGATGGCCTCACCAGCACCACTACCACCAGGACAGCACTGACTGCCCAGCACAGTCAGCACCCCACAACGTGGGGCATATGAAACCACACTGCAGTCACAACCAACCAACTGGATGCAGCCACAGCCTAAGGCCAACTATGACCAAACACCCAGGTGGGAGGGAACAGTATGCTAGTGGTCACTGTAGGACCCATTGCCACTGGATTGTGAGCACCTGGGCCTGATTTGTGAGGCACAGAGTCCTCAACCACAGGAAGACTCCACTCCCCCACTAAAGATTCAACCAGAGGGTCAACCACCTGTGATGAATACTGAGTCAATAGATGTGGTGGGGGCACAAGCATCCTCCCAGTCCACACATACTAGCCTGCTGACACCTGCCCCGCAACACACCTCACCACTACCAGCAGTGAAGCAAAAACCACCAGACCTGAAGGAAGACAATGAGCAACAGTAAGAGGAAGATCAAGGAGGAGAGCCACCCCCAGTGCCCCAAACTCCACCATCCATGGCCACATGAGGATGGATGAAGAGTGCCTAACCATCCAGAGGAGGTAGCTGAGGGAGTCCAGGAGATCCACCAGGTACTTAAGGAGGTCGCAGCAAGATATGCAGAGGAACACAGCCATCTTACACGCAACAGAAGCCTAGCAAGCCATTCTAACAAATTAAATACGTAAATTCAGGACTGGCTTGATGAATATGTTTGGACAGATGCCTCTTCCAAAGTCTCCCCCTAAAAGAAAAAATAATATAGTCCCATTTTTCATATTTCCCCCAAATAAAATTGCACTAATTGATCAATCATGTCTGTGAATCTTTATGGTTTTTAACAAGGTCAGTGGCAGAGATGTCTCCAATGCATTGCAAAGAGGTGATGAAGTGGAGAAGACTTCTTCAGACATATCACTTCTCCAGTTCCTATATTTATACACGGAGCCTATGCACTAAGATCTCTCTCACCTGAGAATTCTTAGCGAATTGACTCCATAGTATAACATAGGAAGTGGAGTAGCGATACCACTGGGGAAGTCATCATCTCCAGATCATCACCTCTTTATCACACCTCAGTGCATCTCCCCCCTATGTGCAAGACTGTCCCCATATACCTTGAACCACTGGTGTGCTTACAAAGGTGTTAGCCAACCATGCTTATAATAACAAAAATCACTGCAAAGATGGGATGGCAAAACTAAATTAAGAAGTTAATCACAATCCTATTTGGAACAATACAGAACACAGCTAAGTATATTAGGTGAAAGTGAAAATATGTAGTGTTTGGTGACAGGAACAGGAAGAAGCCACTAGGCCGGTCTATTGATGGAACAATGCACGAATAACATCTCCTTGCATCTCTCCATTTCAAATTCCACTCAGTGCAGTTAGGGGTGTTTAAGCGAGCTTGTGTTGATGCCTTCCAAATACAGAGCAACAGTGAATGTGCTATCATGACACTAGTTAATGTAACAGACCCATAACACAAGAGACATGCCTGATGTAGCATTACAGATACATAACTCAGAACTATTTTGAGAAATAATAAAATGTCTAATAAAACATGCAAATCACCAGACATATTTTTAAGGAGATAGGGTTCCTTTAATATGTTGAACAATACAATCAATCAACAAAACTATATCTGTAAAAAAAGGCATTGTAGATAACTGTAAGCATCCAAAGGGTACATTCATAATGATATCAGGCTACTGGAAATACCATGTTGACCAGCTGTATTGCTGTAATGGATGTTTCCTGTTAGATTTTGGGCACCTCATAATAATGCACTTGAGCATTTTCTTAACCCTTTGACTGCCAGAAAGATATCTAATGCATTTACAATGCAATACATTGGATACCTCTCTGGTACTCAAAGAGTTTACATATGAACAGTTTGTCAGGAGCAGATTATTTCATTTATTACCACAGAATAAACAAGAGCGCTATGGAGCAGCAAGACATGTGCTTCATGGAGGTGGAGACAGTGTTACATCAGGGTCACTTGCATATTCCTCCTTTCAAGGATGGGTCATGCCATGGATGCCTGTGGGAGGAATTACAGGATTTGAAACTGCACTGCATAACTGTCTGTTATGTAAAGGATTAAACATCATTATCCTGTAAACCTTTTGTGTTCTGGAGGAGTAGAAAACCCATTGCTCCGCAATGGGTTGTCTATCCTCCCCTGGAACCCATACAGTTTGAAACAAGGAATGCTAACCAGCCATTTGTATATGTGAACGGGACACTGTAGCAAAACATT
The DNA here is from genome assembly GCA_037306005.1 of Rhinophrynus dorsalis. Lineage (NCBI taxonomy): Eukaryota > Metazoa > Chordata > Amphibia > Anura > Rhinophrynidae > Rhinophrynus > Rhinophrynus dorsalis. The sequence goes on along the minus strand of CM074724.1, from coordinate 234,253,524 downwards.
CTCTGTAAGGGAAACAGGGACCGCCACAATGGGCTGTGGCTCAATATCCTCCACTAGATTTGTGTTGACCGCTGTGTTTTCTAGTATGGCATACGCTAAGATGATGTCGCATGCCTTGTCTGGTGCATATTACAGAGCTCCCCCGAGTGATTCAGGCACCAGAATGATTTGAGTAGCCCAAAGGTGCATTCAATTGCATTCCTTGTTCAGACTTGTGCCTCAATGTAGCGCTCATGTGCAGGTATTTAGGGATTTTGTACTGGTGTGAGTTGCCACGGGTTGCAACCATATTTAGCATCCTCAATGGAAAAGGAGTGACATTGTGACATATGGACCACATGGTTGTGTGGATGATGTTGTGTAAGGAGGAGATGCTACTTGTGTGTCATGACCATGCAAATCTGGGTTTTCATTAATCATGTGAGTGGACCTGTGTGTTATGTGACTAAGGACTAACCCAACAGCTATCTTTCTGTATAGGTTCCATTGTTAAAGTCCCTGTAGACATAGGAGTGCTTGAGAATGTAGGAGTCATGACAGCTGTCCGGATAGGAAGAATAAACATGGGTTTATTCTTATGTTGGAATCACGTACCATTTGTGCGTTGATGGAGTGGAAATTCTTTCTGTTGATGAAGAGATTTCCCTTGTGTCTTAGAGCTCTTATGCACACTTGTGCAGTTTATGGCACCCATGACCCTGGGCATGCCTCTCCTTGTATAGAACTCCTGTTTTACAAGTGTCCACTCCATGTTGGTAGAGAGGGAGTAGAAGAGGCCTTCCTCTTGAGTGTTGCCAACACCTGAGAAAGTGCCTTTGAACATGTGGGCTGAGACATATCAGAAACAAACCCTTCTGTGGCATGGAAGGATCCACTTGCCATAAAATGTATGGCAAACATCAGCTTCAGAAAGCCAGATAGGGCATGGATGGTGCTGTATATGGGGTCAACATCATCTTTGTTCACCTTATATAGTTCGGTGATGCTGTGCGACATCAACCTGTAGTAGTCTGTGACTTCAGCATCTCATTCCGAAGAGAGTGACCCTTGTGCGGGAATATTCTGGGTCTTTGCAATCGTCTGTCATCCCTGTGCTGCTCCACTGGTCCCTGGGGCAGTTATGGGTGATCCTTTTGCAGCAGCCGAGGTGCTGCTGCCTGGTGTGGTCCTCCAGGTGAAGATGGGCTCCTGTCTGACTGTTCAGCCGGAGCATCAGTGGTTGCATTAAACAGAGGCTGTTCAGCATGTGTATTTGGGGGTTAATGGGGATCCCTAGTCCTCACTCTCCTTGCTCCCTGATGTCTTTGCAGGAATTGATATCCAAACATACTGCTCAGAATCTCTGTCTGAGTAGTCTCACCGTAAAAATGCCACTTTTGAGGAGGGCAAGATGTCCCTCTAAGACAGTGGTGGGGTGTTGTCCAGGTGCCATCATCATGTAGGGAGTGATCAATGGGAAGGTGTGTCTTGTCCAGGTAAGTGCATTGTTTTGTGGCTGTTGTCATGTGATTTGTTGTACTTCCTGTGTACCTGTTAGGTTCATGTGTGACGACAGGTGCACCTTGGGTCTCCATTGGCTAGTGATGAGATTGGGATGCTTAAGGCTTGACAGGTGTGCATCTTGTGTTGTGCATTTATATCTGCTGTCATGTGTTAACCCCTGATGCTCTGGAGTATGGTATGAGGGATTTTGTTGTGTTGATTTAAAAACCCCTATCCTTGAGGGGGTTGATGGGTTATTTTTGTTTGTCCGGGACTTGTTTGTAGGGCATGCCCATTTGACTTTGCAGGGATTAATTTTGCCATTGGAGCACTTGTGCTAAGCGCCGGGTGTTGTGTGAGCTGTTGGTTCCCTGCTTTCTTTTGTCCAATGGTGTTTTTTTCTCTGTTGTGCGTTTGACACCAAGAAAAACTGGGTGCAGAATTTCAGCAGTTAAATGTATCAATTTATTGTTTGTTGGCACTGACTACACAGAACTGAATGTCCGTTTCCATTTTAAAACTGCTGTTAGGTGTTCATAAGAAGGATAATTGAATGGCATGCTGACCTTAAAGGGTATGTATCACCTCTATATAACTTTTTATGTTATATAGCGAATCTGACTAAAAGTGTGTTCATTTTTTTAAGCTTTATTTTGTCTAAATTTAAGTTATAAAGTCTTCCCTGCAGCTACTGCCAGACAGACTGAGGTTACCTGATCTGTACCGCAGCCCGTCACTTTGCCTCTGCTCCCCTCCCTCTATCCAGCCTCCTCCAATGACAGAGGCTTTCTGTCTGTAAGCTGGAGCAATCACATTGGTTAGATATCGATCTCTGCCAATGAGACCCCTACAGCTTACTGACAGAAGCCTCCGCCATCGGAGGAGGCTGGATAGAGGGAGGGGAGCAGAAGCAGAATGACAGACTGTGATACAGAGCAGGCTCCAAAAGGGACTGACAGTGCAGGCACACGAACGTCACTATGGCAAGATGTCCGTGCTTCCTGCTACTGTCAGCCTCAGAACAAGGTTAAAACCTGTTAAACCAGGTAATAATTCTGGCAACTAGCGCTACTAAGCAGCTAGTCGCCAGATGGGGGCTGGATTAAGATAAAGTTTTTGTGGGGTGGTAGTTCCCCTTTAAAAAAATGAACACACTTTTAGTCAGATTCGCTACATAACCTAACTATTTAGCCTAAGTTATATAGAGATGATAAATCCCCTTTAAAAACTTTTTTTTGGCATCTGAGACAAGGCCTAGGTGGGTTATTTAGCTGGTGTTCCATTTTTCCTCTCCTTGGTTCTAATATCATTAGTATGAGTAATTTAGTAAACAGGTTTTGATTTTACCATGACTTTCGTGTGTGGACATAGTTTTCTGTAGAGTATCAATTTTTTTTTTATTTCTGTTAGCTATCTTAGTCAGACCACTAATATTGTTTATATATGTAAATTGCTGGTCTTCCACATCCGCTGTTGAACAACATAGTTCTCTCTCAATTTGAGTGTTGGACTCATCGGAGGGCCTAAATATTGTATATACATTTTGCATAATCTATGATAGTTAGGCATATATTGATTTGAGTATATATGTTTGTGCATCTTATATACTATTATGTATCAGCTGTATAGTTGTGTGCCCTGGCCACTATGGCCCATTGTAGATCAACACAGTACTCATTTTAGAAATAGTGTTGCACTTGCCAGGTTTTTGGGGAGTTTTTGAATATATACCCTGCATGGCACAGGTAGCACTAAATGTATCAATATGATTATGTATTTTATGCATAGCTAGTGATATGTTTTCTCTGTGTATATAGAGAGGGCTCTTGTAAGATCAGCTTATTGCATCAGTGCCCTATTAGACATTGTTATAATTGTCAACTAGTGAGGGTTATATTATACAACTTGCAATTGAGTTTACGTGTCATATTTTTTAGGGATATGTGTTATCAAAATCAGCTAAAACGGACATTTGATACATTTTAAAGGGATAGTAATACTTAAAATGTAAAAAACAATATGTTATAGGGTTTATCCCCCTGAGTAAAACAAGGGTACTCCCACTGCTGAAAGGTGTTTCATTCAAAAGTTATTAATTTTCAAAGTTGAATTTTTTACCTGCAATATCACAGTGGCCTGAAATTGTGCAGTGGCGCTGTTGCTACACAATCCTATGGACAGCTCTGGTCAGTTGACCATAAATCTCCATAGGATGGTGTAGCAACAGCGGCACTGTACAATTTCAGGCCACTGTGATATTGCACCTAAAAAATTCAACTTTGAAAATTAATAACTTTTGAATGAAACACCTTTCAGCAGTGGGAGTGCCCTTGTTTTACTCAGGGGGATAAACTCTACAACATATTTTTTTTTACATTTTAAGTATTACTATCCCTTTAAAGGGATATTTGATTTGTTTGATTTTTTTAAACACCTGCTTATGATTGGATCGTTTTAGGTTAGTTTTGTGCAAGATCATAATCCATATGGATCCATTTCTCTTTTTATGGATCATGTCTGTGAACTATTGGTATTGGTTATAATTGCTAACCATTGCAGGTTGTATTATACAACTTGCAATTGAGTATACTCGCCATATCATTTTTAGGGCAATGTGTTATTAATCAGCCGGCACTGTTTTTAATTTTAAAGGGAAATTTTATCCATTTTATAGGGATATTTGATCAGATTTTTGAAACACTTGTTTATGATTAATGATTGGCTTGATTGAAGGCTAGTTATCTGCATGATCATAGCCCACATGGATACATTTTTCTTTTTATGGATTATGTTTGTGAACTGTTGGCATTTATATGTAGAGATTGGAGGGTGGTTCCACTAATTCGTTCATACACTGTCCACCATATGGCCAGGTTAAGGTCTGGTAATTTTTTATGCCTCCATTTTGAATTATAGAAATGTAATCAGTTGTAGCTTATCTGGTCTGGAATTTGGGTTCACTAATGAAATGTCACCAACTATCGGGTGACCACCAATACGGCGAGTTAAAAGTATTGCCGGAGTAAAAACAGCAATATCGGAATGTCTATCCAATCAAAACAGCGACATTCTGATATCTCAGCCTTAAAGGTCATGAAATAGAGTGACAGTCAATGGCTACATATAACTGTCTAACAAAGTACAACATCAAAAACCCAACAGGGTTTAAAGAGGGGTAGATAAGGCCCACCAGAAAATAGTTCAGAATAGAGTTTGCTGTGACATTTTAATAATTCAACCTGGAAGTGGCAGACAAGTCACCTTCCACAGGGAAACATACATCCCAATAGCTTTACAAGAATTCCTAGCATACTGTTTTTATTTAACCCAGCAGTTGTGACTTTTCAAATGTTAGTTCAAGCAGCTAGCTAAAGGCTTGAAGATTTTTTCTGATTTAATTATTTTAAAATATAAAAAGTACCTTCCAAATGTTCTTATAGAATACAGAGAACATATGATAGTTCCTGCTGGTGTCAGCTATTACTACCTACCGCTTCAATTCCTCCTTTTACTTCTCCCATCTGGATTGGAACAGGGGTTAAACCAAATTTTTTGTAAATCTCAGTCTCAGACTAATTAGTTCTTTTACATGGAGAATATCAGAAGATCCTTACGCATGGACTCCCGGCATGTGGCTCTTCAATATAGAGAACAACTCTGTGACAGGAGCATCACCTTTGGAATATTGCAGGATGACGCCTTTTAGGCCACTGACTTCTTTTTCGCTCATATCCTCACCTGATGACAGTGTTTCTAACTGTTGTTCCTCCTGATAGTAGAATTATTGGGCTCAGTGCTCTACAGATCTCCTAATTTTCTTTTCTTTTAGATAAAGCAGTATTTAGACCTGTTTCAGAGTGTCGACAGTATGTTGTGTCCATCTTCCTTACGAACCAAACTTATTCACCCACTTCTCTTGGCACTCACCCAGTCATGTAAAAAAAAGAGAGAAAATGTTTCAAAAATATAACATATGATACACCACTGAATACACCCCAAAATAATGCATCATAAAAACATCACATAATATTATAAAAACAAGGTCATAGTAATTTTTCAGACAAAGGTTATACATTCTATATAAGGAACAATTCTTATTGCCAAAAGAAGAGGATGGGCCTTATAGTTTGTTCCTTAGGTAGTCACACGGACCTCTTCCTCAACATGCAGAAAACATAAACAGAAAAGAGCGGCCTCCTCTAAACACATCATTCATCAGGCAGTGTATATGAACAACCTTGCCCCCACAAAAGTGGACCCTCAAATTCCTGAGAAGGCACTTCCTTCCTCTTGGATTATTTCCTTGACTTGATCTGACCCCCAGTCTTAGTCATTCAAGAATAATCAGCTCACCTCCTGGTCTTCCTAACCCTTACCCCATTTCTCAGTTAATCCAAAGTATTGATTCACCATCTCATAGATTGGCAAGGGACCATAAATGGATTAAGGATATATATATATATATATATATATATATATATATATATATATATATATATATATAAATAATGTATATATATATATATATATATATATATATATATATATATATATATATATATAATAGAGAGAGCGAGAGAGATAAATAGCTATATGTGTATATATATATATATATATATATATATATATATATATATATATATATATATGCACAAAAAAATATACTTTGCTTGTTTATTTTTTGTCCTCCTGATGCAGTGGTTTGTAACCAAGAAACATGTTTAGGGATGTTATTATATTATATTAATCAATAAATTGCATGTTTTTTTATAATTTGGTCTGCTTTGATACTTCTCATATCAAGAATAACATTTGCTGAATCAGTGGATGCACACGAGATGGGTTCTACTGCAGAGAGAACCAGCATCACAATTCCCCTCTAGCCTTTCAAACAGGTATCCAATCCTTAGAACCGTAGGGATATCCTAAGTGAGTATGGCTGTTCTATTTGACTCTAATACAAGTATTGCAATATAGTAGTAGTGCAGCTCTCCTTGCATCTTTGCTTCTTTTGTGTCTTTAACCCCTTCAGTGCCAGAGGCTTGGGCCATTTCCTCTACCTTGCAGGCCAGACACTTTTTCAGCATTTTTGCTATCCTTCTGTTTAGGCTTGATTTCCTCTGGGGATTTTTAGTTAAATATGGAAAACTATACATTGTTTTTTTCAGAACGAATTGAGCTTTCTTGTGGTACCTTACATGAAGATAATTTTACATCTTGCAAAAAGCTATGATGTCATAATGACAAAAAAGTGAAAATTTACTCATTTTGTTAAAATCACATACTATGTATCAAAAACATTTACCTTGATTGAAAAAGTTTCAATTATTTGAAAAAGCCCCGAGTCCCCCGAGTAAAAAAATACCAAATTTGTATAGTTTTACCTATGTCCATGGCTACCATTGCGCCCTAATCACCAGCAGCGCAAAAATGACATTTTCAACTTTATAAACTAAAATGCGCATTCTAGGGTTTTTGTGGTAAATCTACCCTAAAACAGTGGAATAACTATATAAAACTATATATTTCTGGACATAGACAACGTGCTGCATCTAATGCAAGCCTGGAGTGCACAAATGCCTCCAGAAGGTGGCGCTAATGAAAAAAAAAGGCATTTTCTTACATTTCTGCCCCTTCAAATGTTCTGAAATTTGTGAAAACCATGGCATTTCCAACTGTATTCATTAGCTGGTGCTCTTGGGAGGAAAATGACACCCCATTGGTATGAGTTCACCTACCTCAGGGGGCGCTACAAGTACAAAACTACACCTATTGCAACCTCTAATTTTTCTAACATTTTCTCAAACATTACTTGTCTGTACAAAAATGGTTATAACAATTACAGAAGTGAAGAAAGGGTACACAAACCATACCATTTTGAAAAGAAGACACCCTGCCGCATCTAATGATGGGTGACTTGCCTTGTTACCCCAAGCCTGGAGTGCACAAATGCCTCCAGAAGGTGGCGCTAATGAAAAAAAAAGGCATTTTCTTACATTTCTGCCCCTTAATCTGTATGGAAATCTGTGAAAACCATGGAATTTCCAACTGTATTCATTGGCTAGTGCTCTTAGGAGAAAAATGATACCTCATTGGTATGAGTTCACCTACCTTAGGGGGCGCTACAAGTACCAAACTACACCTATTGCAACTTCTAATTTTTCTAACATTTTCTCAAACATTACTTGTCTGTACAAAAATGGTTATAACAATTACAGAAGTGAAGAAAGGGTACACAAACCATACCATTTTGAAAAGAAGACACCCTGCCGCATCTAATGATGGGTGACTTGCCTTGTTACCCCAAGCCTGGAGTGCACAAATGCCTCCAGAAGGTGGCGCTAATGAAAAAAAAGGCATTTTCTTAAATTTCTGCCCCTTCAAATGTTCTGAAATTTGTGAAAACCATGGCATTTCCAACTGTTTTCATTAGCTAGTGCTCTTCGGAGAAAAATGACACCCCATTGGTATGAGTTCACCTACCTCAGGGGGCGCTACAAGTACAAAACTACACCTATTGCAACCTCTAATTTTTCTAACATTTTCTCAAACATTACTTGTCTGTACAAAAATGGTTATAACAACTAGAGAAGTGAAGAAAGGCTACACAAACTATACCATTTTGGAAAGAAGACAACCTGTCACATCTAATGAGGGGTGAATTTCCTTATTACCCCAAGCCTGTTGTGCCCAAATGCTTCCAGAAGGTGGCACTTTAGGAAAAAATGGCATTTTCTTACATTTCTGCCCCTTCATCTGTATGGAAATCTGTGAAAACCATAGAATTTCCAACTGTATTCATTAGCTAGTGCTCTTAGGAGAAAAATGACACCCCATTGGAATGAGTCGACCTATCTTAGGGGTACGAGAAGCACATAACTACACCTACCTGTTTGCTTCTTCGAAAATGGCTGCTTGTACTAAAATGTTCATAACTGTTAGAGACATGAAGGAAAGGTATAAAAGGTATACCATTTTGGAAAGTAGACATTCTCACGCATCAAGTGAGGGGTCACTTGCCTTTCTACCCCCTGGGCTGAAGTGCACAAATATTTCCAAATGGTGACGATATGGGAATAAATACATGTTTGTTTTACATTTCCACCACTTCAAAGATACTAAAATCTTTGAAAACCATAACATTTCCTGCTGTATTCAGTACCTGCTACCAACATGAGAAAAATGGTAGCCCATTTGTGTGGGTTAACATACAATATGTGGGTGCTAGGAACACGTACGTAAACCTGACACTTTTGTTTTTTAAATTATCTACTTGCACTAAAATGGTTATAACCATAATAGATATGCAGGAACGGTAGAGAAACAATGCCATTTTGGAAAGGAAACAACCTGCCGCATCTAATGAGGGGTCACTTGCCTTCTTACCCAAAGGCTGGTAAGCACAAATGCTTCCAGGAGGTGGCGTTAATGAAAAAAAAGGCATTTTCTTACATTTCTGCCCCTTCAAATGTATGGAGCTCTGTAAAAACCATGGAATTTTCAACTGCATTCATTAGCTAGTGCTCTTAGGAGTCAAACGACACCCCATTGGTATGAGTTGACCTACCTTAGTGGGTGCCTACGCCTATTACAACCTCTGATGTTTCTAACATTTTCTCAAACCTGACTTGCCTGTACGAAAATGGCTATAACACCTTCAGAATTGAAGAAAAGGTAGATAAACCATACCATTTTGGAAAGAAGACAACCAGCTGCATCTAATGAGGGGTCACTTGCCTTCTTACCCCAATACTGGTTTGCATAAATGTTTCCAGAATGAGGCGATATAGGAAAAAATTGCACTATTTTACATTTCTGCCCCTTCAAATGTATGGAAATCTGTGGAAACCATGGAATTTTCAACTGCATTCATTAGCTAGTGCTCTTATGAGTCAAATGGCACCCCATTGGTATGCGTTGACCTACCTTAGGGGGTGCTAACCTGACTTGCCTGCATGAAAATGGCTATAACACCTTCAGAAGTGAAGAAAAGGTAGCTAAACAATACCATTTTGAAAAGAAGATAACTTGCCGCATTGAATGAGGGGTCATTTGTCTTTTTACCCCTAAGTTAGTGTGCACAACTATTTTCAGAATGCGGTGCTACAGGGAAAAAAAACAAACATGTTTTTTTACACAACAGTCACTTCAAAGATACTAAAATGGTTCAATGGCGTGGGATTTCCTAGGAGGACTTATTGCCAGCCTAAGAAAAATGGTACCCTACTGCTGTGGGTTGACATACCAATTTGGGTGACAGGAGCATAGCTACCAGTAAAACAGGGATGGGAAAGCAAACAGTGCATGTGTGATTTTATGGCTAACAGATGAAAGAAGCTAGGGCTTCAGCCGGTGTATGTGTGGACCTGTGACTACCAGTGTAACAAAGTGTGTGGGAGAGTGAGGGGTTAGGCAGTGTGTGTGGGTATGAGCAGGGGAGCAAGGATGGTGGTGATGGGGGGGCAGTGTCTGATAGTATATATGGGGGAATCTGTGCACTGTATGTCCCCCTCATACAAAGTTTGATTCCCAGCCTGAATCTAGTGCATACTGGTACTTTGAGTACTACCAGTAGGCAGTGGAAACAGGCTGGTGGTCAGGCTGGGGAATGGGACTGCCAGTTGGCTGGGGAACCAGGCAGGGGGACATGGTACGTGGGGGAGGGGATTGGAAGCATTTTGTGTGCATGCCACAGTGGTGCCCAATGCACTGCAAATCAATGCTTTGGACCCCCTGTTGCACACAAAGAGTTTTTTTATTATTATTATTTTGTATTCATACCTTGTTGGGGAGGCGGTATCAGTAACACTCCTGGTGTCCCCCATCAAGGTCTAATAACAGAATAATGAAGAAAAAAAAAGTGTGTGTGTGTGTGGGTGTCACAGGGGGTCCAACGCATTGCAAAGCACTGTGTTGGAGCCCCCCTGTGGCACGTGCATTTTTTGGGGCTTTTCCCCCCAGTATTTTTGTGTAGACCTCGTTGGGGGCATCAGAACCCATACAATGTGGTCTGAATAAAAAAATAAAAGGGGAAAAATAAATCCTTTGTGTGTCACAGGGGTGGTCAGTGGATTGCAAAGCAATGCATTGGGCCCTTGTGGCACATAAAGGGTTTTTGTTTTGTTTTTTTTAATTATCGTTACTTTGTATTCAGATGGCCACCAGACAAGCTCTGATTACAAAGTCATGATAAAAAATCCTGTGTGTGCCACAGGAAGGGGGTCTTCATTGAACACCCCCTCCCCATAGCACACACACAGTTAAATTAACCCCCCCCAGGTCTTAGTCAAAAAAATATATGTCCACAAAAGAAGTGACCCTGTGAGTGCCACAGGGGTCTCCAGCGCATTGCAAAGCAATGCATTGGATCATTGTGGCACTCAGAGGGTTAACTTTTTTTATCATTACTTTGTAATCAGAGCTTGTTAGGGGGCCATCAGGACCACTCCTGATGGGCCCCCCAACAATCTCTGATTACAAAGTAATGATAAAAGCCCTGTGTGTGCCACAGGAGGGGAAGGATCTGCATTGGACCCCCCCTGAGGCACATACAGGGTTAATTTTTAATTTATTTTAATATTTTTATTATAGACCTCATTGAAGGGCATCAAGACCCCTTCTGATCCCCCCCTCAAGAGGCCTTAGCAAAAAAAAAATTGTTGTCAAAATAAGTGTCCCTGTGAGTGCCACAGGGGGTCTCCCGCACATTGCAAAGCAATGCATTGGACCCTTGTGGCACTCAGAGGGTTCTTGTTTTTTTTTTTTTAATTATAGACCTCATTGAGGGGCATCAAGACCGCCCCCCCCCCCCGATCCCCCCAATGAGGTCTTGCAAAAAAAAAAAAAAAAAAAAATGGCCCCAAAAGAAGTGACCCTGTGAGTGCTGGGGACCCCCGCAGTACTCACAGGGTTACTTTTTTTTTTTTTTTTTTAAATCAGACCTCGTGGGGGACATCATGACCCCTCCTGGTGTCCCCTCAGTTATTGATCTCTCAGCTGATCGACTGGGAGATCAATATGGCGGCCGCAGGAGTGCAACAGCTCTCCTGCTCTACTCTCCTACCACCGGTAAGAGTGAATGGGACAGGGGAAACTTTCCTAACGTCATCGGTGACCATGACGTTGGGAGGCTTCCCCCGTCCCGCCCACTCCTACCCGGAGGTTCTGGTAGGTGAGAGGGGAAAGGAGGAGCTCCGGTTCTCCATTGTGTATATTGATCTCCCAGAGAGATCGGCTGGAAGATCAATAACTGGGGGGGGGCATGAGGATTGATCTTCATGTCCCCCAAAGAGTGCCAGGCAGCATTTTAGCTAAAATGCGGCCACTGCAAGCCGGTTATACTGGCTTTTACAGTGAACGCATTTTAGCTGTACATTGTACGAGCGTGGCACCGCAGGTACAACTGTGTCCACTCGTACACAGTACCCACTTGACACACTAGGGGTTAAAGTGGTGAAACCAATACCTCCTGGGCCAGAATGGTGCTATGAGGATGGTGTGCAACATATCCTCCTTTATTTTGCAAAGAACTCTGGGAATCATAGGTAGTGGATGGAAAACGTACACAAATCTGTAATTCCATGGGATTATTAGGGCATCCACTGCTATTGCCTATCCCTTACTCTTGCACAGAAAGTCACCAGTTTTCTGTTTCTTCTTGATGTCATCATGTTAATATCTGGAACTCCCCATCGATGAGTTATCTGAAGGAATATTTCTTGGTTTAGCTTCATTCCTCTGAGTCTATGGTCTAATGGCTGAGGTAATCTGCCAATTACTCACTACTGGAATGTAAATGGCTGATAATGCTGGAACATGGTTCTCTACCCAGAGGTGAATTATCTGTACTTTCATCCAGGCAGCATTGCTTTTGTGTCTCCTTGATGGTTTATGTATGCCACTGCTGTGGCATTGTCTGTCGGAATTTGAATTGGAAGATTCTTCAGAATGGACGTCCATGCCAGTAGTGCATTGTAAATTGCACGTAATTCCAAGATGTTTATGGGAATGTGGGACTCCGATGGAGTCCACTGGCCTTGAATAGAGAGATGTTTGTACACGACTGCCTAACTGGACAAACTGTGACCATCTCCCACTCAGTGATGTAAAAATGTTTGCCTGCCATCAGATCTGAACTTATTAGCCACCAGTGGAGATATCCCTTTGTGGACTGTGATGTTTTGGACCAATTGCGAATGAGGTCCAACTGAAGCGGCCTCAGGTGAAACTGAGCAAAGGGAACTGCTTCTATTGGCTACAATTTTTCCTACAGTTTTCATGCAGTGTCTGACAGAAACTTCTGGTAGGGAAAGGACAGATTGTACTCTGTCTTGAAGGTCCAAAATCTTCTCTTAGGTAAAAATACCTTTTGAAGGTTGGTATTGAATCTCAAGCCTAGAAACATAATTTGCTGACATGGTTGTAGCTAAGATTTGCTTAAGTTGATAATCCAACCGTGATTCTTCATATATAATAAAGACAAAGATGTTGATGCATCAGCTCCAGAGATTGGGCCTTTATCAACAGGTCTTCTAGATAAGGAGTAAGGTTTACTCCCATGGATCTGAGGGGAGTCATAAGAGGGGCCATCACCTTGGTGAAGACTCTTGGCGCTGTGGCTAGACCAAAAGGAAGAGAAAAAAAATTAAAATATTTGTTTTGGTAAGGAAATTTGAGATATTCCAAGTGTTTGGCCAAACAGGGATGTGAAGGTAGGCATCTGATGTCTAAAGATGTGAGAAATTCCTCTGATTCCATGGCTGCTATCACTGACTCAATAGACTCCATTCTGAACTTGGGAACTTTGAGAAACTGGTTTAGGTTTTTCAGATCCAGGATAGGATGGAATCCTCCATCTTTTTTGAGTAACATAAAAAGATTGGAATAAAAGCCTTTGAATTTTTGATCTTTTGGTACTAGAACCATTACCCCATTGTCTAGAACTTCACGGATAGCCTGAAAAAACGCTTCATGTAACTTCCTTCTTTTGATACCCTGGGCATGAAAAACCTGCAAGGTGGAAGACTTGTGAAATACATTCTGTACCCTTCTTAAATGAGTTGTAGAACCCACTTGTCTGAAATTGAGATCCTCCATTGATGAAGCAAATAGTGGAGCCTTCCCCCCCAGAGGATGGTTTGAGGGAGAGACCACACTCCAAATCTCATGCTGTAGAGGGTTTAGAGTCTGAAGCCTTGGACACAGAAGGTTTTGTTTTGTGAAAACAAAAGGAACCTCCAGAAGACTGATTAGAAGGCTGCCTGGAGGATAAATTTCCTTGGAAAGTAAAAGACCTCTTTTTGTTGTCAAACCTCTTAGGTTTGTTTTGAGGCAGAATGGTACTTTTATCTCCAGTGGCATAGCTGACAATTTTGTCTAACTCTGATCCAAAAAGTAGGGATCCTTTGAAGGGTAAGGAAATTCAAGATATTTTGGAAGCAGAGTCTGCGTTCCAATTTTTTAACCAAAAGGCAAAGCATGCTGTGACAGAAGAGGCTGAACATCTAGATGCCAATTTAGCTGTCTCCAAGGCAGCTTCCCCAGTAAAGGAGGTGGACTCTTTGAAGTAGTCTATGAAAGGGAATATAGCCTTATGAGGAGCATTGTCCTGCAAGGCTTGAATAATTTGAACTTACCAGGCTTCAGCAGCTCTGTATGCACAGGCTGATGCTCCCAGGGCAGTCCTGTTCTGTGCCACCCTGTGCCCCCAAGAAGCACAGGGTGACTTAGACTCAACAAGGGGACTGGGAAGCTGGAAAAGTCGCTTCCCCATGCATAGAGTCCATAGTCTGTAGGAAGGAAGCTGGCCCCCAGGCCCCTCCAGGAGCCAGGGGCCCTATGGTTTCCATGACAACTACCATTAACCTCCTCCTACGGCTCAACGACCAGCACTATGGGGGCTGGAACTGACATCTCAAGCCCCTGTAACCCAATATGTGTGTGCAGAGATGGACATTTTGTAGACTTCAAGTATAGGCTCCTACTCACTAATCTGAACCTCTGAGTAATAGACTGGTAAAAGGGAATTTGCAAATTAATAGGCAAAACAGGAAGGTCTGATAGAGACTATTTGGCAGCAAGAATGCTATATAATCCTCATGTCTCTGGGTTATGAGGCAAAGGTTGAACTTGATGGACTTTTGTCGTTTTTTAACCTGTTACGAATGCTTTGGATACTTCTGGCACTCAAAGGGTTAAGGGAGCACCACAGGATTTGCAAGAGCCGCTTAGTGGAAGTCAGACATACCTAGGCAATGCCATACCACCCAACTGCCCCAATTAAGGAGGGGCAGTCCCTCTTTGGGACCCAAATCCCTGTCCCTCTTTACCACACTGATATCCCTCTTCTTAGGAAATGAAACTGTGTGGTGTGGTGCATGTACATTACAGTGCTCATCTATAAAAAGTCCCATTGCTTAAACTTCATTATATGTGTTTACTAGTGTAAAACCCCGTGTACACAGGCCAAGGTCTGGGTAATGTTAACCCTTTGAGTGCCAGAGGGGTACGCAATGAATTTCTTTGCAATGCGTTGCATACCCCTCTGGCACCCAATGGGTTAAGAGGCCGCCGCTACCTCACTGCTCCACGTAATGCAGTCTTGCGTCACCTCACTCATGCAATGCAATCATGCGCAGCAGAGACTGCCCAAACGTGGGCAGGCTCTACTGCGCATTACTGCATCGTGACAAACATCCTAGCGAATTATTATATAGAATAAATGTGTCTGTGTAAATAAAATACTGTGGTCCTATTTTATATTATTTATTCAGTTACATAGAGGTGCCAAAAGGTCATGAAATAACCTTAACATTGTTAGCCCTTTAAGTGCCATGGGGGTATGCAATCCACTGCTTTGCAATGCGTTGCATGCCCCCCTGGCAGAAAAAGGGTTAAAACACCATCAACCAGCCAAGCCCCCAGAATCACTAACTAAAAACCAATGTCTCTCTTTTGCCATTTGAAGTGCTATAAGGTATGCAAAATTGTATCTAGTTGTATTGGTTTACTATTCCTTTAAAGGGAAAAAATATTTAGCATTTTGTAGGGATTAAAAAGTTGAATTGAATGCAAAAAAAAACTCTCTCTCAAACCGCTATGGTTTGAGAGATACCTGCATTCAAATTTTGACTTTTCCTGCTGTCTGCTGTAAAGTGGACAGCAGAGATCCATGTCGGACGATACGGAGGCTCTCCAGCAGAGCTGCAATCGCGTTTTTTTAAAAAGGATGACTTCATTGGAATGGTCTACAAAGTGTGCATGCAAACCAGGCACACTTTGTAGACCATTCCAATGAAGTCATTCTTTTTAAAAAAAACGCAATTGCGGTTCTGCTGAAGAGCCTCTGTGTTGGCCGACACATATCTCCTGCTGTCAGCTGTAAATGTAAAACATCAAACTTTGAATGCAGATATCTCTCAAACCATAGCGGTTTGAGAGATAGGGTTTTTTGCATCCAATTCAACTTTTTAATCCCTACAAAATGCTAAATATTTTTTCTGGGACATTACTGTCCCTTAAAACCAGTGACTCGGGCCTACTCCAGGTTTCCACAGAATGTGGCTCTCCTGAGCACTGTGCCAGTGCAGCATGCCTGAAGGTTCAACATGATGGCTCAGGAGCACCACATTATGCGGGAAAGTTTAATGGTGTAAAAAGTTAAATGCTTTAAATAGACCGTGACCTCCATTTTCCCCACAAATTATCTTGCCTTGTGTTTTTATTTCAAGTTAAGGTATTATGTTATAAGTTTACCTGACAGACAGGTTATGCGCGTGTGTGTGGGGAGCTGGGTAGGGAATGTACACCTTCAAATTCTTGTTAACCCCTTAACCAATTATGGGCCAGGACCATCATCGGTGTCCATGCCTTATGGACAAGTGAATATCATGGCACATTGTCAACACAGTCTGGTGTGATCACCCCCACCCCCCAAAAAAATTACACTGGTCCTCCAGTGCTCCCCACCTCACACGGTCTACAAGGGGTATAAAACTCCACCTTATACTCCCCCAGCATCACTACCTAAAAAAAAGTGTCCCTCTTTTGCCATTTCAAATGCTACGAGTTATGAAACAGTTTATCTAATTATATGGGTCTAATGTTCATTTAACCCTTTGAGTGCCAGAGGGGTACGCAACGCATTGCAAAGTAATACGTTGATTACCCCTCTGATACTCAAAGGGTTAAACCACTTCATCTCAGGACTATTCCAGGCCTCCGCAGCTTACCACCCTCACAGACTGGATTCGTCGTATACACTGTGATACACACTGTGTTAAATTTTGTAAAATTAAATTAATATACTAGCGCTGACCAGGGATGATGGAACCTACAGTCCAGCGACAGTTAAAAGACTTCAGTTTGCTTGTTCCTATGCGCCAGAGGGCGCACATTCCCCAAACCAGCTCCGCCCATGGCCCGCCAACCTCATCCATTCCCACCATTGTAGGGCGGAGCAAGTCTTGACTGGAGACCATTCGCAATCCAACCGCGGACCGCCCGAGCTTCACATGACCAGCCTGTCGATTATCTCGCCATTGGTAGCACGCGTTGACGTCACATCAGTCCATTGCTGTACGCCCCCTGTAGTCTGTTGTGACATCGGAGCTGTCAGTGACACTGGGGAAGTGCATGGAAAGCTGTGGCTGCACAGGTAAGGAACAGAAGCCCACGGCTTGCTGGATCATTAATTTGCAGGGTCCTGTAAATTTCATAAAAGAAATGGACGGATACATCTGCTGTTGACACGTCTGTGATAAGCGTGTTTTGTACATTATGTGTTTTTATGCATTGTATCTGTTGCAGTTTACCTGCTTCGCAATATATTTATGTATAGCGACGTATTATACCTATCTTACTTCATATAACACCCCATGGTATTGTGTTTACCTGCTGTGTGGTTTATGAAGTGTACTTGTACTTTTGCCTCTACTGTAAGTGAATCTCATTCTCGCTTTATATTTGCAACTCTGTTTTGGGTTGCGATAATCTTTCTCTACTACTTACACCTCTCCCTTCATGTTCTGTATGTCCCATTTCCAAATTCTGATTGCCCATTATTTATATCCCTTGCACCCTCTCTTCATACATTTTGCTTGAGCGCTATAATTTTATGTGCGCCACCTTTGTGCCTGTGTACATTATTAAATGGGATTGGTTTACATTGCAGGTGTTTTTTTTTCTGACATTCGCATTGAAGTCTATTTCATTGATTTACAGAAAATAATCCTAACGTTATCAACTGCAATATATTCAAACCATAGTCAGTCTGATGTTTCTCCAAATGATTCATTTTCAGTATACTGCAGTATGTGTGTATAATTGTGTACACAAATGTTGCAATCTGCATTTACAGTGTTTTGTTGCCTCTATTTTGTCCCATTTAAGCTACGAGTGAAAAGGGGCCTGTCTATAACAGAATAAAAATAAATACATACGTGGTAGTAACATGTAAATCATGTGCACACAAACCATATATCATTACAGTACATCGGGAATCCGTTGTAAATAAACCCTCTTTTTGAAATGAAATATAGTTATATACATATCTTTATGCTACAAGTTAGCATATTCAATAAATACATCTTTATTTTTAAATTCCCAAATGTCATCCTGAACTTGCTTTTGGTAATGCATATTTACACTGTTGTATACAGTCTCTGTTTTAGTTAATCTTATCTGTCTAGCTGTTGAGTAGTGATACTATGTATGGAAATTTATTTACTTATATAGAAACTACTTTTCTTCTAATTAGAAATGTTTCTCATTTATATGGCAATTTACAGAGAATACCACACTTGAACTTTTGAGACCTCTATCAAGTTTGCTATGGTAAAAGAGTTGCTTCCTGCACAAAGTATGGATTTATAAATCATGAGGATATATATAAGGCTAAATTCCAGGTCTTCGTAAGCAAGCAGACATTTTTTAAATATTCTAGCTTCCGGAAAAGGGTATTTAAATATACATTACACAATTTCACTTTTAGGTGTTAGTGTTCCTATAATGTCCATTCCTTTTATCACTTGGTCTTGCAAATACCATGCAACCTGGTATTCCACTGTTGGTGCAGTCTCATATGAGTACAGATGAGATTAGTTTTAGCCAGCAGTACTCAATATTTGGACCTCCATCCATTGAGAACAACTCCTCCTATCATCCCCCACTAGCCATTTGTTTGTTGCAGATTATGGGAGTTGTGTAGTCTGCAACATCTGGAGGTCCAAATATAGACTGCTCCTGGTCTAAGAGCCAGGTCACATGAACAATATTATTGCATTAATAAAAATTCAGAAATACTCTTAGGTTTCATTGTGTTAAGTGATCAGGGCCATTTTACCACCAGGGCATGCCCAGAGTATGCCAGCTGCTTCAGGATATCCTCAGCACTTTCTAGATTGGGATTAGCAAACTATAGATCACAAGCCGCTCACAGCTCTTGGGTGCATTATCTGCTGCTCCAGGCGCCACAAAGGTTAAAGGGCTTCTACAACTTTTTTTTTGTTTGCACAGGTAGTGGTTCAGTGTCTTACCCTGTCTCTGTTTTATTTGTTGTGGAACTAACCTACTAAGCAGCAAACTGAGGGTAAAAATGATGCCCTCAATAGATCTTTATTAATGAAAGAAGACAGTTGGCACATGGCCAGCTATGCCCCCCCCCCCCCCCCCCCCGGGCCAGCAGTATGGAGGATATAGTCTTATCTCCAACTTTCTGTGTCTCAATGAGAATTTTGGCAGGAGTACTTAAAAGTGGCATTACCCAACCATGTGCAGTCTCACCTTGTCACCTGCATTTGGCTTGGTTATCTTCTGACATTGCCCTTGGATTTCACAACAATGTAGCGTCTCTACTATTCACCCTTTCTGTCCTGAATTTGCTGTCTCTGCCTGCGGCTATTTTACAACTTTCCTGTCTCTCTCATTAACCCTGTGTTAAGACTTTTTCCTTCCGCAAATTGTTAACCCTTTGAGTGCTATAGGGGTACAGAACGCATTGCAAAGCAATGCATTCTGTATCCCTTTGGCACTCAGAGGGTTAATATCTCTCTGTTACACTTCTCCCCTACTGCTTCACCTTACGTCTTTCTAATTTAGCAGACTGTATGCATAGTCCCTTTTGTCACGTCCCTTGTATCAAGCCTTTTGCCTCAAGATATGTTGCAAGTGGCACTGCTCTCTATACAACTACTTTCACGTGGCTAACATTCATTGCCTGATTCAGTGTGTCTCATGCATTTGCCCTCTCTGCCTGCTTTTCTGTGATAACATCTGTTTTTCTGTAGTTAGCATCTCCAAAACTGCTCCCCATTACGTATTTCTACTTCAGCTGACTCTGTTCACAGTCCCTTGAGACACACATGGTAGAGGAGTTAAAATATTTATAGGCCCTTTCCTACAAACCTGCACCACACACCTCCTCCATCCTTCACCTCCCATTGCAGTATGTTCAAATCTATAGCTGTGCTTATACTGCTCTTTGCACTTCCATCAGTGCCTCACAATTGCCCACATTACGTTTCCCACAATTCTGCATAATTCTCATTAGCTTATGCTTTACCACACACACATACACTTAAATTCACAGCATTGCTTACTCGAATAACTCCTACATTGTTTCACACCCTTGACAGCCTTCTGCACCCTCCTTCTCCCTATTCCTCCATATGCAAAAGACTACAAAAACAACATATCATCGTTTTCTGTGTTGACCATTCCTCCATGTTCATAATGTTTCCAACTACATTACATCCATCCCAATACTCGCTGTACTCCTCTCCTCCACCCTCATAGCCTACAACAAGAAAAAAAAGGAATAGAGAAAAAGAAAATAAACTATTTTATAGGCACTCTGTAACCCATCTTCATATTATAAAGTGTACACATTTTAATATGAACACGGGTTAAAGAATGTCTATAAAATAGTTTATTTTCTTTTTCTCTATTCCTCTTTTTTCTTGTTGTAGCAAATACTATATGGCATCCCCTTGATAGTTTGCGAATAAGGGGGCAATGTAACCAGATATATTTAGGATGGTGCTAATATTCTCTATATATTCTTTTTGCCTTTAAAACTACATCATCACAATCAACATTCTCTCTTTCTGCATAGGACTCTGCCCACATTTACACCCTAATCTGCTTTCTGTTAACACATTGTTGTTCATGTCTACATTCACTCACCTTCAATTACGCCTGCATCTTCTGTGCACTTCCGATAAGTCAACAATTCAAGCATGTATAAGCCACCGAAAGCCATACAAAAAAACCCATCACCATCATTCCACTGTGTGCTTATTTGTATTCATTCAGTCAAATGTCTTGACATTCACCATTCAAATAGAACACACCCTAACCACTTCAGTCATCAAAACAAATAGCCATCATTCACAACAACTTTGACTTTCTCCCCTTCACTCACTTGCACACCTCTATCCCTTAACTCTAACTCCAATATTTTGTCACCATGTACAACTCTCTCAACAACACATCTCCTCCCATTTAACAACCTTCATTATACTTTATCATCTGTTATAAATTAACACATTACACAGTCGCATACATGCATGCTGCAAATTACAACAAAAAAAATTAGACTACATAAAAATAGGACTTTCACAATATGTGTCCTGCCCAAGTATATTACTTCCAACAACTTCACCCGAGTAATGATGCGTTTGTCTAACAAACCAATTAATATACATTATAGTAATTTCACACTACACCCTTTTCAACACAAATTGCCTCCTGTTATTAATGTGCGCTGTTCAATTATTTAGTAAAAATACACAGACATGGATCCGTATGACACATACACAACCATAAACACACACACATGTACGTATATGCCCATACACATACTCATATACATCCATCACACCCATACACTCGGGTGCGTACACACACACATGCATATATCTTCATAAAATATACATCCATACAGATCCATTTGCACAGGGACATTTACATCCCAGACAATGTCGACATTTTTCTGCTGGTGCAATATAAAAACAAATGCACCACAAGTTTGTGGTGCAATTTTCTCTATTATATGCATTATTGTCTTTATTTTTTGCATGTATCATGCATGTCTTTTATTTTTTTTATTCTTTTGGTGTACATTTACGGTAATTTTTGTGCCATTGTATATTGGATTGTTGTGGAGCTAAGCTAACCCTGAAAATTGCCCCATATATGTAAGCAGTTTTTTGTAGATTAGTTAGATTTTGCGTGTGGTATGCCCTGTCTTTTGTTTCCCAATAAGTAAAGGGCAGGTCTTATCACCTTACAGAATCCTGTTCAAGGCAATGTTGCCCTTGTCAACACGGCCTACGATAATAAAATATTTATTTCACTGTCGTCCAATACAGGTCACTGGTACTCTGGGAGGCGTAAGTCCCCTTTAATAGGCAGGAACAATTATGCAAATAATTTGCAAGGGGCGGAGCCTCCCCTCTTACTTAAGCCACCTTCTGGCCAGAGCCACTCATATTGATTTGTTCCTGGTGTGCTTCACACCAGGTAGAGAACATCTATGCATCTTAGTATTTTATTATTTTTTATTCAAATATGGAATACCACCATTAGGAGGGTGACCATGGCTGTGAATTGCCCTCTTTAAAGTGGCTGGTGCAGCTTCCAGGGATTTCCTGTGGACCTATACCCTGAAGAGGGGACAGCTTGTGTTAAGCAGCTCCCCTGTTGGGGAATTTACCTCTGGTTCTTTCCCTCCCTATCATGGTCACCTGAAGACAGAAGTCAGCAAGGAAGGTGAGTCACCCATTGAGTGCTGAAGGTCCACTTGTCCCCACAGTGTCCCTTTGATGGGCTTGTATTTGGGAGTTTTAATACACTCCAGCACTCATAGGGTGTTTTTATTGCATTATTACTGTTTATGCAATTTCTGTGTTATTCTCTGAGTTTTGGAGCATTGGGTATTCATTTATTTATGTTTCTCATGTGTTTCATGCTTGTTTGGGCACTTTTTAATGTTTTCTTAAACTTTATTAAAAATGGTGTTCCGCGCCTTTAAGCGCGGCTTTTTCCCGCTCAGACGCAAGGGCTCCTTTACTCTCTATGGGAATTCACAGTATGGGACATATCTCTGGAACCGCTTGTCACAGCAACTTCAGAGAGGGCTCATTTTAATTCTAGGCTCCTGCTCTATCATCCGGAATGTGTTTTATTTATGTGGGGTGTTCAGGGGGGCTTCGGGCACTGTTTGGGGTACTTGTAAGGAAAAACTACATTTCCCATGAGCGCTTGGTTCGCACTCGTTTCTGATTGGCTGTCACGACGGCCGCCATTTTGTGGTACTTTTCCTAGGCGAGTACACTACGCAGGGACCGAGCCTTCTCTCTCCTCAACAGATTAACCCTTCGCTGGCCAGATAAGTCCGTTTTTAGAACATTTCTGGGGTGAAACTTTAATCTTATCACTTTTTCTGGGTGATAGTGTTATTAGTGGGGTATATTGACGCTGTGAGCATGTCTACTTCACTGGAGCTAGGGGCTAGACCCAAGTCTAAGGAGGATGGGGGGTCCGCTACCCCCATGGCGTTTTGCTCCTCTTGCCACATTGGGCTGGATGGCGATAATGTGGGGGATCTATGCCCTAATTGTACTGGTCAAGATAGCAACCCTGGGCTTCCCAGCCACGCTATTGAGCCATCTTGGGTGAAGGAGTTTAAAGCTGCCACTAGGGATCTCAGATCCACACTTCAACTCTTTCCCTCTCAGGTACAGGGGGCTCTCCAGGTCTGGCAGACCCCCTCTACTATCAGGACCTCCCTGCCTAAGCCACAGGGAGCTCCTGATATCACTGATTCTTCTGAAGAAGAACTTTTACAGGATTCTGATGCTGAGGAACGTACTGTTATTGAATCTAACAGGTCCATTGGGGACCCCTATGAGTGTGACCCTGAAGTTTCGGCTGAGGGTCTGATCAGAGCGGTTCTAAATACGCTCAACCTTCCTCTGACTCAGGAATCCACTTATGATCCTACTGATGTTTTTCAGAAAAAGCCATCTAAGCCTGTTGTTTGTTTTCCAACTAACCCTACTCTTGCCCGTCTGGTCTCTGAGGCATGGAAGAATCCTGATAGATCTTCCTCTGTCTCCAAAAAGTTTGCCAAACTTTACCCTTTTCCTGAGGCGGAGCTGGCAAAATGGGTTCATCCTCCCAAAGTGGATGCTCCTGTGTCTAGACTATCCAAATCTACTGCTTTGGCTGTCTCAGATGCCTCTGCCTTGCAGGACTGGACGGATAAGAAACTAGAGCTCTCTCTTAAGTCTATTTTTGCCTCCATTGGCACAGCCATGCGCCCCACTTTTGCTGTGGCATGGGTTAATAGAGCTATTGCGGCCTGGACTGAACGACTGACTGAAGCGGTTCGTCAGGATGCGCCTGTATCTGAACAGTTGCAGCTTCTTGCTAATATCACTGAAGCTCAGAACTATGTTGCTGATGCTGCTTTTGATGCTGTGCGCATGATGGCGAGGGCCTCCACTTCTTCTGTGGTGGCTAGACGCGCTCTTTGGCTGAAAATTTGGTCTGCTGATACAGCCTCTAAGAAGGCTTTGCTTTCCTTGCCCTTTCAGGGGAATTTGCTTTTTGGGTCTGAACTCAAAGAAATGATCAGTGAGGCTACTGGCGGTAAAAGTACTCTTCTACCCTCAGTCTTTAAGAAAAAGTTTCCAGCCAAACGCAATCGGTCCTTTCGTTCCTTTCAGACTGAGACACGCTCCTCGGCCCAAACGGGTCCTCCCACTACGCGCTCCTCCTCCAAGCCCAAACAGTCCTGGAGGCCCAAAGTTGCCTCCAAGGCCAAGACCTCCAAGACTGCTTCGGCATGACTCGCCGAACCCGGGTCCGCATCCGGCTGTAGGCGGTCGTCTCCGCATCTTTCGCCGGACTTGGGAGGAGTCAGTGGCGGACCCATGGGTTCTTCAGGTGGTGTCAGAGGGATACAGGATCCCTTTCTCTTCCCTTCCTCCTTTTCGGTTCCATTTTACTCGTCCTTCTCAGGAACCCACAAAAAGGCGTCTGTTCGACGACGCTATTCAGGATCTCTTGGACAAAGAGGTCCTGGAGGCGGTTCCTCAGGGGGACACAGGTTCAGGATTTTATTCCAACCTGTTTGTGGTAGCCAAAAAGGACGGAGGAGCTCGTCCCATTTTGGATCTCAAAGATCTCAATGCCTATGTGGTGACTTCCCACTTCCGCCAGGAGTCCCTGCGCTCTGTGATTACAGCAATGTCTCCAGGGGAGTTTCTTGCCTCCCTGGACCTTCAGGATGCTTATCTTCACATCCCTATTCATCCAGAGAGCAGGCGGTATCTCAGGATTGCCTGCCACAGGGGACACTTTCAGTTTGCAGCGCTCCCCTTTGGGCTGACTTCAGCCCCTCAGGTCTTCCAGAGGGTGTTGGGCTCCTTGATAGCGGTGCTCCATCAGGATGGGATCAGAGTGACCCCCTACATGGACGATCTCCTACTGAAGGCCTCCTCAGCGGAGCTTCTCCACCAGCAATTACAGATGTGCATGCACACCCTGAACCGTCATGGCTGGATCCTGAATCTGGACAAGTCAGACTTGATTCCATCTCAGAGGCTTCTGTTCCTGGGTCTCCTGTTCGACACTCGCCAATGCATGGTGTTTCTTCCAGAGGACGTGGCTCACCAGATAGCTGTCAGAGTGGCTGGAATTCTGGACCTGGACGTGATTCCAGTTCCGAAGTTGTCGTCCTTAGTGGGGAAGTTCATTTCCACAATCGAAGCAGTACCATTTGCCATGGCCCACTCCAGGGATCTTCAGAGATTCGTGATCCAGACGTGCAAGAATCATCCAGATCATCAACATCTGTCTGTTTCTCTTCCTCCTCATGTCGAGTCGAGTCTGCACTGGTGGTTAGATCTCTCTCATCTCCTGAAAGGGAAATCCTTTCTAGTTCCTCCTTGGACCACAGTCACTACGGATGCCAGCCTTCGGGGCTGGGGTGCAGTCTGGGGTCGCTTCAGTGCTCAGGGGAAATGGGGTCTGGAGGAATCCATGCTCTCCATCAATGTTCTGGAACTTCGAGCTGTCCGGCTGGCCCTGAGGCACTGGGAGTCTCAATTGACCGGTCTTCCAGTCAGAGTGGAGTCCGACAACGCCACGGCGGTGGCTTACATCAACAGGCAAGGCGGCACAAGAAGCGGTTCCGCCTGGTGGGAGGTCAAGGATATTTTGTCTTGGGCAGAAGATCACGTGCCTGTCATCTCTGCGGTTCATATTCCAGGCGTGGACAACGTCATGGCAGACTTCCTCAGTCGTCATACCGTCGACAGCGGAGAATGGGCTCTGCACCCAGAGGTGTTTCACATGCTCACTCAACGGTGGGGGATGCCTGTGGTGTATCTGATGGCTACCAGACACAACAGGAAGGTTCCGGTGTTTTGCTCCCGGTTGAGGGACTCCCTTGCTCTAGCAGTGGATGCCTTGTCGATCCCGTGGGACTTCTCCCTGGCTTACATCTTCCCTCCTCTTCCTCTATTGGTCAGAGTCATCCAGAAGTTGAAGAGGGAACGTTGTCCTGTCATCCTGATTGCTCCAAACTGGCCTCGCCAGTCCTGGTTTCCGGAATTGATGGCCATGTCAGTGAAGGATCCAATCCCACTTCCAGCCCGTCCGGACCTGCTTCTTCAGGGGTATCTGTGGAAAGAGGATGTTCACTCTCTCCGTTTGATGGCATGGCGGTTGAATCCTCGATTCTAGCAAAGAAAGGCTTTTCTCCTTCTGTGGTATCGACGATGCTCAGTGCTCGTAAGCCTGTGTCTTCCAAGATCTATCATCGCATATGGTCAACTTTCGTGACTTGGTGCGCTGACAAGAAGTTGTCACTTGACTTCCATCTTCCCACTGTCCTGGCCTTTTTGCAGGACGGTGTGGATAAGGGGCTCAGTCTGAGTTCCCTCAAAGTTCAGACTTCTGCCTTGTCTGTGTTTTTCCAGGAACGGATTGCTGTCCTTCCTGATGTGAAAGTCTTCTTCCAGGGTGTGACTCATGTTCGACCTGCCTTTAAGAGTCCTGCTCCCCAGTGGGATCTCAATTTGGTGCTGGGAGTTCTTCAGCGACCACCGTTTGAATCCTTGGCTTCCATTCCATTACGTCTTGTGACTTGGAAGATGGCCTTCCTCTTGGCTGTTGTGTCAGTGCGCCGGGTAGCAGAGTTACAGGCCTTGTCTTGTAAACCTCCTTACCTGGTGTTCCACAAGGATAAGGCTGTGCTTCGCACTACCAAGGAATTCTTACCCAAGGTTGTGTCTGAGTTTCACATCAATCAGGAGATTGTGGTTCCCTCTTTCTGCCCTAATCCTTCATCTGACAAGGAAAGAGATCTCCATCTGTTGGATGTGGTGCGTTGCCTCAAGTTTTATGTTCATCGCACCGAGTCTATCAGGAAGTCTGACGCTCTATTCGTCATTCCTGAGGGGCCTAGGGCAGGAAGACCGGCTTCCAAAGTTACCATTGCCTCTTGGATTAAGGCTACCATCCGTGAAGCCTATAAGTTGAGGAATAAGCATGTTCCCTTCCGGGTGACTGCCCATTCCACCAGATCTATTGGGGCCTCTTGGGCCTACAAGAATCAAGCTTCTGCTGATCAACTGTGCAGAGCGGCCACTTGGTCCTCTGTGCACACCTTTTCTAAGCACTATCGAGTTGATGTACTGGCTTCGGCTGATGCCAGTTTTGGAAGGAAGGTCCTGGAGGCAGTCTTGCCTGTGTAGGTCTTCCGCTCTGTGATCCTTAGTGCTTCTTTACTGTTGAGCCCGGTTGGCTCTAGTTCCGTGTGCTGTGTTAGTTCAGGGATTGTTCCCTTGGTTGGTGTCCGTTGACACTTACAGTTTGGGCTATGTTATCAACTGGTCATATCAGTTCTAGTGACTTGGGCCTTGCGCCTGGTCCTTGCCTTACTTCCCGCCTCTGGATCAGCTCAATGTTTGTACATCCCAGAGTACCAGTGACCTGTATTGGACGACAGTGAAAATAGGATTTTAGTCTTACCTGTTAAATCCTTTTCACTTAGTCCATACAGGTCACTGGTCTCCCACCCTGTCAAGGGACCAGTCTTGGCTCTCCTGTGGCATTCAGTGGGAGACCGTTCGGGCATGCTCACAGGAGTCTTTCTTTTTGCTTACCTGAGGTCAGTTTTTGGGGTCTCAAATCAATATGAGTGGCTCTGGCCAGAAGGTGGCTTAAGTAAGAGGGGAGGCTCCGCCCCTTGCAAATTATTTGCATAATTGTTCCTGCCTATTAAAGGGGACTTACGCCTCCCAGAGTACCAGTGACCTGTATGGACTAAGTGAAAAGGATTTAACAGGTAAGACTAAAATCCTATTTTTTGAATTGCTTATTTATAGTGTTCCCCACCCCTGATGTCCCCAAATATATTGTGAGCACCTCTTTACTGTCACTGCTCCCCCTCCAATTTGTGAAGTGTTGCCCCCATAATCTGTTACCTCCAAAAGTTGTTTTTATTCTTCCATATACAAGGATAGACTCTATTCCAGGTGATAAATGTATATAATGGGTATTCAATAAAATGTAGTGATACTTTTTTTTTATAGGTAACAGAAATCAGCCCATAATATTTATGTATATGTAGCATATTGTAAAATAGTTAACGAGGCCCTAAAAAGACATACGGGTCATTACACTTTTTGTATTGCTATCCGGTTATAATTCAGCATTTTTAGTAGTAAAAATATATATCCCTCAAGCCAGTGGTTTTCTGTTCAAATGTCCGGCAGCTGGCAAAAATTGAATACCCCTGTTCTAGCTCCAACCTCTACTTAGTCGTTGTGCACTTACATCCATGCTCTATATGTCATCCTCCAATTTCTGGTTACTCCCCCTTTATAGTCTGTTGCTTGTGAAAGTCATTTCATGTTCATAATAAAACAATACTGTTTTATTCACCCATAAAAGGAAAAATGCATTGTTCTGCAGTCTTGTAGTGCAGGCATAGTGTGAGTTAAAGTGGACTTGTCACCCTAATACATTTTTAGTAAATCCTTATTTAAAATTAATAAAAAAAATCTTGTAATGTTGTACTAGCCACACGTTTGTAATATCAGTATTTCTTGAAAAGCAAACCTTTTATTTCTTGGAGGCATAGTGTTCCTGCTAAATAGTTTCTGTGATGGGTCAGTATTACCACACGCTGTGCTATGAATGGTTCAGTATCAAAGTGTTTTGGATTTTTGAGCTTGTGATACAATAATGCATTTTAAATTCTCGTGTCAAAATGAAGAGTTTAAAATGTTGCCTTATTAAGAGTCTAACATGGTGCAGTTAAAATGTTTCCTTGTTAAAACAGTGTGGTTTAGTGAAAAATAATCTACCCTAATCCAATATTGCCACCCCATACCCTAACAATTCCAACAAAAAACACCTATAACAAATGCCAAGAACTGTGAGTTTGAGTGAGTATGAGATCCACCTCCACTTGAGCACCAGATGGGTGCACAATGCGATGCAAAGCAATCTGTTGTCAGGACCCGAAATTGGTGCCATAATTGTGAGAACTGTGCAGTTGCGCCACCAAAGCTACCCACAGAAAAAACTCAGCACTTTCATCTGGAGGTGGCAGGGCCTTAAAAGTTCCTCAGTGGTTTTGTGTAGCAAAGTGGCCTGGTGCCTAACTACATGTTATATGTTTTCTCTTCCTGTGCACAACTCTGGCACTGCATTGAACTCCCCTTTGGCTTTCAAGGAGTTGAACTTTCGTACTGTACCATCGTATTTGCTGCTTGCCAGTAGTTTTTCAGTTTGCCTATTTGGTGTATAATTTGTTTATGAAAGACTGCATTACAGCACTGTAATATCTACCCATGCTGCCTTAGTGACAGGTACAGGTGCGGGTAGACACAATGCAGAACTGTGATGGTCTGTCATAATCAAATTCATGCAAAACCTAAAGTTGTTGCCTCACCAAAATATTAGACTGTGCTACCATAGAGATTCCAATAACAGATTGTGCCACGCTGTGAAAAAGAAACCGTCTGCTTCATTGATTTGGCCACACACACATGCCAGACAGGTACTGCGTCCTGGTAGTGCAGGGGAGACACAGTGCAGGCCAGTATGCATTATCCTTCTATCTTGTTCTATCTCACAGTTGCAGACTTTCAAGCAAGTGTACATCTGTACCACAATTTTCATCTGTTTATACAGAACATGCCACATTACTCTGAGACTGTATTAACCCCTGGATGTGAGACACCCTCTTCTTTGCTCAGCTGAAGTAAGGGCACCCTCTTTCCATTTTGTTCTTTTGCCCTTTTCACTCTTTATTTTTTATCCTTCTCAGCTCCTATAAAGTTACATAATTGTAATTTTAGTATCATATAACAGCAGCATTTACTCATGTCACATTTTTTATGTGATCTTGCGATATCCTTGCATATAAGGGACTATGTATTACTGCTTGTGTTGTTTAGTTTACAATAAATTTGTTTTTGTTGTCTATTCTCTTTAGCCATACTACGCTTAGTGGCTTTTATATCTCTCCCCTCCCTTGGTCCATCCTGTGCTATCTACCCCCACCCTTTATTTTGCCTTAATATTGTCCATGGATCTGAGACAATCTGTGACTGGCTGCAGTGGGGTTTGAGAACATATCTTTCTGACTAGACTGGGGTACCTTATTAGGCTAGTAATGTTTATACTTCATCCTTATTTAATCATTCATTTCCCCCAGTATTGTTTTGCTCTTTTCACTCCATCCTACTCAGTCTAGACTATCTTGGGTATCTATAAGCCAATTCAGACACGCACCAAAAAAGGCAAATAAGATATTGGATAACCAATTAACCCCTTGATCTCCAAAGGGGTGTACCACACATTGCAGTGTTGTGCACACCTCTGACACTGAAAGGCAGGACTGCTTTTAGTGGGTGAGATTGAGGGCAGTTGTCCTGTGGCCAAGCCCAGACTGGTCTTACTTCCGTGGCTTTTAATTGGGAAGGATCAAACTAGATTCCATGTACTTGTAAAAAAAAAAAAAAAAAAAAAAATCTACCTCAGGGCTCCGTCTTATTCTGTTTAAACCCCCTGCGCACATGCATACATACACACTCCAGTATCACATGCTGAGATTGAGGTGCTAAGAAAATATTGTGCAGTTTTTGAGAAATCCAGCTGTACCAAAGGGGACAAATAAAGAAAACCCCCACATTTTTTTATTTACATTTTAACCAGGAACACCATAGATGGACATATAAGTCTCAAACAGTACTCACAGTAATTGTTTAGCCTGTGATAATGTAACTGCACAGGCTTGGAGCCTAAGGAGACAGAAAACGTGTGTGGTGTAGTCTTCCTGGAAGACTCCAAGTGTGAGTGTATTTTTAATTGTATTTCATTTGGGGGGGGAATAACAATTTTGTCCAGATTGGGAATAATATATATTTCTGATCCATTCAAACAAGAATTATGGACTTTAATTAATATACAGTGGATCGTGTACCATTCAGCTGTGCTTTTTGCTTTGTTTTTATGTTAGCGCTATATATTGCAATTGCTCTTCTTTTTACATGTCCGCAATCAATTGGAGATCTCAGTTTTGTAGTAATTTCATTTATTAGTCATTTCATCAATACATCACACTTCATCTTCATAAGATCTCATCATTTTACTTCC
Organism: Rhinophrynus dorsalis; assembly: GCA_037306005.1. Taxonomy (NCBI): domain Eukaryota; kingdom Metazoa; phylum Chordata; class Amphibia; order Anura; family Rhinophrynidae; genus Rhinophrynus; species Rhinophrynus dorsalis. The sequence continues at coordinate 234,222,360 of CM074724.1, read as the reverse complement.
CTCTGTCACTGGTTTTCAACTGGGCATGTGATAAATTGTTATCAATGAAATATTCAAAGATACAAACACTCAATTTGTTTTTGTATGCAGTCTTGTCTCTTGTTGGCCGAGTTTCTTTTTTTATGTTTTATACTAGTATGAAAGCCCAGATGCCCCGGAGCCGGTAGCAGAGACAGGACGTGAACCGTCCGGAATGGGGCAGCGCGTTCTGCGAGTCTCTACTGCGCATGACTGCAGTCATGCGCAGTAGAGACTTTGCCAAATGCGCTGATCCTTAGCGGGGAGCTCCAGACAGCTCACAGCGAAGCTCCCTGTGTGCGAAACTACACATGCACAGTAGAGACTCTCTACTGCGCATGTGCGGTTACGGCTCACAGTGAGCAATGCATTCTACCACTTTATGTAATAGGATTTTTTTTTTTTTTTTTTTTTTTAATGCCTTTGGAGTTACCAATATCGGACAAAGATTCTATCTTGTTTAGCACACCTTTCTATTACTCTCATAGTACATCTCCATACACTGAATTTCTTTAGTAAACACTAAAAAATCTTATTATATTTATTATTCATACAGCATTTGAAAATATATTAGCTAAAGCTGTAAGCCAGGGGTGAACAACCTGAGGCAGATGATTGGAGTTGGATGATGAGAGTTGTAACTAACTGGATAGTGCTTTTCCTATCCAGTTAGTGATGGTAAATAGGGTACTGTTATTATAATTTATAAACATACACTCCTTCCAACAGATTCCACAGCTCTGTTCATTATATTGTATATGTTTTTTTCCATTGTGCATTAGTTTTGCTTTAAATAATGATAGTTTGTCTGTTTTTATAATCCTTATAAAATGTAAATTTAATAGATCAGTATATTAGGCATATTTGCTAGTTTACACGAGGGGCTCAAATCACTGTTTGAATCAAATATTCCCTCTACAGCCTAACCACTGTACAACATGGATCAGCAGGTTACATACATCGATTTTGGGTTAAACCTTTAAAGAGAAACTTTATAACCAGTTTTATGATTGACATATATGTACATTTAGTTTGTGTGCATGGCATTGTCTTGGATAATGTAACTAATTACATTTTCCCATGTATTTTTAAGGTGTAAAAAATGGATTTGGTACTGAATGCCGCAGACTATTATTTCTTTACACCATATGTTTATTCGGATTCATGGGCTGAAGATAATCCAATTCGGCAGCTCATTGGTCTCTTCATCATAACGAACCTTGGAGCTCTTATCATCTACTTTCTTTTTGGTGGTCTAAGTTACTATTTTGTGTTTGACCATTCTTTGATGAAGCATCCACAATTTCTCGAGGTAAGGATTTTTTTCAACCCATATTAATGTATTAAGTTTACAATATTTTAACCCTTTGAGGACCAAATGGGTGTGTAACACATTACAAAGAAATGCGTTGCACACCACTCTGGTTCTTAAGGGGTTAGCGCGTGAGAAACCAGTGAAACACTGTTTTATTGTGGTATTGCTGAAAGTCATAAAGCACCGTCTGCAACAAATTGCAGATGCGGTGACAACAAAAAGGGGTTACGAGATCTGCCTACTTGTATTTAACCTTATTGTTGTTACGAGATATTTCCAACACATTGATTATCAGTGTGTTTGAGATGTATGTAGCATCCAAAAGGGGTTAACATGCTGAACCGTGTTAAAAAAATGAAATGCTCTATTATCAGTATTTTTCTGACTATAGCAGGAATTCATGTGCAGGAAGAGCAGTGAGTCAGATACACAACTGTTGTCCACATTCGCTGACAGATGCCTTCTATTCTTTATCAGCTGGACCTGTTGAAAACATAAGACTAGGAAATACTGAAAATTGTTGTATCAATGCTATAACCATTGTACATGTGCATACAAAGCATGTATCTGTTTATTCTGCATGGTGTTCTGTGGAATCCTTCAGTCTAATCCTGAAAATGGCAATTTTACCTGCAAAAGTAGCAGATACAGACCAGCCGGTAATTTCAGTGAATGTGCAATAAAGTCAGAGTATTTCCTTGCATATACATCTATTTGCTGTTTGAGCCAATAAGACTTAAAGTGGACCTGTCGCCTTAATTCATATTTGCATATCTGAAAACTTCATAAAAAAAAATACGTACGGTATGTATCATGTCAGTCAAAATATCAGCAGATGTGTAGTTTAGGAGATGGTCACACATTTATTTTGTATGGGGAGCTCCCTGTGTGTTGTGTAACATGCTAATAAAGCTTTCTTCTGTGTCCCTCTCCGGCAATGTTACAATGGTAATGTTTCCGCCCTCCAGCTGGGTAGGACCTCCTCAAATCTTTAAATATGCACTTCCAGGTAATGCAGTCAGTTTTGTATGTCCTACCCAGCTGGATGGACATTTTTTTTTTTTTTTCCTTCTGCCAAGTTCCTTCCTTCTAGACTGCAGAATAGGCTGTACCAGGCAAACAACGCAGCAGCTCTGAGTACCCGCCTCTCGCGCTCCTAAGCATTCTTTGCATCGGCTTCATCTTTTCCTTCCTTGCCCTCCCCAATGGCAAGCAGGATCCTCCTTCCCATTCACCGTTCAGCGTCGCTAAGATGCACAGACGCCAGCGGGTAACAGACAAAGAGGAACATGACTTTTATCATCATGTGTTCCATGTTTGGGACGCACAGGAGGAAGCTGCCCGGCATCCCACGTGGGAACAATTGAGATGCACCTTCCAGATCCTCATTTCAGCCAGCTATATAAGGTAAGTTTACTCTCATATTCGACCCTATATTTATAATGTCGTCTTCCAAGGGACAGAAAGAGAAAGAGAAGGAGACTAAAGATAGATAAGGACAAGGATAGAGATAAGGAAAGAGAGAAGGAGAAAGCAGCCTCTGATGCTCCTGTTAAAGAGGATAAAGACTCTAAGCTTAAGTCTTGCCTCAGCTGTGATGCAAATTAAGCCCCAATGATTCAGGGAAATTATGCCAAGAATGCATTAAAAAAGCAGCAGGTCTGGATATATCATCCCAATTTTCCAACTTCCTGAGCTAGATGAAAGTATCCATGCAGGATTCTTTCAAAGCTATGCAGGAAGGTGAACCTAGCAGGAAAAGACAACGTATGGACCGGAAGGTACATCTTCTCGCCAGGATGAGGATACCTTAGACCCTAGCTTATTTGACCCTGAATCAGACTTCTCATCAGAAGAAGAAGGTGAAGTAACTGATGAGCAAGGCTCTTTTAGCCTGGACAAAGTAGACAGCTTGGTCCGTATAGTCAGAAAATCCCTGGGCCTGTCAGACACCCCTACTGACTTACACATTATGGATACAGCCTTTTTGGGTAAAAGAAAGGATGTTCCTGTCTTTCCCATTCACCAGTGTATTCAGGATATGGTCAATGGAGATTGGGAGACCAGAAGGTATGCTGTCCTTAGAAGGTTTTTAAGAATGTATCCCTTCAATGAGAAATTTAGCCTTGGATGTTCACCCCTAAAATTGACTCTGCTGGATAGACGCACGACTTTACCCCTAGAAGATAGGACATCACTCAAAGACCTGATGGAAAGAAAAATGGACGGAATCCTTAAGCGCCAATTTACGGTATTGGTTCAGAACCTGAGAGCATCCACAGCGGTAGCCTGTCTAACTTGTACTGTGAGGATTTGGTTTGCAGGCCTAGAAGAGAAAATAGAATCTAATGTATCCAGATCCAAACTACTTAGGGAAGTATCACTCATGAAGGAAGCTACAAACTTTTCATGTGATGCCTCCATTGATATTATCCAACTTACAGCACGATCATCGGCACTTTCAGTGGCAGCCACAAGAGCCCTATGGCTAAGATCTTGGAGCGCAGATACATTGTTCAAGAGCAAGTTAGTCACCTTACCATTTACTGGATCATCATTGTTTGGTGAACATCTAGATGACCTTATTAAGAAGGCTTCAGGAGGGAAGAGTACTCTTTTACCACAGGAAAGAAGACCCAGGTTTCCTTCTCCTAGAACCTCAGGTAGAAACCCTTCCTTTCATGAGCAACCGAGATATCAAGGAAGATCTTATTTTCAGAGGAAACCAGGATTCACTCAGAATACCAGAAGGGGCTAAAGAAAGGAATTGTACAGGAAGCCCCAAGCAAAAAATGAATTCCAATGAAAGCAGGCGGACCCCAGCTCAGGGGGCAGATTGGGTCCTTTTCTTCCAGTTTGGGATCAGCTAGCAGAACCAGACCTTTGGGTCCGGCAAATCCTACAGCTGGGGTACCCTCTAGAATTTCACAATGCCCCAATCCACAACAGATTTATTCAATCCAGAATTCCCCCCAAGCCCGTGAAAGCCCCAGCCTTCCTGAATGTGATCAAGGACCTTCAATCAAACTCCGTGATAGAGCCAGTACCTTTACATCAGCAGGGTTTTAGCACAAACTCAGTGATGTTTATAGTTCCAAAGAGTTTGGGGGGGGGGGATTCTGGACAATTTTAGATGTAAAAGACCTAAATCTCCTGATCAGAGTTTCTCATTTAAAGATGGAGTCAACATCATCCATAGTAAAGAACATCCTTCCAGGTATCTTCATGTCCACGATCGATCTCCAGGATGCCTTTCACCACATCTCAATCAGGCCTTCTCACAGGAAGTTTCTAAGGTTTGCAGTAGAAGACAAGCACTATCAATTCATGTCCCTTCCATTCGGGCTTTCCACAGCCCCAGAGTATTTTCAAAGGTTCTAGCTGCAGCCATTCAACCTCTGAGAAAGCAGGGGATACACATAGTCTCGTACCTCAACAACATTCTAATTCTAGCAGAATCCTACACTCAGGCAGTTCTACATACTCAGGTATCCTTGAATCCCCTTCATCAGCTAGGTTGGTTGATCAAAACCTGGAAAAGCCAGCTAGTTCCTTCAAGAACAATAACCTTTCTCAGACTGAAATTGAATTCCCAGAACAAATCAGTAACTTTGACAGAGGACAGAATCAATAGGATCTCCAAGAGAATATCTTGGTTCAAGAGAGATTCAAAACACATTACTCAGGAATTCATGGAACTCCTGGCCAACCTTTCATCAACATCCCAAGTCATACATTGGTCAAAGAACCATATGCGACCCATCCAATTCAATTTCTTGAGATACTGGAACAGGGATTCTGGAAATCCTTTTCAGCAGATTCCTCACCTGCGATCCGCAAGAACAGAGCTGAACTGGTGGCCACAGAAGTCAAACCTGAGGAAGGGTATAGACCTAGAAGACCACAACTGGGAACATCTGACAACAGATGCCAGCCAGGCAGGATGGGGGGGAACATGGAGATCAACCCTCATCCAGAGGGGAATGGAAGGCGTCAAAGAAAAAGTCACACCTCAATATCCTAGAGATGCGAGCATTATGGAATTGCATTCAGCATTTGAAAACCAACCTAAAGAACTAGTGGGTCCTCATACATTCGGACAACTTCCCAACAGTCATGTACTTACAGTTTGTCGCTCTTTGTACCTCCTTGGTTTCGTATCAGGAATCCAGGAGAATTCTCCTTTGGTCAGAAAGGAATCTAAGAGGAATCTCAGCCACCCATATAATGGGAAGAGACAACACCATAGCAGATTACCTCAGCAGGAGTTCCATAGACCCAGGGGGATGGTCACTAGATCCCCTCATATTCAACAAAATTGTCAACTTTGGGGCCAGCCGGAGATAGATCTCAAGGTCCAATACAAAGTGTGTAAGGTTCCTGTCCAGATGGATGGATCCAAAATCAGAGGGTTGCAATGCACTGAGGATCCCATGGACATACCACCTGGCATATGTCTTCCCTCCCTTCCCTATAATCATGAATGTAGTCAGGAAAATCAGGAAGAAGCTGGAGGATATTATCCTGATAGCTCCAGATTGGCCCAGGAGACCTTCCTTTCTGGTGTCCATGTCAGTAGCACCCCCATGGCAACTCCCAATAACTCCCAGACTGCTAACCCAGGGTCCAATCTTTCATCCGGATCCCAGTCTATTGCGTCTGATGGCCTGGAGATTGAAAGGCTCATGTTGAAGAAAAAAGGGCTGTTTGATGCTGTTGCCAACACTATTATTGCAGGCAGAAAAAAATCGACCTTAAGAGTGTTTTCTCGAGTATGGTCCACCTTTTCTTCCTGAGTTTTCATCAAAATGTCCTCAGGATTCATCTATCACTATCCCAAGAGTATTGGAATTTTTGCAGTATGGATTCCAAGCTGGTCTGCGTCCAGCATCTATTAGAGTCCAGGTATTGGCCTTATCAGCCACTTTAGCCATAGTTATCTGAACATGACCTTATTAAAAAATACCTATGGGCAATATCTAAAATTAGGCCCACCATTCATGACATTATCCCACCTTGGGATCTAAACCTGGTATTGGACCAGTTATCTACATCCTCCTCCTTTGAACCCATGGAAGATATCTCCTTGAAAATCCTTACCTTAAAGGTATTATTCCTGACTGCCATTACCTCGGCATGTTGCATTAATGAATTACAAGCCTTATCTTGCAAGAGCCCATTTCTGATTTTCCACCAGGATAAAGTGGTTCTAAGACCTAAACCATCTTTCAGAAGTAAAGTCATCTCTGAGTTTCACCTCAATCAAGAAATAATTCTGCTTCATTTGTCCAAACCCTCAAGCCACCAAAGAGAAGCAGTTCCATAATCTGGATCTGGTCAGAGCCCTTTCCACATACTTGGCAAGAACAGAGGAATTTATGGCATCCGATTCCCTGTTCATATATTTTCAAGGAAGACTTAAAGGCAAAGCAGCATCAAATGCCTCCATATCAAGATGAATTACGGATTGTATTTGAATGGCCTGTAAGGAAGCTGGGCAGCTGGCTCCACAAAACCTTAAAGCCCATTCTACCAGGGCCATATCCTCTTCCTGGGCTAAGAAAGATGACGCTTCTCGTTCCGAGTTATGTAAGGCAGCAACTTAGTCATCCCTGGCCACATTCATCAAACATTATCACTTGGATGTCCAGTCTTCAGCAGATGCCAAATACGGAAGAAAGGTCCTGGTGGCAGTCATCCTGAAATAATCCAGTAGGATGTATCTTGTCCTGTTCATTAATTATTTATTATGTGTAATTCCCTCCCTTCATATGGGTACTGCTTTTTAAGTCCCGTTGTAACAATGCCATATAGGGGCACAGAAGAAATACAAATAACTGTAAGGAAAAATTTACCATTTTTAGTGTCATTTCATGTACGTAGTAAATTCGGTTGAGAAAAGATACAAGTCTATCAAGTTCAACCATTCCAAATAACTCCAATATGATCATTTAAGCTCTGGGAGACTCCATTTTCCAGAAATAAAAATGTAGATGCCTCCTAAACTAACCATCTGCTGGGCTTTTGGCTAGAAAAACAAGGCAGTTTTGAATGAATTTTTCAATATGCAAAAAATAAATAAATATATATATATCATCATCCTATATAATAATTCGCTAAGTTGTGTGTAACGCCCGACATGCGCAGCGTCCAGCTCTGTATCAGCAGTGGCGCGGGCAGTCTCTGCTGCGCATGACTGCCCCGCGACCGGCTGCCAGAGGCACTGTGGCCCGTGTAACGGGCTGTTCAACTAGTATATAATAATTCGCTAAATCGTGTGTAACGCCGCAATATGCGCAGTAGACACTGCTGCCTGTGCTGCAGTCATGTGCAGTAGACTGCCTGCGCCGCGGCTGATACAGAGCCGGGCATTCCGAAGGAGCATCCAGCTCTGTATCAGCCGTGGCGCGGGCAGTCTCTACTGCGCGTGACTGCCCTGCAACCGAGTGGCAGTGGCACTGTGGCCCGTGTAACGGGCTGTTCAACTAGTATTATATAATATGTCTACTTTAAGACTAAAGTAAGTGGGGGTTTATTATTAGAATGTGTGTTAGTGTTCCTTTCATTCAAATTCTGAGGTGTCATCTGTATCGACTGGACTGAATAAAAATATTAACTCCCATAGAATCCTTGAAAACAATAATCCATGCAGTGGTTCACAACATATTTTAACCCTTTGGGTTCTAGAGGGGTAGGCAAAACATTGCTTTTGCAATGAGTTGCATACTCCTCTGGCACTTAAAGGGTTAAGCTGTGATAAATTTTGCTGGAATACTTAAAGGGATGTTTCACCTTATAAAAAGGTGTTACCACCCGCTTTGTTATTAAAAGTTATTTTAGGAAAGCTTTTTTTAAAAAAAAAAAAAAAATCTTACTATTTTTAGAGATAATGCCTCTTCAGTCGCAGAAGAGCTGTGCCGAAGAATCAACGTGTCCCTTTATGCTGACTGGCACCACTCTTCTGCACGTCCTATTTCTCCTCCCAGCCGGCCCAGGAGTGTGTTCACGCTTCCCTTCGGTGTACCCTTCCCTGGGGCAGCTGGGAGGGAGGTGGGAGGAGAAATAGGATGGTCTGAAGACCTGTGCTGTGCACATAATGCGGAAGTGCACAGCACATAAGAGGCATTATATCTACATATAGTAAGATTTAAAAAAAAAAAAAACTTTCCTAAAACAACTTTTAATAACAAAGCGGATGGTAACAACTTTTTATAAGGTGATACATCTGCTTTAAGTTCCTGTGATGCATGAGTTCAAGAAAAACAATATTTATTTAGATACATAATTCTGTTTTATAGTTACACCCTCAGCTACACCTGGGATGATATTCACTAAATGGTGATAAAAAGGTGATGTAGTGGAGATGCCTTCTACAGTTTATCACTTCTCCAGTTCCTGTGTTATTCTATGGAGCCTATACACTAAGATTTCTTCAGCTTTGGATATGTTAGTGAATAAGCTCCATAGAATAACATAGGAACTGGGGTAGTACTTTCCACTTCTTAGTGAATCTCCCTCTGGTATTGATGTACTAAATGGCTGTTGGGGTGAGTCTTTCTGGTTTATATACTGCTGTATTGGACTATGAAATCCTTTTTAATTCACTGGTTGTTCTTTTGTTTTAGAATCAAGTGCAGCGTGAAATCGTATTTTCTCTAAAGTCTATGCCATGGATCAGCATTCCAACCGTTGCATTGTTTTTTGCAGAAGTTCGTGGATATAGCAGACTTTATGATAATATTGACAGCTCGCCATATGGTAAATCTTTTGATTGAAGCATTGAAATTATTCAGTGTTGTGACACTATTCCTTCAAAAGTCAACTACCATAAAACCTAAATAGGAAACACATGTAAAAGAGAACTAACACATCCTATGAATAACCTCCACACATCCAGGCAGAGTTTGTGAGTCTACGTAACCCTTTAAATGGCCACAGGAGTGTACAACACATTGCAGAGCAGGTAGTTTGGCATATACATCTGATCATTAAAGGGTTTGGATTATCATGCAGAGAGCAAAATTTTAGGTGTTTTGGTCCTGCCAACAGATGTTACGTCTGACTCTTGAAAAAAGGAACCAGTCCAAAATTCATAGGGGCCGTTAGGATTTTCTACCCATAGAAGGGTAAGGAGGGGTTAAGTATTATTAGGAAGCGTTAAGAGTTATAGCTCTGTCTTTTATTAGGATTATGTCTATCACTCACATCTCTGCGAATATCTGTATTATGAACTTACAGACCTAAATGTATGGTCCACGCCAAGCTGCTTCCTGAAAAAGTTGAAATTGCCAGGGTCAACCTCTTTGCTAATGACTATGCATGTGGCTGTCATTAGGAAACCTCATCTGCCTCTCTGAAGTGCATAGCCCCAGGACCTGTACAAGAAGGCCCCAATATTCAAAAATGGCTGTTTTGGAGATTCTGGTCTGAAATTTAAGTCTGTATTAGTGTCAATTTTTTATTTAAGCTGGAATGTTGAAAGGCTAACTCCACTTCTGTGAACAAGTACTAGCAACATTTTGTGAGAAAATGGTGGAAATAAATAGTCTCTGCATTTGGGGCTTGTGTACCCAAAAAGTGAAGTAAGTCTTGAGTAACTGCACCATAAGGAGCAAATAAAACTCCTTTTGATTTAAATGGGTTTTGTAACCTCTTGAGTGCAACAATGTGTTGGACAACTCACTCACAAATGGTTTACCGTAAAATCTCAGGTATAATACGCACCTATGTATAATACGCAGGTGCATATTATACCCAAGATTTAGGGGAAAACAAGAGTGCCTATACGCACCCTTGTTTTGCCCCTTCCAAAATAAAATTTTATGCCTGGCAGCTATCTTCCCTCCCACCCCCGGCACTATCTGCTTTCAAAATAATGCTTACCATGCTCCACTGAGGCAACAGAATAGAAGGCAAACTTCAGCTGTGTAAATGTTCTCTGCAGGCGGCATGCTTGCATTTGCCGCCCGCTTCCTTCAAAGGGCTGCGGGACCTCCCGCCTGTGGTATTGCCCTATGAGGACCTTGAGATCCTCACAGCGCATTACCATTGGCTGGAGGCAGAAGGTCCTAAAAGCCAATTGAAGGAAGCGGGCGGCAAATGCAAGCATGCCGCCCGCAGGAAACATTTACACAGCTGAAGTTCGCCTTCTATTCTGTTTCCTCAGTGGAGCATGGTAAACATTATTTTGAAAGCGGATAGCGCCGGGGGTGGGAAAATAGCTGCCAGACACAACTTTTTTTTATTATAGAAAAAAAACCTCGTGTATAATACGCACCCCCCACTTCACATAAGGTGAAGTGGGGTAAAATTGTGCGTATTATACCCAAGATTTTACGGTAAATGTCCAATTAAAATCAATGGAGATATTTATGTCTTCTGTGGTGCTGTTGGTTTTGCCCCAAAGTTACTATTTTTTTTTTTTTTTTTTTTTTTTTTTTTTTAAGTATTTCTTTTGGAGGTAATTGTGGTGATAAAGGGTAAACATCACAAAATATTTTTATGTTCCTCATGTTATAAAATAAGAGAGAATGCAATTTAAACTCTACAAAACCCCATATTTTCAGTTAATTTTATTCATTTTGTGGCTAAGCCACACTCTTTTTTGCTGACATACATCTGCTAGGCATAGTAAAGGGAAATGCATTTCTCTAGTTCTGCCTCTTGTGGCTTTAAACAGAGCTGGCTCCGGGAGACATTCACTCGTCACTTCTCGCTGAGTATCCCTGTCATTTCTCTGGTTCAATTTTAATGTCAAGATAATCATTCATAGCATTCTAGTGCTATACATTACCCTGCTTGTATAAATGAAAAAAACCCAACTGTCCATTTCAAACTGTGAATCTCTAAGTCTGTAATGACATTCCTCTATTTCACAGTCTATTTCCCAAAGTTTATATAAATCTGTTTTTTCAAAATAGAAATGTTTCACCAGAAAGAATACATTTCGATTTCTCTCGTTTTTAAAGGGATAGTAATCTTTGAAAAAAAAATAAGATTGCCGAGTCTTCTTTATAACACACTTCAGTGTGGTGTGATTGGCTTCTATCTTTACATCAAGTTCTGGTTAGCATTATCCTGAGGCTGCAGCCTCAGGATAATGCTAACTGGAGCTTGATATAATGATAGAAGCCATTCACACCACACCAAAGGCAAGCGTGAACGCGTTCCCTGGGGCAGGTGGGAGGAGAATTGGGAAGTGAAGAAGAGCTGTGCTGAAGGTTCATCATGCTGTATTATGCTGACCGGCACAGCTTGAAGATGCAATATCTTTAAAAATACCTACATTTTGGAAAAAAAAAAAACAGCTTTCCTAATACTACTTTATTAACTAAACCTAAACATTTTATAAGGTGATTGTTCCCCTTTAAGTAGACAACACAGATGATGCATAACTGCATCAAAAGTCCCAAAGCTATGGAAAAAAAACCAAGATAATATTTAAGGCAGGACAACAGGGGCCATTAGACAGAAAATCAATCATAGCCTCAACACCATGATAACAAGTACCAGCAAAGTAATGTAGATTTAAACTGATGAAATGATTACAAAAGCAAGTTGTATAGCCCATCAGTTAATTGTAGATTTTTTTATTTTCTGAACCAAGTGCCTTAATTATTTGATAAAAAGGAGTTTTTATCATAGTACCTCTTTTATGAGGCTTATGAATGATTTAGACCCTCTTGCCAATAAGAGATTTTCCTAGAGTGTTCTGTATTGGAGTTTTTATTTTTACTTCCTTCACATCACATCACATCTGTTAGTGTAAGTTTATATACTTTTCTCTGTCGTCCAAATCAGGTTACTGGTAACTTTGGGTAGGCGATCCCCTTTAAGTAGGCAGGAACAATTCTAGAAGTGAATGCAGGGGGTGGAGCCTACCTTCCCTCCTTGACTGCAGCTAGCCAATCACTCCAGAAAGATTTGTTCCTTGGATGAAGATACAGGCAAGAGAACAGTTCTGCTATAGTTTTAGCTAACATTTTATTTTTCTGTTAGAAATGGAATACCACCATTAGGAGGATTACCATAACTGACAATGCCCTTAGATGTGGCTAGCTCAGTATTCAGGTGCTTTTTGTAGACCTTAAGCCCTGGGGGGAAAATCTTGGGTTCAAGTTCTTTCCCCAGGAGTTGCCCACTGAGGCTTCTTCTTAATACATGGTAATTTGAAGACAGAAGATCTGCAGGAAAGGTGTGCAACCCTTTGAGTGCTGCAGGTCCACATGTTCCACAGTGCCCCTCCACACAGGGTTTTTTCCTTTGGAGTTCCCATTGCACACTCCTTCACTCATTGGGTTTATCTGTATGTCTGTTGGGTGTTTTGGAGCAAGTTTCTGTGGTAACTTAACCCTTTAGCTGCTGGTTTAGCATCTTTTCGGGGGTTGTTTGCACTTTCCCTACTGGGCTCAGTGTTTATTGGGTTTAGTGACATGTTTTAGTAATGTTTGGTGCACATTTACTTCTCAGTTGTAACTTTGTAAAATTTGTTTTAAAGGCACGCTTTTACCGCATAGACGTCATTGCTCCATTCACTTCAATGGTACTGTACAGTTTGGAACATATCTCTGCAACTGCTCATCGTAGCGACTTCAGAGATTGCTCATTTTGTTTGTCTGCCCTTGCTCTATTATCCAGTTAATATTTTATGTGTGTTGGGGAGCTCAGGGGGCTTTGGGAACTGTTTGGGTACTATATCTGGGAAAACTACATTTCCCATGGGTGCTTGCTTCGCGTGCTCGTTTCTGATTGGCAGATCGCAGGGCTTGGACTCTCCTTCTCTCCTCTGCAGATTAACCCTTCGCCTGCCAGATAAGTGCATTTTAGCGATTTCTGGGGTGAACCTTTAATCTTACACACACTGTATTTGGGTGATTCCTTATACTTTAAATGTTTTGACACTGTGAGAATGTCTACTCCGTTAGAACCTGGCCCAAACCTAAGACTAAAGATGCTGGGGTCTCTGTGTCCCCTATTGCACATTGCTTCTCATGTCATTCAGGGTTACCTAGAGTATTCTCAAGTTATTTATGCCCAGCATGTTCTGCTGTCCTTGAGTCTCCCCCAGGGACCTCCAGCCATGCATTAGAGCCAGTTTGGGTGCAAGAGTTCAAGGCTACTACCAGAGACCTCCGGTCTACATTGCAACTCTTTCCATCCCAGTTACAGGGGGTCTTCCACTCCTGGCAGACCCCTGCTTCTGTCAGATCTTCCCTGCCGAAACCACAGGGAGTACCTGACATATCAGATTCCTCTGAGGAGGAACTGTTGGTGGATTCAGATGTTGAGGAATGTTCTGCTGTGGGCTCCTCTCAGTTTTTTGGGGACCCTTTTGATGCTGATCTTGATCCCTCGGGTGAGGGCCTGATCAGGGCTGTCTTAACTACCCTAAACATTCCCTTAGTTCAAGAGGTTTCTTCAGATCCCTCTGATGTATTTCAGGAGCCAGAAAGGCCCCATACTTGTTTTCCATCTAACCCCACCCTTGACTGCCTTGTGTCTGATGAGTAGAAGTCTCCAGACAGGAAACCTTTTTGTTTCCAAGAAGTTTGCCAAGCTTTACCCCTTTTCTGAGGCGGTGCTTGCTCAATGGGTTCATCCACACAAAGTGGATGCACCTGTCTCAAGGCCACTGACTTGCCAGTTGCTGATGCGTCCGCTCTGAAAGACTGAACTGACAAGAAACTTGAGTCCCTCAAGTCCATTTTTGCCACCACTGGTACCGCCATGCGTCCAGCGTTTGCCGCGGCATGGGTGAACTGGGCCATTGCAGTCTGAACTGAACAGCTTACCCTGCCTGTCCATCAGGGTGCTTCTACTTCAGATATGTTGCGGCTTCTTGCCAACATTTCTGAGGCCCAGCATTATGTTTCTGCTGCCTTGTTTGGTGGCAAGGGTCTCCACCATGTCTGTGGTTGCCAGACAATCTCTCTGGCTAAAGATCTGGTCTGCTGACACTGCTTCCAAGAAAGCTTTGCACTCATTTCCTTTTTAAGGTACCTCTTTGTTTAGGCCAGATCTTAAGGATCTGATTAGTGAGGCAACAGGGGGCAAGAGTACCCTTCTGCCTATGGTCCCCAGGAAGAAGACTCCCATCAAGTGTAATCAGCATTTTCATCCCTTCCAGACTGAGACACGTCTGGCGAACCAGACGGTTCCCTCAGCTCTGCGTTACTCCTCCAAGCCCAAACAACAATGGAAGCCCAAGGTCTCCTCCAAGACTAAGGCTTCCAAGCCTTCTTTGGCATGACTCGCCGAATCCAGGTCCCCACTTGGCTGTGGGTGGCCATGGCCATCTGCGTCACTTTCACAGTATCTGGGAGGATTCAGTGGCGGACCCGTGGGTTTTGCAGGTGGTTGCGGAAGGGTACAGAATCCCTTTCACCTCTCTTCCTCCTTTTCAGGTTTTTCCCTCTCATATGCCCCAGGGTGTAGAGAAACGCCATCTGTTCCTTGGCGCTATCCAGGCGCTTCTGGACAAGGATGTTCTGGAATCTGTTCCAGTTCAGGACAGAGGTATGGGATTTTACTGAAACCTCTCTTGCGGTCTCCAAGAAGGATGGCGGCTGTCATCCCATTTTGGATTTGAAGGATCACAATTCCTTTGTGATCAAGACTCATTATCACCAGGAGTACCTAAGGACGGTGATTGCTGCTATGTCCCCGGGGGAATTCCTTGCCTCTTTGGATCTTCAGCATGCGTATCTGCACATCGCCATTCATCCAGAGAGCCTGCAGTATCTCAGATTTGCCTGCGACAGAGGGCATTTTCTGTTCTCAGCTCTTCCCTTTGGTCTGACTACAGCTCCTCAAATCTTCAATCGTGTCCTGGGAGCCTTAGTATCCTTCCTCCATCGGGACGGCATCAGAGTTACTCCATACATGGATGACCTGCTTCTGAAAGCCCTTTCTGTGGAACTTTTGCATCAGCAGGTTCAGGACTGCATTTACGCTCTCACCCATCATGGGTGGATCATCAACATGGACAAGTCAGATCTTGTCCCATCTCAGCGTCTGGTCTTCCTGGGCCTTCTCGTCAACACTCAGCAGAACATGGTGTTTCTCAAGGACGAGGTGGCTCACCAGATCACCCACAGGGTTTCTGCTGTTGTGGCTCACGATCCAGTTCCAGCCAAGAAACTGTCCTCTCTAGTGGGTAAGTTCATTTCCACCATAGAAGCAGTCCTGTTTGCCATGGCTCACACCAGGGAACTCAAGAGGTTTGTGATCCAGGTGTGAAGGGGTCAGCCAGACCGTCTGAAGATGTCATGTCCCTCCCTCTTCATGTGGAACTGAATTTGTTGTGGTGGCTCGACCTCTCCAATCTACTGAAGGGCAAGTCCTTCCTGGTATCCTTCTGGACCCCGGTGATGACGGATGCCAGCCTCTCCAGCTGGGGAGCAGTTCTGGGTTGCCTGAGTGCTCAAGGTCGGTGGTCTCTGGAAGAATCTCTCCTTCTAATCAACATGTTGGAGCTTCAGGCGATATTTTATGCCCTTCGCCACTTGACATGCCAGCTGGAGGACTGCCCATTCCGGGTCCAGTCTGACAACGCCACAGCAGTGGCCTACATCAACAAGCAGGGCAGAACAAGAAGTCTCGCCGCTTGGTTAGAGGTCAAGGCGATTTTGTCCTGGGCAGAAGAACATGTTCCTGCCATATCCGAAGGGCACATTCCCGGAGTAGACAACGTAATGGCAGACTTCCTCAGTCGACGCACAGTGGACAGTGGAGAGTGGGAACTGCACTCAGAGGTGTTCAGAAGTGGGGTCTTCCTTGCATCGACCTGACGGCAACAAGACACAACCGGAAGGTTCCGATGTTCTGCTCTCGCTGGAGGGATCCTCTAGTGGTGGATGCCATGTCCATTCTTTGGTTATTTCCTCTGGCTTACATCTTTCCTCCCCTCCCCATGTTGCACAGGGTGTTATGGAAATTGAGACTGGAGCGCTGTGCAGTCATTCTGATTGCTCCGTACTGGCCTTCTCATGTTTGGTTTCCGGAGCTTCTGGATCTGTCAGTGGCGGAGCCATTCCAGCTCCCTTGCTGTCCGGATCTTCTACAGGGTTACCTGTGGAAGGAGGGTGCTCATCGTCTAGCTTTGATGGTTTGGAAATTGAATCCTCAATACTGAAGAAGAGAGGTTTTTCTTCTGGTGTGGTGGCTACTCTGTTTAGTGCCCGCAAACCTGTTTCTTCTAAGGCCTACCATCGTGTCTGGTCGACCTTTTCTCTCTTGGTGTGCTGATAGGGACTTTTCTCAGGATTTTGATCTGCCAGTGGTCCTGGCTTTCTTGCAAGATGGTATGGATTAGGGCCTCAGTTTGAGTTCCTTTAAGGTTCAGACTTCTGCTCTCTCTGTTTTCTTTCAGAGGAGCATTGCTATTCTTCCTGATGTCAAGCTTTTCTTCCAGGGCATTGCTTGTCCTGTTCTCAAGACTCCCACTCCTCAGTGGGATCTTAACTTGGTTTTGGGCGTCCTTCAGCACCCTCCCTTTGAGTCCTTGGCTACTATTCCTCTACGCCTGCTGACGTGGCCTTTCTCCTGGCGATTTTGTCTGTTCGCCGTGTCACGGAGTTGCATGCTCTGTCTTGTAGACCACCCTTTTTGGTGTTTCACAAAGACAAGGCGGTGCTTCACACTTCTCAGGAGTTTCTCCCGAAGGTAGTCTCTGAGTTCCACATTAATCAGAAGATTGTGGTGCCTTCTTTCTGCCCTGACCCTACCTCTGACAAGGAGAGGGATCTCCACTTGTTAGATGTGGTGCGTTGTCTCAAGTTTTCTGTACATCGCACTGAGTCCATTAGACAATCTGACATGCTGTTCATCATTCCTGAGGGCCCCAGGGCAGGGAGACCTGCATCCAAAGTGACTATTGTGTCTTGGATCAAGTCCACTATTCTTAAGGCTTACGAGCTAAGGAAGAAGCCTGTTCCCTTTAGGGTCACGGCTCATTCTACTAGATCTATTGGGGCGTCTTTGGCTTACAATAATCAAGCCTCCGCTGATCAGTTGTGTAAGGCTGCCACTTGGTCGTCTGTGCACACCTTATCGAAGCACTGCCGTGTTGATGTGCTGGTATTGGCTGACGCCAGTTTTGGGAGGAAGATCCTGGAGGCAGTCTTGCCTGTCTAGGATCTTTTTCGGTTCTTTGGTGCTTCCTTCACTTTTGAGCCTTGTCGGCTCTAGTTCAGTGTGCTGTGTGACAGTTCCTGGGGAGCATATGCACAAAGATCTTAGTGCATGGGCACCATAGAATAGCATTTAAGTGGAGTGCTCATATCCCCTCTTCACTCCATACGCCTCCCATGGGATACTTTTTTTGAGTGCCACAAAGGTATCCAGAGCATTGCAATGAAATGCATGGATTCCTCTCTGGGACTCAGAGTTAAAAATATTTCAGTGGGAAGAGTTTGGGGTCATAGAGTCATGTAAAAAAGAATACTGTCTGCTTTCACGGACGTGCTACACAGTACTAATTAATGATTAACTTTGGGGAACCAATCCATGAAAAATTGATTCAGTTTGGGGATTCATTAAGATGTGGTAAAGAGGAGATAACTTCAGTAGTGATACCACGTCTCCAATTTCTATGTTATTCTATGGAGCCAATGCACTACGGATTCTCCAACTTGAGAGATCTTAGTGCATTGGCTCCATAGAATAACATAGGAATTGGAGAAGTGATGTCTCTGGAGAAGTCCTTTCCACTCACTCACCTCATTATCACACCCTAGTGTATAACTCCACTGGTGACTATTAGGATTGTCTGCCCAGAATAAGAAAAGAAGAGATTTATTATCAAGAGGTGTTAGATCCTTTATTATGTCATCATGCCATAGTGTATGCATTTTCAGAGTGAGAAGCTAAAGTATCTTTTTTGACTATTAATGTTAAATATTGCTTGTGCTTATTGAGATTTACAACTTATTATATTTTATTTTGCAGGCTGGTTTGGGGTGATTCTAAGCATGTTTTCCTTCCTCTTCTTCACCGATATGTGCATTTACTGGATACACAGATTTCTGCATCATAAACTATTCTACAAGGTAACTAAAAACATTTTATAGACCCTGATAGAAATCATAGCTCTATGACTTACACAGTTTCATATTCTTTTTTCTGTTTCATTGTGTTTTGATGAATTGGTGGATTTCTAGGTCTGTTCAGAAAGTGGAGCATTTCTGGGGCAAACCAGCTGCACCACAAGAGAAAAGTAAAATTCCCTAAATTACCATTGATTTAATTGGGGATTTTAAGTTAGTGAATGCTGGAGGAGCAACGCATTAGAGACCTCTAGCATTGAACTGGTTAAACTTCCCATTTAAATCAATGGCATTTTCCTTTTGATCCTTTTGGTTTGCCCCAGGATTGAGCAAGTTCACTAGTTTGGTCTCTGATATATTTGAATCCATATGCACTTCTTAGCAAGCAAGTATGTTTTTATTGTCTTTTAATGAGGCAACTTTAGGAACGATGGACTAAGTGCAGTGTCACTTTTGTCAAATTTATATGTAACAATTCAGATTCTTCTTAGATATGGGAGGCACTTTATTTCAGTTTTAGGCACTGGGGGCAGAAACTAGAGGTAGAGCAGGTTTGGTCACTTGATGAGAACACATGAAAAAGTGATCACATGCTATCAAACAATTGTATCAGGGCTAAACAAACTTGCAAGAATGCAAAGCAATCAAAAATAAACTCACCACTTGTTGAAATCCACAGAGAAGGGTGCATAAACCGCTGTGGCTTCCACTACTACAATGATCCAATACGAGAAGAAATGATTGCGGTAGCACACAGTCAATAAGAATGCATTCATTTACTACATAAAAGCACATCTTTATTGAATTCATTTAGAAAAACGATAGACGTTGGGAAGTGAGACACACAGATAAGTACTACCACTTAGTCTTATGTGTTTCACACTAGACACACGCTTAATCATAGACGTGAAAGGAAACGGAAATGAAGGAGGTATACAGTTATGCTCAAAAGTTTGCATACCCTGGCAGAAATTGTGAAATTTTGGCATTGATTTTGAAAATATGACTCATCATAGAAAAAAACTGTCTTCTATTTAAAGGTAGTGATCATATGAAGCCATTTATTATCACATAGTTTTTTGGTTCCACACATAAGGTGGCACACACTGGTTAAAATGGCAATTAAAGGTTAATTTTCCCACACCTGTGGCTTTTTAAATTGCAATTAGTGTCTGTGTATAAATAGTCAATGAGTTTGTTAGCTCTCACGTGTATGCATTGAGCAGGCTAGATACTGAACTATGGTAGCAGAAAAGAACTGTCAAAAAAACCTGCGTAACAAGGTAATGGAACTTTATAAAGATGGAAAAGGATATAAAAAGATATCCAAAGCCTTGAAAATGCTGGTCAATCACTTATTAAGAAGTGGAAAATTTGGGGATCTCTTGATACCAAGCCAACGTCAAGTAGACCAAGAAAGATTTCAGCCACAGCTGCCAGAATAATTGTTCGGGATACAAAGAAAAACCCACAGGTAACCTTAGGAGAAATACAGTCTGCTTTGGAAAAAGATGGTATGGTTGTTTCAAGGAGCACAATACGACAATACTTGAACAAAAATGCGCTGCATGGTCCAGTTGCCAGAAAGAAGCCTTTACTGCGCCAATGCCACAAAAAATCCTGGTTACAATATGCCCGACAACACCTTGACACGCCTCACAGCTTCTGGCACACTGTAATTAGAAGTGATGAGACCAAAATAGAGCTTTATGGTCACAACAATAAGCGCTACGTTTGGAGAGGGGTCAACAAAGCCTATAGCGAAAAGAATACCATCCCCACTGTGAAGCATGGTGGTGGCTCACTGATTATTTGGGGGTGGGGATGTGAGCTCTAAAGGCAAGGGGAATCTTGTGAAAATTGATGGCAAGATTAATGCAGCATGTTATCAGAAAATACTGGCAGACAATTTGCATTGTTCTGCACAAAAGCTGCGCATGGGACGCTCTTGGACTTTCCAGCATGACAATGACCCTAAGCACAAGGCCAAGTTGACCCTCCAGTGGTTACAGCAGGAAAAGGTGAAGGTTCTGGAGAGGTAATCACAGTCTCCTGACCTTAATATCATCAAGCCACTCTGGAGAGATCTCAAATGTGCGGTTCATACAAGACGACCAAAGACTTTTCATGACCTGGAGGCATTTTGTCAAGACGAATGGGCAGTTATACCACAATCAAGAATTCGGGGACTCATAGACACCTATTACAAAAGACTGCACACTGTCACTGATGCTAAAGGGGCAATACACAGTATTAAGAACTAAGAATATGCAGATTTTTTAACAAGGGTCATTTCATTTTTTTATTTGTTGCCATGTTTTGTTTTGTGATTGTGCCATTCTGTTATAACCTACACTTGAATATGAATCCCATAATAAAAAGTGTTTTGCCTGCTCACTCATGTTTTCTTTAAAAATGGTACATTTATTATCAATTCTCCAAGGGTATGCAACTGTATATAAAATACAAACAATAGCAATTGGTTACATTGTTGCAAGCGGTAATCACAACTTGACTAATCCATTATTCAAAGAAGCGAATCATGTTGATTGTTAACTTAACCCATACATGCAAGAATTATGGTACACTGTTTGTGTGCAAACAGAATTTGATGATTTGTAATACTTAATACTAATAAATCTAAACATCGCAAGTTAAAATTAAACAAGGTAAGCCCAAATGCAGATATAGTGAATTAAAACCAAATATGGTTAAGCAATGTCTAATGAAAGCACGTAAGACTGTAGTAATCTCTTGTACTCTTCAGGGTGTCTCACTTCTCATGTTGCCGATGCATGGAATTCTTAATGTCTGTGTACTCCTGCAATCCTTTCATCTCGTACTTGGTCACATAATGACCTACTGCCGCTTTGTCGTGTCACTGAATAAATGATTTAGGGCAAGCCTAAATCATTTTATTGACACAGCCTAATTTATAAACGCATACATTCAAGTTTAAACAAACATTAATGTGCATTTTATTACTGTGGAACACTTATATACACACCACATAGTCTGATTGCCTAAAAAAAAGGACACCAGGGAAGTAATAAGGGACATGGAGACTGTCTCCTCAATACCCCCCCCCCCTTAAAAATGGTAATTTGGAAGGTATGAAAGACTGTTCATACCTTTTTATCCATTCCCTATTAAAGGGATAGTAATATCTATTTAAAAGTCTTTCGCCAAGTCTTCTATATATTAAAATTAACAGATTGCGCTATGTGTAAGACCTTACTTTTGTGTAGGTCAAAAGTTATGAAGAGATAAAGATCCCCCACCCTCCCTTTTTTGTCCGCCTCCCTCTGAATCTGAAATCTGGTTGTGCAACTCGATGGCTGCAGTGAGGGACAAACGTCAGTAAGTGTAAGGGAAATCCTGTCTCCCTTGATGAAGGAGGGCAGGATTTCCTTTTGCTGCAGCCATCTTAACCAGACTGAAGATTCTGAGTGACATAGCCAGAAGGGACAGGTGGGGGAATCTTTATCTATTCATAACTTTTGAACTACACAAAAGTAAGGACTTACAAATAGTGCAATCTGTTAATTTTAATATAAAGAAGACTCGCGAAAGACTTTTAAGTAGACGTTACTAACCCTTTAATGAGCCAATTGAGCACAAATTAGGACAGGAAAAGCTAAAAATTGTCATTTGGGCACATAAATCATATAAATCCATTGCAGTTGGTTGCAATGCAATCACTTACCCTCATTCTCTCGGTTAAAGACCCATAGAACCTAATCAGGAAATTCTATTAGTACAGAAATATACTCTTGAAGACTCTAAACTGCTGTAATATGTTATGGCTTGAATGAAATAATATGGAATTTTCTTCCAGATGTGTGAATAAACCTGAATTTAATCCAGCCATAGTGTGTAGTCTTGAACAGCTGAAAAAATGAAGAAGAAAGACACACAGAAAAACTCAATTATTCTCTCAGGATACTCAGTTACTCTTTGAGAGAGCATTTATGGCTCATGTCAGTTTGACTGTTGCTTTGGACTCTTTTCCATGTGAACTAGATCAGCTGAAGACTTCACATTATCCTAAATAATTGAGTCTAAATTTTTGCCGTTACACAGTTTGTATAAAAAAAAAAGTTATGTGGACTATAGGTAATGCCCTTTGAACCCGAGTCTGCTACATATATACAGAGAATTCAACATTGGGTACTGTCATAGAAGCCACTGGTGTTTAAGCATATGCCAATTTATTGTGCCCTTTGGAAATAATCACTAGTGGCTGTCCCTGGGAAACAATAATTTTAAGTGACTGCTACTATTGTAATGTGATGACAGCCTGTTATATCCCAGCTTGCAGTTTGCAGTTTGTCTTTCCAATTAATAGGTTGGATTTGTGACCGAGTACGTAGGCATACCTGTCACCCTAGTTTGCTTTGCACAGAATTATGAAATCTATGTTGGGATTTATTATGTACTGCCTGACACCCCAGCATTGTTCCACTGTCCACTGGTAGTCACAAAACCATACATACCATCTTACACCTTCATGAATAAAGCCCAGTGGCATTGGGGAGAATGAAAGCTGATGTACTAACCAAAGTGGTACAATTTTGTTTCTATATTTATGCAACACGTAATTTGTGAGTACCCACCTCTACATTTCATCATTAACATTCTGGGTTATTTTATTACCTTGTGAGAGTGTGGTTCTTGCTTGGACAGACTTTTTTTTAATCCTAGTGGTACAACAAGCAACGAATGAGTTCAGTCCCATTTCAGACTGTCTGGTAGACGTTGATGCTTCAGCCTCTTTTGCCTATTGCATAAAACGTAGAGTTTGATAGCGAATAAGAACCATCTGGCTCATCCAGTCTGCCTATTTTTCTGTATAACATTAAAGGGATAGTAATACTTTAAAATTACTAATCCCATTATTGTAGGAGTAAAAAAAAAAAATAAATTATTTCCCCCAGTGATATCTCTCAAACCTATATGAGATATTCACTCGCAAACCAAGCACACGTAGAAGACCTTTTAAGTGAATGATTTCTTTTTTATTATCGCAATCGCAGCTCTGCTGCAGAGCCACCGCATGATCGTAGGACAGGCTTCCCCTGCAGTCAGCTACAACGCTGACTTCAGGGAAAGGGGAGGGAGGGGGGAACTTTGCAAGTGACTATCTCTCAAACCATAAAGGTTTGAGAGATATCACTCCTACAATATTGAGATTAGTCATTTTAAAGTATTACTATCCCTTTAATTAGTTAAGTGTCACAGATGCAGGTACACAAGTGTTGTAGTCCTAATTAGCCTTAGATATCATTCATGTTACATCACTTGAAATGTTCTGTCTTGTCTGACTGTTATGTGTTGTCTATGTTTGAATATTCTAATGAAACTAAACCTTGATATTTCTTTTTGCAGCGTTTTCACAAACCTCATCATTTATGGAAAGTAACAACTCCTTTTGCTAGTCACGCTTTTCATCCTATCGATGGCTTTATGCAAAGTTTACCGTATCACATATATCCCTTTATCTTTCCTTTACACAAAATTACATACCTTGGGCTCTACATTTTCGTGAATATTTGGACTGTTTCAATTCATGATGGAGATTATCGTGTACCAAAGTTTCTTGAGCATGTCATAAATGGCTCTGCTCATCACACCGACCATCATATGTTTTTTGACTACAACTACGGTCAGTATTTTACTCTGTGGGATAAAATAGGTGGCTCCTACAAGAACCCTTCTTCTTTTGAAGGAAACGGGCCACATGCTTTTTGCAAGAAACTAGAGGAGGAGAACCAGAAACTCCTTAAATCCTCTGCATATAAAACTGTAGAAAATGGGAAAAATAAATAATACATCATTGTTAAAGAGAGAGCCTCAATCATAACCTCCCACATACCTTACTACGTTCAGAAAGTTATGTGAATGTTGCACTTATGCTTTTGTTCAAGATGACCTCTTCAGTCAGTCCTGAATTTCATGTCCATGGAGACAGTCATGACAGTCGCTAGCAATTTTTTCAGACAGAAACAGGCTGGTGCATGGGCCTACTTAATCCTATAAGGATCAGAGAGGTGTGCAATGCATTGTGAAGCAATGTGTTACACACACTCCTCCAGTCCTTAATGGGTTAAGATTATAATGTGCTGCTAGCAGAGTTTGAAATCGTGTTAGGAACTATAATTTCCTTGTTGGACAGGGCATCTACATCTGACCGAAGATATTATTTCTTGAACCAAAGAGCAAGAGAAAATTCATTGGGGCAGTTTGGATTTTCTGGTGATAGTATGGTAAGTGAATGGTTATTATTAGGAGGTATTTGTTCTCGTTTAAAGGAGTATTAATCTTTTGTTATGGAAAACAAAAAATATATATAACATATATTTTGTAGGGATTTTCCTACTGAGTAAAGCAAGGGTACTTGTTTCACAGTTTGAACTTTTTTTACATTAACAGTGCCCTCTAGTAGTTAGATTCCAATTAGTTATGCTATTACATTCTGGTTGAGAGAAATGTCACTGACAAACAGGTCTCCATAAAATGTGATAGAAACTGCTGAGTCATGATGTTAGTTATAACATTCAGGAAGTAAACACACAGTAAATTCACTTGATTATTTGAACCATTGTTGTTTGACTTAAACAACTGACAGGTGGGAATGCCCTTTTACTCAGTAGGGAAAGCCCTATTAACATACAGGTTATCATAAAAAGTTTACTCCTTTTGTAAGATGGGCTGTAATTCTTCTATAAATAAACTGAAAGAGCATTCCCTTTCAGAGAAAAGTAGAGGTTATAAAATAAAGGGAGGAACAAATATGAATTCAAGCTAAATATGAAAGTTTAAAAGAGACTGCAAATAATAGCATTTTGCATTTTTTACTATTTTAATTGAAGGAAGCTAGCGATAATACAAATTTTCATTTCTGTACTGAAATTTTTTTAATTTATGAGCTTGATATAGTAGCTCTTTATTGGTTAATGCACGTAGCACTTACTCTGTAGAATGTTTCACTATGAGGATTATAACTGAACTAGGGCTTCGGTAAGCCAAAGGGATGCAGTTTTGGAACAAGCCAACAGATCCATTGTGGACGTAAGGGATTAAAAGTCCTGTTTAAATCAATGTGAGTTTTGTGAATTTCTATAAGGCCCAAAGGTGCAATTCTGGGGCAAAACCACACCACCAAAGTGACCAAATAAAATGTCTCCAAATTCTCAATTATTTTAAAGTGGGGATTTCAACCCCTTTAATACTCTACAGTCAGTGGGATTAAAAGCTACATTTTAAGCACTGGGAACTTGAATTTGGTTGGATCCAGAATTGATCCTCATCGAGCTTGCTGATTACTGCCCATAGTTCCAAGAAGATATCAAGAATCCATGAAATACCTGTGCTTAGAAATCAGGGTTAAAGGGACACGAATACCTACATACAAAGGTGTCCCAAATATCTTAATGAAAGCAGAGACACATCCTGGAGCCTCTTAACGTCTTCTGGGAGCTCCATGTGAAAAATGCCCCCCTACCCAGAACCCTATTGCTGCCTAAATCAGCGACTGGGCCTCCATTTCCATGATGACACTTGGCTGGCTTTGGCTTGATCTGTTGAACTTTCTGGAGGCGCTCCTATAATTAGCTATACGTTTGGGAGCACCTCCCTTTTTTTGGAGGGGGGCAGTCTTTCATTTGTCTGTCTAGTCTCCCAGGGAATAGGTTACTGCGGAGTTCCAGTGGGGGTCTCCATCAGGCAAATGGAGACCCCCAGAAACCTTTAGGAGGCTCCAGGATCCATATCCACTTCTAATAATAATGTTATAGGGAAACTTTTTTGTTTATAATTGTTAGTGTTCCTTTAATTATATGTACTGTATGAAAACCTTGACCTTTGATTAAGTTTTGCGTTCCTAGTGATAGCTTATCACATGTTAAAGTTGTGAAAGCCACACTATTGTAGAACTCAGGAATAAAATCCATAAAATAATTTTATTTTTGTGAGGTTAATGATTAGCCATATTTCTTATGTACCAGTGTGATTCCTGCTTTAAAGGGATAGTAATATTTAATATGTAAAAAAAATATGATATAGAGTTTATCCCTCTGAGTAAAAACAAGGGCACGCCCACTACTGAAAGGTGTTTTATTCTAAAGTTATTACAGCTAAAAATTGAATTTTTTTACGTGCAGGATCTCAGTGGACTGAAAGTATATAGTGGCACTGTTGCTACACCATCCTATGGGCAGGTCTGTTCAGTTGACCACAATTCTTCATAGGATGGTGTAGCAACAGCACCACTGTACAATTTCTGGTGACTGTAATACTGCACCTAAAAAATAAAGTTTGAGCTGTAATAATTTTTGAATAAAACATCTCTCCGTAGTGTGAATACTCTTGTTTTTACTCAGGTAGATAAACCATACAGCATATCTGTTTTTTTTTTTTGTTTGTTTGTTTTTTTACATATTAAGTATTACTATCCCTTTAAAGAGGAGCAATATACCTAGGAATAAGTGGCTTTTAATGTGTATTACAGAATGATCTATCGGTGTATATTTTTCATACTTCAGTCTAGTTTATCTATAACTAAGAGAGGCAACCAGTTTTACTCTGAGGGCTGTATATGTGTTCTACTGAATTCTCAAAAGGGCCACCCATTATATTTAACCTTTGTTAAATGACAACATAGCAGGTGATTAAATTCTTTGGATTAACCCCTTAAGGACCGGAGGTTATGGGACATTTCCGTCCCATAACGACCGCATAGGAGCACTTTGACGCGCCCGTACACGTGACCTGTCACGTGTACCGGAGCGTCACTATGGGGCTTGAAAGAGATCGCTCCGATCTTGGAGCGGTCTATTTCATGCCCTATTTTTACTTACAGCGCTCCCGGTAGAGCGCTGTAAGTAAAAAGTACGTGACGTACCATGACCGTCATCGGTCCTTGAGTAGTTCAAGGACCGTGACGGTCCTGGTACGTCAAGGGTCCCTAAGGGGTTAAGAGACAGACAACAGTATATATGTGAAGGGAGGAGGTATGTCGTGGGTACAAACTATAGTATCTGTATTTAAGGTGGAAAATGTATATATGGTGTGTTAGATGGATAATTTCTAGTTATATACTTTTTTTCGTTTTGTAGTCGTCTGTAGCTGGGTACTGGAATTTTACAACCTAAAAATGTGTACACAAGTTTTTTTTGGGTTGGGCTTTTTTTAGCTTATCATTGAGAAACTTTGTTAATTGTGAGATGTCGACTAAATCTAGACCTGAAATTGTGCTTGTGCTGTATGAAACCTAAGTAAGTCCTTCTTAGCCTGTCAGCAAATTATAAATATGGATTTATTTACTAATTGATCAATCAGTGACAATGCTGATATTTAAGACCTCTATTCTTTAACTCTTTGTTACTGGCAAGCAAGGGATTTTCTTCCTGGCCTACTAGTTCATGTGTGCTGGTTAATTAGGTAAAAAAAGGTTTTTGAGAATCTCAGATGTGCCACACCCTGGGGTCAGGCGGGTCGCAGTTGGTCCAGGAGTGCACGTTGGACACCCATGGCCTATACACTAAAATATAATGAAGCAATTCTGGGGTAATCTGATTGCACAGTTAGGGACATACATATTCTCATATAAGAAAGTAATGTGCTGGGAGACACATGTAATATTTAAAGGGTTAGTAACACTTAATATATAGTAACATGTATATTGTAAGGTTTATGCTCTTGAGTAAAACAAGGGTACTCCCACTGGTGAGAGAGAGACAAACTTATCACTACAGGCATAGCTCCCCTTTTTCAGGCCAAAATACGTGTTCAGAATCATATTTCTCAAATTGTTATATAAAGTATTTAGTTCATTGTGGTTCTCTTTAACCTTTTGAGTGCCAAATGGGTATCCAATGCATTGGATACCTCTCGGGAACTCTCAAAAGAACTCTTATTCAAAGCAAATAAGATACAATCAAAGGCTTTCCTTTCACGCATAGGACTATTCACATGTGTACAAGATTGCCTCCATAAATTTTTGCTCATCATTCACTGTTAGATAGTGGCTGGTACCTAGAAGTCTTAAAGTGTTAGTAATGTCTAAAAAAAACTTTTTTGCATTTAGAAGAGCTTAAAAAGCTGATCCAAATGCAAAAAAAACGTCTCTCTCAAACCGCTATGGTTTAAGAGATACGGGCGTTCGAAGTTTGATTTCTCCTACTGACAGCTGTAAAGCTGTCAGCAGGAGATTCGTGTCGGTCGACACGGTGGTGCTTGAGAAGTGCCGGGATCTCGTTACTTACATGGAATCCCTTCATTGGAATGGTCTAAAATGTGTGCCTGAACAGTAGGCACACGTTTTAGACCATCCAGTGAAGGAATTCCGTGTAAGTAACGAGATCTCGGCACTTCTCAAGCGCCTCAGTGGCGACCGACACGAATCTCCTGCTGACAGCTTTACAGCTGTCAGTAGGAGAAATCAAACTTTTAAACGCCCGTATCTCTTAAACCATAGCGGTTTAAGAGATACGTTTTTTTGCATTTAGATCAGCTTTTTAAGCTCTTCTAAATGCAAAAAAGTTTTTTTTAGACATTACTAACACTTTAAATACAGTGGGACAAATGTATTACAAATGTGATACAGTTACCAAGCTACACGGATATGTGTGACCATTGAGCTTTTTTTTTTTTAATCCAATTTCGGACTCCTCGAACGGCGTGCAGCTGTGCAGGGAGCCCGGAATTCTATTACGTACATGTATGTCCTTGGTCCTTTAGGGACCTCAACCTCATGATGTACATGTACATCCATGTGTCGTTAAGGGGTTAAACAGTCAAATATATATTTCTATACATAGTATATATAGATTGCTTTTTCTTAATCCCAATTTTAGGTCTCCATTTAGTTTAACCCCACAATGCACAGTAGGCTTTACCAGGGTGAATTAAATTTAGCCATGGGGAAAACAGCCCCAACAATGGTCATTTCCAGCTATATATATATAATTATATTATAAGATTACAATAACCAGCTGAATGCTAAAAACACCTATCTTGGTTTCTTCTGTGAAACATATTAAGAGCCTCATATCCCTAGGGTACATTTCACAATCAATATGCCTGAGCCACTAGGCACAGCACACGGTCTCAAAGACATCCTCCTATATAATAATACCCTAAAAAGTTTGTAATGATGCAGTCATGCGCAGTAGAGACTGCCTGTGATGAGGATGATACAGAGCGGGGCTCTCCGAAGCTCAGAGCATCCACCTTTGTATCGGCCGTGGCGTGGGCAGTCTCTACTGAGCATGACTGCCCCTTGACCGGCTGGCAGTGGCCCGTGTAACGGGCTCTTCAACTAGTATACATATAATACATTAAAGCTAGGTAGGTTATGGTGCTTCAAGACAAGGGTTGTGTACATCTGTTCTGTAAGGGCAGTACAAAATATCTATAGCACAGGTGTAAACAAAGAATCAATTCATAGTAACAATTTAGGATGAAGTTGGACAATTTAGCAGTAGTGATAAACCAGATGATTTATTTGAAATTAAATTGGGATGCTCTTTTCACTTAGATTAAATAAAACTGTTTGTGCATATCTAAATTTCATTTTTATCCTCATTTTGTAAGTCATTGCAATGTTACTGACATTATCACCAAATCATATTGTTATTGATTGTTTAGGTGGAGAAGATTTTTCTAGATTTCTTTTTTAAATGCTGTAGATATCAGTGTAGATGTAGCCAACACCATTATTCCCATCATAGAGACTATGGATGAAAATAACATGACAGAATCATGATAAAGAGAAAAGCAATATACCATACATACATACATACATACATACATACAAGTCTGTGGAATGTCTACTTTGGTTTCCAGTTAGCTGGCTCAGTTAATTCCATACAATTCCTCACTTAAAGGGATAGTAATACTTAAGATGTAAAAAAATATATGTTGTAGGGTTTATGTCCCTGAGTAAAACAAGGGTATTTCCACTGCTGAGAGATATTTTATTAAAAAATCATAACCGCTCAAACTTGAATTTTTTAGGTGCAATATCATAGTGGCCTGAAAATTTACAGTGACGCTGTTGCTACACCATCCTATGGAGATTTATGGTCTACAAACCAGAGCAGTCCATAGGATGGTGTAGCAACAGCGCCACTGTAAATTTTCAGGCCACTGTGGTATTGCACCTAAAAAATTCAAGTTTGAGCTGTTATAATTTTTTAATAAAATATCTCTCAGCAGTGGGAGTACCCTTGTTTTACTCAGGGGGATAAACCCTGCAGCATATATTTCTTTTACATTTTAAGTATTACTGTCCCTTTAACCCCTTAGGGACCCTTGACGTACCAGGACCGTCAAGGGTAAACTTGCTTGAAAGACCCTTGACGGTCCTGGTACGTCACGTACTTTTTACTTACAGCGCTCTACCGGGAGCGCTGTAAGTAAAAATGGGGCATGAAATAGACCGCTCCAAGATCGGAGCGATCTGTTTCAAGCCCCATAGTGACGCGCCGATACACGTGACAGGTCACGTGTACCGGCGCGTCCAAGTGCCCCTATGCGGACGTTATGGGACGGAAATGTCCCATAACGTCCGGTCGTTAAGGGGTTAAACAACCACTATGTTGATCAGAAATATTAGTGTAAACAACTTGAACATGATTATTTAGCATCTTATTTCCCTTTGCATAAACCTGCTGTGGCATTTTAAATATCTTCAGTATGGCTTCAGACCCTCTTATAAAAATGTCAAGACCATTTCTGCTCCTGTGCTTTATATAACCACACAATGATTGCTGGTGTAATTTAAGTGTGTAAATAATATACATATGTCTATTGGATTTGTGTGCCAATAAAATATCTTTATATTTTAAATAAAATAAATAATTTTGAAACGAGGTGTGGTCATTTACTTTATATCAGGAAAAAATGTTTTTTTATTTTCCATTTTAACAAAAATGTAATGTAATGTTTCTGGAGTTGTATGTTCAGGTACTATAGTTGAATACAGTTACAAAGTGAAATAGTTCCAAGTGATAGGAACAAATTGAGAGCAAAGAAAATTGATCGCAGCAGTTGATTTTTTTTTCTCCCAGCTTGATGTTTCAGACTGCTTCCCTTGCCTCTCATAGCCATTATTGTCCTCCAAGAAGACCTTTAAAATCTTGACTCTTGCCTGTAGTACTCGCAAACTATTTTTAAATACAAACCTAATTGCCAAATGTGCTTAAAATATGTTCTGCCATATATTATCTACTTTACAACTGCCTTCTACTTTACTTTAGCTTTTGTAAATAAATGTATTTTCGCCAGACTATCTCTTACAAATTACCTTTCTCTGTCGTCCAATATAGGTTACTGGTAACTTTGGGTAGGCAACTGCCCCTTTAAGTAGGCAGGAACAATTTTCAAAGAGAATGCTGGGTGGAGCCTACCTCCTCTCCTTAGTTGCAGCTAGCCAATCTCCCCCAGTAAGATTTATTCCTTGGTGAAGCAAGGCATGAGAACAGTACTGGTATAGTTTTAACCAACAAATAAATTCACAAGAAAGAGAAATCTAAAAGCGGTGTTTATTTTCAGGACAAACACACATATGTTTAAAAACTTATAAGACGGATGGTGTTAACCCCTTAAGGACCAGCGGTCCCGGGGTGTGCTGTCCCTTAAGGACCACGTAGAAGACTTTGATGTGACGTCCCACATGACTGATCACGTGGGGCGGCACGCCGAATGGAGGGACTGAAAGAGATCGCTCTGGTCTTGGAGCGATCAAGTTCATTCCCCAGTATTACTCACCGCGCTCCTACAGGAGCGCGGTGAGTAAAAGTACGTGACATGGCAGGACCGTCACTGGTCCTGCCACGTCAATGGTCCTTATGGGGTTAACAAGCCTATCTCCCTCCTGGTTCACTCTGCCTCCACAGCAAATAGCTATTTGTTTAGATTTTCTTGAGCTTTTATTTGTTTGTGGAGGCAGAGTAAACCGGGAGGGAGATAGGCTTGTTAACAGCATCCGTTTTTAAAAATATGTGCCTTTGTCCTGAAAATGTACACCGCTTTTAGATTTCTCTTTCTTGTGCTATTATTTGTTTGTTTAGATTTTTGAGAATAGAGATTCTCCATTGATGGGCTGCAGGAAAGAGTTGTTTGAATAAGTTGGTGTCTACTTTCTGCGAAAGCGATTATGACTGATGGCTCATTAACACTTTCATTGACTTATACCATCTTGTGAACAATAATCGCATGTCATCTGTACCATAACTGTGCGGACTATAGAGATAAGTGACTAATATACATCTCTCTTCTTGTTGTCATTAACCACTTGTGATTTTACTTGTGGGGATTGTTTTGATTATATTATTATTTTTGTATTATTGTTTGGGGGTCTATCATAGTATCTACCAGCGCATACACATTTTTTGGATATTGTCTACTATAGTTTTTTTGGGGGTTTTTTCTGTTAGATATGGAATACCACCATTAGGTGGATTACCATCACTGACATTCCCTTGTGGATAGCTCGGTTTCCAGGTGCTGTGGTGGACCTGTCAGCCCTGAGGGGAAAATCTTTTTTAGCAAGTTCTTTCCCTAGGAGTAGCCCACTGAGGCATCTTCTTTGACAAATGGTAATCTGAAGACAGAAGACCTAATAAAAAGGTGAGCAACCTTTTGAGTGCTGAGGTCCACTTGTTCCACGCTCCCCCTTCACACGGGTCAACTTTGGAGTGCTAATACATACACCTGCACTCACTGGGTTTATCTGTATGTCCGTTAGGGTTTGGAGCACTGGGTTTCCGTGGTAATTTAACCCTTTGTTTGCTGTTTTGGGCACCTTTTCGGGTTTTCTGGCACTTTTCCCTACTGGGTACAGTGTTTATTGGTTTATTTTAATGTGTTTTTAACACTATTTACATTTGTTTATAAAGTTTTGGAAATTTGAGTTTTACCGCATAGACGCCATGCTCCATTCACCTCTATGGAACTTTACAGTTTGGGACATATCTCTGCAACCGCTCAACGTAGCAACTTCAGAGACGGCTCATTTTGTTTGTCTGTCCTTGTTCTAGAATCCGGTCAACATTCTGTGTGTTTTGGGGGGGCTTCAGGTACTGTTGGGATACTTTTTGTACTATATTTCCCATGAGCGCTTGCTTTGCGCACTCGTTTCTGATTGGCTCCCGTTGCGGCAGCCTTTTTCTGCTTTCCCTTCATGAGTATCCTATGCAGGGCTTAGACTCTCCTCAGCAAATTATCCCTTTGCATGCCACATATGTGCAAATTTGCGATTTCTGGGGTGACATTTTAATCTTACACACTGTATTTGGTTGTGTCCTTATACTTTTAGATGTTTTGACACTGTGAGGATGTCAACTCCGTTGGAGCTTGGGCCTAGATTTAAGACTAAGCATACTGGGGTGTCTGTGCATTGCTCCTCATGCCAATCAGGGTTACCTAGAGAATACTCAGGTCATTTATGCCCAGCATGTGCTGCTGCCCCTGCGTCTCCCCCAGGAACCTCCAGCCATGCACTAGAGCCACTGTGGATGCAAGAGTTTAAGGCCACTGCTAGTGATCTAAGGTCTACCTTACAACTCCTTCCATCCCAATTGCAGGGGGTCTTCCAGCCTTGACAGCCCCCTACTTCTATCAGGTCTTCCCTGCCTAAACCGCATGGTGTACCTGACGTATCAGACTCCTCTGAGGAGCAACTGTTAGTGGATTCCGACAAGGGGGAATGTTCTGAAATGGTGTCCTCTCAGTTCTTTGGGGACCCCTTTGAAGCGGACCCTGATCCCTCTGCTGAGGGCCTGATCAGGGCAGTACTAACTACGCTAAACAGGACCCCTCCATGTTTCAGGAACCTAAGAAGCAATCTACACGTTTTCCTCCTAACTCCACTCTTGACAGTCTTGTGTCGGATGAGTGGAAGTCTCCTGACAAGAAGCCTTCTGTATCTGAGAGGTTTGCTAAGCTGTATCCCTTCTCTGATGTGGCTTTAGCTCAATGGGCTCCCCCCCCAAAGGTGGATGCCCCAGTTTCCAGATTTTCTAAATCCACTGCTCTGTCCTTAAGGACTGAACTGACAGGAAGCTTGAGACCTCCCTGAAGACCATTTTTGCTACAGCTGGCATTTCGTTGTGACCGGCGTTCACTGCTGCTTGGATGAACAGGGCCATTGCAGTTTGGACTGAACAACTGACTGTGGCTGTCTGTCAGGGCACCTACTGCTGACTTGTTGCAGCTTCTTGCCAACATCTCTGAGGCTCAGCATTATGTTTCTGCTGCTATCTTTGAAGCTATCCGCTTGGTGGCTAGGGATTCTACCATGTCAGTGGTAGCCAGACGGTCTCTTTGGCTCAAGATCTGGTCTGCGCACACTACTTCCAAGACACCTTTTCTTTTGTTACCCTTTCAGGGAACATCTTTGTTTGGGACGAAGCTTAAGGACCTCATTAGTGAGGCCACAGGGGTAAGAGTACCCTGCTGCCCTTAGTGCCTAGGAAAAAGCCTCCAGCAAAGTGGAATCGGCTTTTTCGTCCCTTTCAGGCTGAGTCACGTGCAGCGAACCAGGCGGTTCCCCAGGCTCCTTCAAGCCAAAACTACAATGGAAGGTCAAGTAGTCCTCCACCAAGCCCAAGGTTTCCACACCTTCTTCAGCATGACTCGCCAAACCCTGGCCCCCACTTGCCAGTGGGTGGTCGTTTACGCCACTTCCTCAGTGTCTGGACAGACACCATGGTGGATCCATGGGCTTTGCAGGGGTACAGGATCCCTTTCACCTCTTTTCCTCCATTCAGGTTCTTTCCTTCTCACACTTCTCAAGGGATAGAGAAGTGCTGTTTGTGGTTTCCAAGAAGGATGGTGGCTGTCGTCCGATTTTGGACCTCAAGGATCTCAATTCCTTTGTGGTCAAGTCTCATTATCACCAGGAGTCCCTGAGGACGATGATCGCGGCCATGTGTCCTGGGGAATTTCTTGTTTCCCTGGGCCTTCAGTATGCTATCCATCCAGTGAGCCGCCAGTATCTCAGGTTTGCTTGCAACCAAGGCCATTTTCAGTTCTCTGCTCTTCCATTTGGTCTACCTACAGCTGCCCAGTTCTTCAATTGCGCCCTGAGCACCTTAGTGTCTGTCCTCTACCAGGTCGACATCAGAGTCACTCCATACATGGATGACTTGCTCCTGAAGGCCCCTTCTACAGAACTCCTTAATTAGCAGGTCAAGGACTACATTCACGCACTCACCCATCACGGATGGATCCTCAACATGGACAAGTTGGATCTTATACCGTCTCAGAGACTGGTCTTCCTGGGCCTCCTCTTTGACATCCAACAAGGAATGGTGTTTCTCACAGACGAGGTGGCTCACCAGATCACCCACAAGTGTCTGCTGTTCTGGCTTACGGTCCAGTTCTGGCCAAGAAATTGACATCTCTAATGGGAAAGCTTACTTCCACCATAGAAGTGATCCCGTTTGCCATGACTCACACCAGAGAACTCTAGAGGATTATTATCCAAGTGTGCAGGGGCCAGCCGGACCTCCTGAAGATGTATGTGTCTCTTCCCCTTCGTTTGGAGCTGAGTCTGTCATGGTGGCTCAACCTCTCCAATCTTCTGAAGGGCAGAACCTTCCTGATATCCATCATCACGGTAGTCCAGAAGGATGCCTGCCTCTCCAGCTGGGGAGCATTCCTGAGTCACATGAATGCCCAGGTTTCGGTGGTCTCCGGAGGAATCTCTCCTCCCCATCAATGTGTTGAAGCTTCGGGTGATATTTCATCCTCTTCACTACTGGACGCACCAGCTGTAGGGATGCCCAGTCAAGAGTCTGGTCCAACAACGCTACCTCCGTGGCCTACATCAA
This sequence comes from Rhinophrynus dorsalis, assembly GCA_037306005.1. Taxonomy (NCBI): domain Eukaryota; kingdom Metazoa; phylum Chordata; class Amphibia; order Anura; family Rhinophrynidae; genus Rhinophrynus; species Rhinophrynus dorsalis. Next base: position 234,186,142 of record CM074724.1, on the reverse strand, counting down.
CAAGCAAGGAGGAACAAGAAGTCTCGCAGCTTGGTTGGAGGTCAATCTATCCTGGGCAGAAGAACACGTTCCTGCCATATCCACGGTTCATATTCCCGGAGTAGACAATGTTTTAGTGAACTTCCTAAGTCAACACACAGTGGACAGCGGAGTTTGGGAACTGCATCAAGAGGTGTTGAACCTCGTTGTACAGAAGTGGGGACTTCCTTGCATTCACCTGATGGCGACTAGGTACCATCAGAAGGTCTCGTTGTTATGCTCCCGCTGGAGGGACCATCTAGCTCTAGCAGTGGACGGCATGTCGATCCCATGGCACTACCCTCTGGCTTACCTCTTTCCTCCCATTCCCATGTTACACAGGGTGTTGCTGTGGCTGGAGCGCTCTCCAGTCATTCTGGTCGCTCCATACTGACCTTGGCAGGCTTGGTTTCTGGAGCTCCTGGATCTCTCCGTGGCGGCGCCTTTTCAGCTTCCCCACCGTCTGCATCTTCTTCTACAGGATTACCTGTGGAAGGAGGATGTACACCATCTGGGTTTGACAGTATGGAAATTGAATCCTCAATACTACAGAAAAGGGTTTCTCTTCGGGTATAGTGGCCACTATGCTTAATGCCCGCAAGCCCGTTTCCTCTAAGGCGTACCATAGAGTCTAGTCTTCCTTTCTCTCCTGGTGTGCTGGTAGGGATCTTTCCCAGGAATTTGATCTTCCTATGGTCTTGTGTTTTCTACAGGATGGATTGGATAAGGTACTCAGCTTGTTCTATCATCTGGTTAACGTTCTGAGTGTTTTGGGGGGCTTTCAGCATTGTTTGGGGTACTTTTTAAGGGAAACTACATTTCCCATTAGCGCTTGCTTTACGCGCCCATTTCTGATTGGCTCCAGTCGCGGACGCCGTTTTCTGCCTTCCCTTCCTGAGTATCCTACTCAGGGCTTGGACTCTTCTTCTCTCCTCAGCAAATGAACCCTTCACCTGCCAGGTAAGTGCATTTTAGCTATTTCTGGGGTGAAATACTTAATCTTAGACACTGTACTTGGGTATCCCTTATACTTTAAGACATTTTGACCCTGTGGGGATGTCAGGTCCATTGGAACTTGGGGCTAGGCCTAAGACTGTGGATTCTGGGGTGTCTGTGACCCCCATTGCGCATTGCTCCTCATGTCAATCAGGGCTACCTAGAAAATACTCAGGTCGTTTATGCCGCTCATGCGCTGCTGCCCCTGCGTCTCCCCCAGGGCCCTCCAGCCACCATGGATGCAAGAGTTAAAGGCCACTACTTGAGACCTAAGGACTACCTTACAACTCCTTCCATCCCAATTACAGAGGGTCTTCCAGTCCTGGCAGCCCCCTACTTCTATCAGGTCTTCCTTACCAAAACCACAGGGTGCACCTCATGTATCAAGACGACTCATAGGAGGAACTGGTGGTGGACTCTGATGAAGGGGAATGTTCTGCAGTGGTATCCTCCCAATTCTTTGGGGACCCCTTTGAAGCTGACCCTGATCCCTCATCTGAGGGCTTGATCAGGGCAGTGCTCGCTGTGCTGAACATTTTCCAGGTCCCTGAGGCTCCCAAGGACCCTTCTGATGTGTTTCATGAACCTAAGAAGCAGTGTACCTTCTTCCCACCTAATCCCACTCTGGACCAACTTGTGTTAGATGAGTGGAAGTCTCCTGATAGGATACAGCTAGACACAGTAGATTTCTTTTCTCTGAGGCAACACTAGTGCAATGGGGTCATCCTTCTAAGGTGGATGCCCCTGTTTATAGACTTTCTACTTCCACTTCTCTGCCTGTTGCAGACACTTAAGGACTGGACTGACAGAAAGCTTGAGGCCTTTCTGAAGACCATCTTTGCTACTGCAGGCATTTCATTGTGTCCCTCATTTGCTGCTGCTTGGGTTAACAATGCCATTGCCGTTTGGACTGAACAGTTCACTGTCCGTCAGGATGCTCCCACTGCTGACTTGCTGCGGCTTCTGGCCAACATATCTGAAGCTCGGCATTATGTTTCTGCAGCCATCTTTGATGCCATCCGGTTAGTGTCTAAGGTTTCTACCATGTCTGTTGTCACCAGATGAGCTCTTTGGCTCAAGATTTGGTCTGCTGACACTGCCTCTAAGAAGGTCTTGCTGTTGTTACCCTTTCAGGGAACGTCCTTGTTTGGGCCGGAGCTTAAGGACCTCATCAGTGAGACCACTGGGGGTAAGAGTACACTGTTAACCATTGGTCCCCAAGAAGAAGCCTCTGGTTAAAAGGAATCTGCTTTTTCATCCCTTTCAGGCTGAAGCATGTCCAGCAAACCAGGTGGTTCCCCCAGGCCCTGCTTTCCTCCTCCAAGCCCAAGCAACAGTGGAGGTCCAAGCAGTCCTCCACAAAGCCCAAACCTTCTTCAGCACGGCTTGCCGAACCCTGGTCCACACAAGCCGGTGAGTGGCCGTCTGTGACACTTTCTCGATGTCTGGACAGACACCGTGGTGGATGTTCCATTCAGATTCTTTCTTTCTCATACTCCTCAGGGTGCAGAGAAACACTGTCTCTTCAAAGGCGCCATCCAGACCCTTTTAGACAAGGAGGTTCTGGAACCAGTTCCCAACCTGGAACAGGGTTTGGGTTTCTATTCCAACCTGTTTGTGGTTTCGAAGAAGGACGGTGGCTGTCGTCCAGTTTTAGACCTCAATAATCTCAATTCCTTTGTGGTCAAGACTCGTTATCACCAGGAGTCCCTGAGGATGGTGATCACGGCCATATCTCCTGCGGAATTTCTCACCTCGCTGGACCTTCAGGATGCATACATGCATATTGCCATACATCCAGAGAGCCGGCAGTACCTCAAGGTTTGCCTCTCCGGAACTCCTTCACCAGCAAGTCCAGGACTGCATTCATGCTCTCACTTATCATGTATGGATCCTCAACATGGACAAGTCAGATTTGATGCCATAATAGAGACTGGTGTTTCTGGATCTTCTCTTCGACACCAGGCAAGGCATGGTGTTTTTCACGGATGAGGTGGCACACCAGATCACCAACAGAGTGCTGTCCTGGTCTCCGATCCAGTGCCTGCCAAGAAGTTGACCTCCCTAATGGGGAAGTTCATATCCACCATAGAAGCGGTCCCATGTGCCATGGCTCACACGAGGGAACTGCAGAGGTTTGTGATCCAGGTTTGCAGGGGCAAGACGGATCTCCTGCAGATGTCCGTCTCGCTACCTCTACATGTGGAGCTGTGCCTGTCATGGTGGCTCAAGCTGTCCAATCTTCTGAAGGGCAGACCCTTCCTGATAGCCTTCTGGACAACAGTGATGATGGATGCCAGCCTCTCCGGTACTGGACGTTCAAGCTGGAGGACTGCCCAGTTCGAGTACAGTCCGACAATAGCACGGCCGTGGCTTACATCAACAAGCAAGGCGGAACAAGAAGTCTTGCAGCTTGGTTGGAAGTCCAAGCTATATTGTCTTGGGCAGAAGAACATGTTCCTTCCATATCCCCAGTTCATATTCCCAGCGTAGACAACGTTCAGGCAGACTTCCTAAGTCTGCACATTGTGGACAGCGGAGAGTGGGAACTGCATCATGAAGTGTTCAGCCTCATTGTACAGAAGTGGGGACTTCCTTGCATGGACCTGATGGTGACACAGCAATACCGGAAGGTCCTATTGTTCTGCTCTCGCTGGAGGGATCCTCTAGCTCTAGCAGTGGATGCCATGTCAATCCCATGGCACTTCCCTCTGGTGTACATCTTTCCTCCCATTCGCATGTTACACAGGGTGTTGCGGAAACTGCATCGGGAAGGTTCTCCAGTCATTCTGATTGCTCCGTACTGGCCTTGTCAGGCTTGTTTTCCGGAGCTTCTGGATCTGTTCGTGGAGGAGCCCTTCCGGCTTTCCCGCTGTCAGATTCTTCTTCTACAGGGGTACCTGTGTAAGGAGGATGTAGACCGTCTGGGTTTGACGGCATGGAGATTGAATCCTCAATATTGAAGAAGAAGGGTTTCTCTTTGGGTGTGGTGGCCACTATGCTTAGTGCCCGCAAGCCTGTTCCTCTAAGGCGTACCATAGGGTTTGGTCCACTTTTCTCTCTTGGTGCGCTGATAGGGAGCTATCCCAAGACTTTGATCTTCCTATGATCCTGTCTTTTTTGTAGGACAGGGTAGATAAGGGGCTCAGCCTGAGTTTCTTGAAGGTTCAGACCTCTGCGCTCTTCAGTACTCCTTACTGTTGAGCCCGGTTGGCTCTAGTTCTGTGTGCTGTGTTACAGTTCCTGGTGTGTTATACCCCAGTTTTTTGTCCACTGACACTTTATCATTATTGTAGGGCTGCTTTATGATCTGATAGTTCATATATGCTCTGGTGTCTTTGGGGGACCTGCACCTAGTCCTTGCCTTACTTCCCACCTCTGGGAAACTCAGTGGTTGGACATCCCAAAGTTACCAGTAACCTGTATTGAATGACAGAGAAAAGATGATTTTAGTCTTACCTGTTATTCTTTTCGCTTAGTCCATATGGGTTACTGGTCTCCCACCCTGTCAAGGGACCATGTTTGGTTCTCCTGTGCCTGAATGTGGGAGTCCTTGCGGGTTTATGCTCACGGTAGTCTTCTTTTCCCTTCTTACTACCTAGTCAGTAGTGAGTTTTCAAATCTTACTGGAGGGAATTGGCTGAAAAGCAGCTAAGGAGAGGAGGAAGGCTGCACCCAGCAATTTCTTCCCAGAATTGTTCCTGCCTACTTAAAGGGGAGGCCGCCCTCCCAAAGTTACCAGTAACCTATATGGACTAAGAGAAAAGGATTTAACAAGTAAGACTAAAATCCTCTTTTTTCCACTGTTTATGATCTGTATGTTTCTCTGTGTAAATACACAACTCTTTGCTGTAAATTCTCCAGGACATACCTAAAAATGAAAGAAATCTCAATGTATTCTTCCTAGTAAAACATATTTTTCTAAATAAAATATGTTAAGTTTATAAGATGGTCATTTGAAGTTAAAGCATTTGTTGTGGATTGAGCTGGATTTTAAATCTCAGTCAGAGACTGTGAAAATGTGTCCTGCTGGTCAGGCTTCCGGTCTCACATTCACAACCCCCATCTCCCAAAATTATGATACACAGGTGTACCCTCTATTGAAAAAGGGGATTCCCCTCTGTCAAATAAGGGTACTGTAGACTCAATTGGAATGGTGAGCCTAAGATCTAGGGATTTTAAAGAGCTTCACCCTTCCTTCTATGTACAAAAAAATTGACTGGTGTCTAGTAGTATCCAGCACATAAATGAGGTCATCATACTTGTGCATGGTGATATAATTTATGAAATGGAATTCCCCCAGCGAGGGACCACTACCAGGGATTGAGTCCTTACCCAAAGGTAAGTCTCGGTCCCCAACAGCAACCCCTTCACTGCAGGACTGTAGATAATATGGACATCCATGTTTTAAGCAGTTTTAGCTTATATGCTGATGAAATGGATGTTCTGATGTGAAACCTATCCTCCCTTAGTACCTTATTTGAATCTTGAGGTTCAGAAAATAAGTATGTTTGGTTAAAAATTACCAAACTTACACATACATCCAGAAAATGGATGTTTTCACAGCTGCTGTCTGGATTGAACACAATAGCCTGGTTTATATGGCAGGTGATAAAGGATTTTATGTATATATTTCCCCACAGACAAAAAAAAAAGTGACAACTATTTACCAACTGCAATGTAATCAAGGCCAATGTTAAAGTGATAGTAATGTTTCATAATAAAAACAGCTGTAATCATCATAGTATTTGGGCCTTGGGGAGTGTTATTTCAATTCTGTCAGAGTTGTAGTTCAAGAGTAATTGAATGATAAAGTATCCCCCTCCCGCCCCTTTTACTGATGGACACCACCCTGCTGCTCTGAGCTGTGTTACAAGTGGATTGCAGAGAGAGACAATCTTCCATTAACATAAGGGAAAAAGCTGAAAAACCTGTCAAGAGGGGGCAAGGTTTTCATTGTTCTCACAGTAAGAAGAGTGTCCCTTGCTGTTTTCTGTCTGGTCAAGCAACCAGATTCCACATCTGAGGTGATTTCACAAGCAAAGTGTCCCCTCCCGCCCTTTTTCCTAGTGTAAGCCATCTCTTCTCAGATGGGGAATCTGGTTGTAAGACCAGACAGATAACAGCAGGGGACAGTCTTCTTACAATGAAAGCCCTGCCCACCTTGACAAGCTTTTCAGGTTTTTCCCTTATCTTAATTGAAGATTGTCCCTCTCTGCAGTCTACCTGGGCACCTCCCTTCTTCTCTAGCTGAAAAGTGTTACATCAGTAAAAGGGGCGGGAGGCGGATACTTTATCATTCAATTACTCTTGAACTACAACTGACAATATTGAAATAACACTCTCTTTGGCTGAAATACTATGAAGATTAATTGGAGCTGCTGTTTTTGTTAAACATTCATATCCCTTTAAGTAGTAGTACTTAATAGTACTACAACAATACTACAATAGTACTCTGAAGCCCCAGGAAATCAGTGCAGTCTTCAGCAGTAACATGCCTTATCATGAAAACATGATCTATGTAGAATCGCCAATACCGAGTGGCCACCTCAGCAAAATTAAGCACTCATAAAATTATTATTTGTATCTCAATACCCTACAAATAAATTATGTAAGATTGTAGCACTAATCTCCCTTTATTAAAAGGATTATAGCGGAAAGTCCCTATTGAGGCATGAGGTCTACTGGAATTACTCCAGTAACACTATGGCACTGAATGGACAACCTGAGGCCATATTATGATTTCTCTTTAGTTGAAAGATGGATAGGAAAGAACAAACTGTTTCTAAACACAGACAAAATGGACACAATGGTATTTGGAACAAAGCCCAAACGTAATCTCTTCAATACCCACCTATCCATTGTGACAGAGACTATTCGTAACTTGGCCCTGGTGGACTCCTATGAATATCTTGGTAGTTGGCTTGACTTCAATCTCATGTTTGGTTTCCATATTGATAAATTAGCATGCAAACTTTATCCTAAAATAGGTATTCTCTTTAGAAACAAATCCAGTTTAAGTCCCCTGGTAAGAAAATATTTTGTACAACAGATGTTATTACCAGTCATAACTATGGGGATGTAGGATATATGCTCCTGCGCCACAGATACATCTCGGTAAACTTGACACTCTGGAGGATAAAGTGGCATAATAATTTATACAATGTAATTACACTACCCATAATTGTAATATGCCAAAAGATCTCATTTGGTTAACACAAATAACTTGACGTGACCTTCACCTTTCTTGCTGGAAAGCTACCAGTCTACCTTAGCAGTATGCTTACTCCAGCTCTCCATATTAACTATAACCTCCGCTCCACTGCTAACACCTCATTGCGCATACCACAATACAAGAAAGAAGCTGGTCAGTCTGTATTCTCCTTCAGAGCTCCAAAAACGTGGAATAACATGCCTGAAAAAATCTTCTCAATCTAAAATCCTTAATCCCTTAACGACCCTTGACAGTCATAGTACATCAAGGGTCGATCTGACTGAACAACCCATGACGTACTATGACCGTCGTGGAATTACGGGCTCCCCCCGAGGCTGCACACCGGGGAGTCCGGAACCGGAAGGAGCAATAAAAAAAAAAATGCTCCATGGTCCTTAACTGACCGCGCCGATCGGACGGTCGTTAAGGGGTTAAAAATAAATGTTTCTTTATATTTAAAAACAAACTGTAACTGTGTATATAATTTTTACTATGTATGCATGTTTATGTGTGTGTGTGTTTCTCTGTTTGTGTAAATATGTAACCCTTTATTGTATACTCTGCAGGGCAAACTTGAAAACAAGAGAAATCTCAAGGTATACTTCCTGGTAAAATATTTTCTAAATAAATAACATAAATAAAATACAAATCTCGAGTTTGGAGGAGCAACGATTCCATTCTTAACCAGTAGATGGCTCTGTTCACATTAAGTACTCTGAGAATGTAACTTCTGTTTTCAGTTCTGTCCCTTTACCTCTCATCTGACTAAGTTATTACTCTAGTTGTCTTGTAGCATGTATTTTTCATAAATATCCTCCAGTGAATTTGAGGACAGGTTAATATATGAAATATACTTGACAAAATACTTACTGTGTCTACATTCCATCCATTTCTCCAGCTCCATACCCTAAAAAGGTGACAAAACTAAGAAGCTTTCCATTACCAGAGAAACTGTTTATTTTCATAGGTCCATTTACATAAGGATACCCTAGATATAAAAATAAAGTACAAATAAAGATAAACAGAGCTTTACATTTGGAAAGTCCAGTTAATTTGTCCCACTTGATTAGTGCAATATGCATAGGTTCACTTGACCATTAACTTCAATGGGATACATCATCTAGGACACAGCGTTTACATTTTGTGCACATCACTGACATACGTTTTCTACTCACTTATTGATAAATAAGTGTGGAACACTCTATTCTTAGTTATTTGAGACTGGAACAACCCCTTCCTCCTAGTTTTCAGCTGACTAGAATCCCCCCTTGCACACATTTGCTGTTATCAGATCAGGGCAATACAAAGCTTTAGTACCGTAGTAATGAGACTTATTGGCTATATACCAGGGAGAGGTAACCTGTAGCCTTCCTCCATCGGTTGTAGGACTACATCTTCCACCATCCTCAGCCAGTCAATGGATTGTAGTCCAACTGAAGAGCTGCAAGTCTTTTGATTGCATAAGTAAACAGTACAGATTATAGGTATTGAAGATCTTTGTTAGTACATGTGCATCAAGGCTCAGAGGAAAAGAACACCATACATTTTCCTATTGCTGTCCTTTGGTGCAAGCAGTATTAAGTGAAGACATGTAGGCATAAATAGCATAGTAAACTGGCATTAAGTAGGAGCAGAGTATAACAATAAATACTTTCCAACACCTGGTTTACTATGGAATCATATTCAAATATCCCTCCCCTTGTCCTTTACTTTTGAGTGTGCTGGAGTTTTCAGCGCATGTGGGGCGAGGGGTGATGCTTGCAGATAAAGTATTTATTTTTTACATAATTTTTCTTTGTCGTTTAATGTGATATTGATTTGATTTAGATTTTTCTTCTGTTCACTCAATATCATTTTGTTAATTGATAGAAAAAAAAGAAACTATTAACATGTCTATTTTTGAAAGCATTTTTATTTTACAGCACTTTCTTATGAGAGCTTCATGAATGGAACACAGGACCAATCAGGAGAAGAGAGAAGAAGAAAGAGAGAGAAAAGGATAGAGTAGAAGAGGGGAGAAAGAGCAAGCAAAGCAGCTAAGAAAAATCTGAGCGAGTGGCACCATGGGGATGTTGTGGAGTGTCAAATATGGTGCTGTGTAGAAATACGCTAATGTGAGCACCAAGGGAGAGATCTATTTCCAAGTCCTATTTGAGGTTAAAGGCTATCGATGGGAATAATTCTCTAAAGAGGTTAGGTCTTAGACCTTTGTAACCGAAAGTTTCAGAGAAGGGGGAGAACTTGACTGCCATAGTAATGGGATTAGGGACTTAGCTACATTTAACAGAGAGTATAGAGCTCTCGCTTGAGGTTTAGAGAATTTGAGGTGCTACGGAAAGGAAAAGTAAGAGAGACAAAATAAGGGATCTTTTGGGACCAAGATTGATAGCATAGAACTAATGTGATGTAGCACCAGGTCCTAGAAAGTGGATATGAGAGGACAAAACCACCAAATACGGAGCATGGTGCCCTCTGATGACTGGCATTTACAGCAGGTCTCAGAGCGGGATGGGCAAATTTTAGAAAGCTTAGCCAGGGTTCTATATCATGTGTGAACAGTTTGTAATTCATTTCATGTGTCTAGGAGTTCCTTGCATATTTGTGTGTCGAACAAAAGATAGTGTATCACTGGTCCTGGGTCAAGGAAACATGTTAGTCTGATTCCCATTGACACATGAAGTACAGTTTAACTGGAGAACGGGATTGAGTAATTAGAGGGTAACACCAGAAAGGTGTCTGAAGGGAGGGGTGGGTGTTGGGAAGCTGGCTTCAAACTCAGAAAAGTCTCTCATAACATATCCGCAACTGATCTCAGACTAAACCCAATGTTGGAGTTGTCTGTAGGACCACCACGTGAGCTTAAGTTCTCCTAATCCATCTTATCGAAAGTGAGACAGCCCTGGCTATCAACCAAGTCTCTAAGGTAATGCAACCCTCTCTCAACTCAGGACTCGAAGGAGGAGGGGGATAAGCCCAGAGGAAATTCAGGGTTTCCTCGATTCAAAGCTGGGGGATGTCAGAGACTTAGTCTTGGTGGAGCGTAGAGGGTTAATTTAAAAACAAAATTTACTGAAATTCTGTTTTCAGATGTGTGTAAATGACTTCATACTTAAAACAAAGGAGGCCTCGTCATTCAATAGGGGAGTGAAATATTTGAGCGACTTTAATGGCAGATTGATATTCAGTTGGAGACAAAATGTCTGAGAAAGATGTACTCCTATGTGAGAAAGGCTGGTAGAATGACATGTTTATAGGGTTTCTGATAAACTTATGATCTCTCCCTTTTGAGATGGTTGCCAGGCTAGATGTCATTACTAGTGTTTCTCAAATTATCAGGGAAAATTCTAACATAGTATTGTGTAAAGTTCTCAAAATTGTTTATATTGTCATTTATCTATTTATGTGAAGATAATAAATAATAATATATATATATTATTATTATTTATATAATATATAAAATAAATAATTATTATTATTATTATATTAAGATATCCAACCTGATTGATTCTCTTGTTTTAACCCCTTGGATACTTTCATCATAATTGGTTCGACAGGAAGAATGGAGTAGGGCAAGGGAAAGGTCCCTGTTGGTTTGGCACCATGTCCGTAAACAGATATCCCAATATTACGTGGTCTTTACAAGCTTTTGGTATCGGGGGTGGGGGTCTGTCCTTAGAACCTGAATGGGGTCAAATGGGCCCAGCCACATAGATATTGAGAGAGTCCAATGTTCCGAGGGTGGTGCACAGTCAAAGAATTTTAAAAGAGTAGAAGCTATGTAGTATTTAGATAAATTGGGTAAACCCAGACTACTGTATCGGAGATGCTTAACAAGAATGTTGAATCTCAAGTGAGGTTTCTTATGGGCCCACATAAAAGAGGAGACAATCGACTGCAGCTTAGTTAGGAGGAAATTGGGAAGGGATTTTTTTTTTTTAAACTTATTCATCACGCCTAAATACTCTGTCTAGTCACACAGTGGAATTCCCACAGGCCCCATGGTGTGGTGGACCCCTGTCATGATCGATCTTAAAACCACTTTAGTCCAATCAGCTTTGTGACAGCCCTCCGTTCTGATTGGCCTAGAGCGATATTTAACATCTGACCTCTGCCTAACCTGTTGCCTGGTTTATGAGTTGCCTTTTGTTCCCATCTCTCCGTGCTGACTTTGGCTTGTTTCTGACCTGGTCCGTGATCAGCTTGCTGATTTTAATTCCTGATGCCTTCCTGACTTCTCCCATATTGAACCCTGTCCTTGCTTTTGACTACCTCTTCTGCTGGTTGATTCTGTGCTTTTCACCGCTGCTTCTGTGCCTGACCCCATCTGACTATACAGATGAACCTTGCTTGGCTGATGATTATCCACTCCTGCCTACTATTATGTGTCTTACACCTAGTTCCTGTCCGTAAAGTGTCACCTGCCTTTTATCCAGCTTTCTGTTGTGCCATCTCCCTTGTCCATACGGTCCTTCACTTTTGGAGATCCACATTCCTGCCCTTACTATTGCATGCTTGCATCATCTGTTAGCAGTTTGCACTGTTTCCCGCAGCAGTATATCTTCTTAACGTTGTCACATCCCCATTTCTCTTAAAGAGATACCATACCCCAGAATTTTGCTCCTCTGAAGGACTAGTTGTCTGGCTTCCTGGCATCTACCACTGGTTCTTGCAGTGGTGCAATATGGATCCTCATTTCCTTTTCTGGTGACAAACTTTGTACTGGTAACCAGGTGTGTGCATTCTGGTCTGGCTCAACTGAGGTCAGACAATCTGGCTTTGCAGTCAGCACCTTTCTCTTGGTGCAAGCCACAGCCAGTACACACTTGAAGCTAACAACGTTCTCAAGCTACACTAGTCTTCATACCCCAGTACATTTAGGTTGCCATACACTTTGTACAGCTTCACTGTGCACAGGTGCCACCAGAAAGTAGGGGCCTCTATGGAACATTGGGGGCCCCATGGAGGCCCCCAATGTGCATTTATATACTTTTTTTCTATAGGTAGTGGAGGAGAGCAGTTCTCTTCCATTACCCCCCATTTCTACTATCACAGTGAAGCACTTCCTTCATGTGCTTACTACTTACTATGCACTTCCAGGATGCAACCCAGAAACACCTAGTGAGGAGTGAGCATAAGGAGCTGCTCCACACTGATGACTGAGATGGAGGGATGCTTAGGAGCAATACTCTCCTCCACTTCTTACAACAAATGTAAGGTAAGGAGAATGGGGGGCAGCATTAGATGGTTTATTGAGGGAATCAGAGCTACTAAAAGACAGGGGAACAAAATTGGGGTCACAGTGTGATAGTAGGCAGGAAAACAAGCCTGGGGGGTGTAGATGTCATACAGCGTTTGGGGAATCTGTGGCTACCAGTGGGCAGGGGGAAGAGGATGAGTAGGTACACAGTGTATGGGGGAAATATATGGCTACCAGCGGGCAGGGTAACAAGGCTGGGGGGTTTACAAAGTATTTGGAGAATCTGTGGCTACCACTGGGCAGAGGAACAAAGCTGGATGGAAGACCACACAGTGTGAAGAGTATGTTGCTACCAGTGGGCATGGGAACAAGGCTGGGAGGGGGATCACACAGTATCTGGGTAATCTGAGACTCCCATTTGGCAGTGGAATCAGACTTGGTGGGAGGTCAGGCAGTGTGTGTTGGGATCTGTGACTACCATTGGACAATGGAACCAAGCCACAGGGTTAAACAGTGTATGTGTGGATCGGTGACTACCAGTGGAACAAGGCTGGTGAGTCAGACAGTGCATATGGGCTGTATAACTACCAGTGGATCTGTGACTACCAGTGGGCAGTGGAACCAGGGGGGGGGGGGGGGGGGGTGTGTGTGTGTGTGTGTGTGTGTGTGTGTGTGTGTGTGTGTGTGTGTGTGTGTGTGTGTGTGTGTGTGTGTGTGTGTGTGTGTGTGTGTGTGTGTGTGTGTGTGTGGATCTGTGACTACCAGTGGAAATAGGCTGGTTGGTCAGACAAGGCATGTAGGACTGTGTATCTACCAGTGGGCAGGGAACTAGGCTGTGGGTGAGGGATAGACAGTATATGTTGGCATCTGTGACTACCAGTGGGCAGTGGAACCAGGCTTGGAGGGTCAAGACTGTGTATGTGGGGATCTGTGTCTACCAGCGGACAATGATAAGAGGGCAGGTCAGAACACTACTGGGGTGGACAATAGAACAAGGCTGGGGTGGCAGAATGTGTATTTGTGATTCTGTGGCCAGCAGTGGGCCCTTGGTTTTAGCAGTGTGGGGCCCCCTCAACAGAGTTTGCGGGGGAAGGCATAAGTTGTTAGTCTCTGGCTCAGCTAAAAGCAAGTGGTTTTTGCAGTGTTATCTAAGCAGGGCATAAAAAACAATTATTTGTCTTAGAACTTTAAGAATAATTTGAGTCAAAAGTTTGAGGATTTATGATTCCAAGAACTGAAATCCTTCATTATACTTACAAGCTGCTTGGACAAAAAATTGTTATCCTGCCAGTTGATTAAAAATAAATTAAGCCTCTGGAATACATTATAAACAAAGCAAAATAAAGAAATATACATAACTGGATCCAGCTTAAGTATTTAAATGGAGAATAAGTATAACTTAGCCAAAGCAGAAAAACAAAGTATGTTCAGACAATATTGTCTTTCAATTTAATATGAATATTATTGTCAAGTAATTATTGCAGCCATCTGCATATGTGGATAATGTGGTTGGCTTAGAAATACAGCATGCTTTTCCAATCATTATAACTTATTTGAATAGATACAAAAGCACATAGTATGCATGTAATTATTTCAACTGAAATAAGCACTATCCAATGACACAGTTAATAAAGATCTGTAACTAGAAGATAAAAACACACACATTTTTTATTCTATAACTAAAGTGTGCCTAAATCTTAAAAGCAAAAAAATGATAATTTATTAGTAAAACAAGCTGTCTATAAATCAGAAGAAATTAGTTTTACTTGAGACCTTGCTTCCAGGAAGATGGAATTTTATTGTTATTTAAAGGAAGAATAACACCCCCAAAAATAAAATAGGTTGATATAACTTTAATTATCATGTACTTTTATCTAGCAAAAATGTATTCATTATTCATGTTACATTCTTAAAGCTTGCAACCTCAGTATAATGATAAATGGAGCTTGCTGTAATAATAGACGTGTGCCACAGAATGCAGACGTGCACAGCTTGAAGTCTGCATATCTTACAAAGTATATGAATGAAAAAAAAAATAAACATATTTCTAATACTATCTTCATAGCTAAGCATATGGAAAAAAAGTGTTTTAGAGGTGAAAGTTCCCCCTTTAAAATGTAATCCCAAACTTGATTTTAAATGTGTAAATTGTAATGTTCAAAGAGCATTTATTTAATGTTATTATAAGAAAAGGATGGGAGAACACAAAAAGGGGGGCACCCTTGTGTGTATCATTCAAATTAAAAATCAGTCACCTTTACTACAACACCCTTCAGGTGTATACTCACATGAACTAATTGCTGGCAAATGGCTTCTATCAGTGCCAAGGTTAGAGCAACTGGGTAAATATTTGTCCCCAGTAATAGAAAAAGTAGCACCGATCTTCAGTTTATGGCAGCTTTCTCTATATACTCACTCTCCCAAGTGGTACAAACAACAATCCATAAAACAAAAAAGAAAGAGCGCCGTATAGTGTAACACTGTATTTAAACTGGGTCAGAAGGATACACAGTAAACTAGGTACTCACACTATGCTTTGGTCAGAGTGGTGCTTATACAACATCTGACTTACAGGCTTCTGGAGAAGATCAACCCGTCTCCTTTCCGGATAGCTGTTCTTCCGTGGATTTAGCTGGTACCAGCGATGTATATCCAATTAAAGTCACCCCATATATATATGTGTATAAAATAAGTTAAAAATAATAATAAAAAACTAAACAAGAGTGGGGCATCTCTTAAAAATATATTTATTTATTTATTAATAGAACAAATAATGTATTCAATGTTAACAGAAAATGAAAAGACTGATGACTTAAAGATAGACAGGAAATTAACAAAGTAGCAGGCAATGGAAGTGGGGTGCTGGTTTTTATATCTAGAGGCATTAGTAGGAAAAAAAGGAGATGGTCATACAACTCCACACCTCTGGTTAGACCTCACTCAAGTATTGTGTACAGTACTGGGAACCCCCATCTCTATAAGGATGTAGATATTCTGGAGAGAGGTCAGAAAAGGGCTACTAAAATGGTGAATGGTTTTAGAGATAAAAATTATCAGCACAGACCAAATTATCTGCATTTCTATAGCTTGGAAGAGAGAAGAGAAAGAGGGGATATTATATAAACAACATTCAAATATAAAGGGATTCAACAAAGGACAGGAGACAAGTGCATTACAGAGGAGTAGAAATGCTAGGACAATAGGTCGTAGTCTAAAACTAGAGGGTCAAAAAATTAGATGTAATTTAAGAAAGTTAATTCATTATGAGGGTGGTACATAAGTGGAACAGGCTATCAGCAGAAGTTACATATAAGAAGTCAGAGATGATGAACTAGGCTCATAAGCTTGCAAGATTATGCAAAGAGCTCACTAGGACTGTGTCCTGCACCCAGGGTGCAATCTCTTTTAGCTCACAAGTGCTAAACACAGAGAAGAAAGATTCTGAAGCACATCATACTGATCTTTTCAAATGACTGTCCAGTCATGAAATGACAGATAATTCTTCTCTGAACTAAAAAAAAAAAAAAAAGCAGCTAACCCCAGACATATATTTGGCCTTACTGGGCCTCATCAGTGAGGGGCAGCTTATCCCTCTATGCACTTGTGAGCAAGAGATCCACATCTGGATTCCATTACTCTTAGGGTAACCAACCCAAGGTGCAATTAGCATATAGATAGAATAAATCAGAGGCACTCAGTTAGGCTCATGAGCGTTCAAGGATATACAAAGTGTTCACTAGCACTGTGTCCAGAATGTAATCTCCTTTAGTGCATAAGTGCCAAACATAGAGAAGAAGTACTCTGAAGCACCTCATACTGGTCCTGCCAAAATTACAGTCCAGCCATAAAATGCCAGACAATTATTATCTGAACAAGGGAAACAGCAAACCACAGATGTATGTTTGGCCTCATCAGTGAGGTGCAGGTAATCCTAAGCACTTGTGAGCAATGGGTCCAAATCTGGATTCCCCCATTATGCTTAGGGTTACCAACTCCAAAAGCAATTTACATATATCTATACTATAAAAGAAGAAGTGGTCATGTGACCACAAATTCTATGTCTATGCCAGACACACACCCTGGGCTGGCAGCTAGGAGATTTGAATATGTGCTCTACATTGCCTTACACACACAATTATAATACACACACCCTGGGGCTGGCATATGGAAGCACATATTCAGATCTCCTATAGACTGCCTGAGCCCAAGATACGCACCCGGGGGCGCAGCTATGGAGGAGATTAGCATACAAACCAGAAACCAAAAAAAGTCTGCCTCTCTACTGTTGGCGTCAAAAATCTCACCCACCACCACATTGCCTATTCTCTGTGCTCCCTTCACACATGGAGTTTGTACCGATTCAGGGGCACCTTTGGCAGCAGGAACATAACTAAACAGGATAGCACCACCTTTCAACTACCACACAGACTAAGCTGCAGCTGGAATAGCACCCACCCTGGACGCACAACCTACACCAGCATCTGAGTTAGCCCGTCTCTGACAGCATGCTGCACCAGGAACAGCTGCTGGAGAGAGCCCTTTAGCTGAGCAGGCGGAGAGATGAAGATAGCAGTTACAGAACTATCTTCACTCCATCCTGGCCTTAATGTATTTTGTTCATAATATCTCTTGCAGACACTAAGACAATCTGCTGTTTCCACCTGGACTACAAATCCCATCATCCTCAGTCAATGGCTGAGGATGATGGGAATTGTAGTCCAACAACCACCTAACCCCATTCACTCCCACCTACACACTGCTCAATAAAGTAGGGTTGCCACCGGCTGGTATTTTACTGCCACAGGAAATGGAAGGTATTGGCAGATAGGGCAGTATGAATTAGATCACAGCAGTCCCAGGATAGCGGAACTAACGCCTATTCACCCCAGACACTAGGGTGTTTCCGCTGTGTCTTCACTACAGCACTGTGCACACTGCTCACCGGCTTCTCTACTGACAACATGTGGCTTCTGGCTGCAATATCCCTGATCCTAAGAGTCTGTTATATTGGTATGAAAATCAAAGTGGTTCTCCAACAACTTTGTAACAGAGTCTTCACACTGCCAGATTACAGTTAATGATACACAACATTATAAAAAAGAATAAAGAAGACACAATTTTACTTCAATAATTAAACATTACTATCCCTTTAAGGACAGTGGGGGACTGATCATTCCTATAAAGCATTGACTTCATATACTATTGCTACATGCGCAACATAAATGATATTTAAAGCGAAGTAGTTATTAACCCTTTTGAGTGCCAGAGTGGTACGCAACACATTGCAATGCATTGCGTACCAATCTGGCGCTCAAAGGGTTAATTAGCAAGCAAAGCTCCTTGCTGTGCATATATTGCAGTACTAGTATATCTAAATAACTTGATCCTGTTCCTTACAATGTTGTTGAACGCTGCTCCGGCATCTCTCTCTGCCCTTCTCTGCATGCACAATGACAGGGAGGAGCAGAGCATGCAGAGAAGGGCAGAGAGAGACACCGGAGCAGCATTTAACAACATTGGAAGGAACAGGGTCAAGTTATATAGATAAACTAGCTGTAAACAGTATACCCCTTGTATCTTCAGTAAAACTGGATACTCTATTGCTCTTACAAAAAAAATGATTAGCCCCTTAACTGCTACACATCTCCTTGTTAATTCTTTAAATCCACTGGCTGTTTGCTAAGGCAGGCATTACTATGGGCACACATAGGGATCAATATGTTAGTTTGTGGTGTATAAAATTCAAGTGTACCTGTCCTCATATTCATTTGCCCAAACCAGATATATGAATGTGGTTAAAAATCGACATATGGATACCTGGGAACTTGACAGGCAGGGCTACCCAGAGGGCAGCCCTGCCAGCGTGATAGGGGAGGGAAATCACGGGAATCTCGTCATAAAAGGGGCAGGACTTAGTCGCGAAGAGGGGGCAGGATAAAAAAAGAAAAATATATGTTGAATGAGGATAAGAGGGTGGGGAATGGGAGGAACTGGGGCGGGATGGAGAACAACCCGGAGATTGAGATGTTCCCCAGTAATTCACCGTGTTAGCTTGCCTATATATAAAGGGACTTGTGCGTCACGTTTCTCCTATTAATATGGCCGTTTAATTGAATGTACATGGTTTTATAGGGGAATAGTGTAGAGTTCACTTTGAAGCATTCTGGGATGAGCTTTACGGAGCCACCACTGTGTTTTTATCTTTGAGTGCAAACATCTTAATACATTGTGATTGGACTAATAAGCAACAAGATACATTGTTCAGCTAATCTATATATATAAAAGAAGACTTTGTGCCTGGCCAAACACACCCAGGGGTGGCAGTAAGGAGGAGTTACTGTTCCCATTGGGTGATTCAATGGGTGTGTGCTTTTTGGCCCGCCCCCACTATCCAGCCCGCCCACCACTATCTAAGGCTGAAAAAAAATGGCTGCCACTCACTCCTACACCACAGACACACACACTGTCACGGTATTTGAAGACTCTCAGACTTAAGGTTTGGTAAAAACGTAACTTTATTAAAAAGTTAAGGCAATCCCATAGGGAATCATACATATATAACAATACAACAAGTAATGACAATATGAATAGGTTCTACCGGCCTTGCCAATACTACCGGGCAAGGCAACCTAGTGACAGTTGCAAATATAGCAGTAGGCTCTACCGGCCTTGCCACTACCGGGTAAGGCAACCGTGAGGTGTAACGTACCGGTTCTACCGGCCTTACCAATACCGGGCAAGGCAGCCTGAAGGAGTACTGAGAGTAGGCTCTACCGGCCCTGCCTATACCGGGTAAGGCAACCTTAGAGATGTACCGTAAGTAGGTTCTACCGGCCTTACCAATACCGGGCAGGGCAGCCTGAGGGAACACCGATAGTAGGCTCTACCGACCCTGCCTATACCGGTTAAGGCAACCTTAGAGATGTAACGTAAGTAGGTTCTACCGCCTTACCAATACTGGGCAGGGAAGCCCACAAGAGGAGACCAAGCTGTCAGATGACAATGACAATAGAGTGGAATAGGAATCAATGGTCTCGCTCAAGCAGAAGTCTCCAGACAACTGCAATAATAAGTTGGACGCAACCGGCCCTCAGTGTCAGAATAGTCAAGGAGCAAACCAGCATCTTCACGCTGGGACCAACAGTATATATGCCACCAGGTTTAATGGAGTAAACCAGCGTCCGCACGCTGGGACCAACAGTAATCAGAGTCACCAGGTGTAATGGAGAAGACCAGCGTCCGCACGCTGGGACCAACAGTAAAATGAACCACCAGGTTAAATGGAGTAGACCAGCATCAGCACGCTGGGGCCAACAGTAACATGAGCTACTAGTGTAGATGGAGATAACCAGCGTCCGCATGCTGGAACCAACAGTATCATGAGCTACTCGATTAGAAGAAGTAAACCAGCGTCCACACGCTGGGACCAGCAGGGATTGAGCCACCAGGTTAAATGGAATAAACCAGCGTCCGCATGCTGGACCAACAGTAATTGAGCCACCAAGTAATGGAGTAAACCAGCGTCTGCACGCTGGACCAACAGTAATTGAGCCACCAAGTAATGGAGTAAACCAGCATCCGCACGCTGGACCAACAGTAGTTGAGCCACCAGGTTAAATGGAGTAAACCAGCGTCTGCACGCTGGGACCAACAGTAATAGAGCCACCAGGTTAAATGGAGTAAACCAGCGTCCGCACGCTGGACCAACAGTAATTGAGCCACCAGGTTAAATGGAGTAAACCAGCGTCCGCATGCTGGACCAGCAGTAATTGAGCCAGCAGGTTAAATGGAGTAAACCAGCGTCCGCACGCTGGACCAACAGTAATATATCGCCGGAGCGAACAAGCACAATGTCGCCTCAGCAACAGGGGAAGGAGCGAGAGCCCTGAGACCAAGCGGAGGCTAACCGGAACGAGCACCGCTACACTGACAGATGACCGGAACAGAAGGAACCACGGCAAGCACCCGGAACCGGCTAGAGAGACAAGCAGGCAGGAGACTCAGGAACTCAGGAACGAACGAGGCTGGAACACTGGAACCACTGGAAAACAGGAACACCGGAACACAGGAACACTGGAACACCGGAACGCAGGATCCTCAGGCCCAAGTGCCTGACAAGCAGGTCAGAACAAGTAATATCAGAGACACCATGAAAGGGCAACGTGGGAGTGCCCAGACTGGGTTTAAAAAGGCTGTGTGAGGTGGGCTAACAGCAGACAGTCAATGAGGAACTTCCAGCAAGTGATAGACACAGGACAGCACAAATCACGGGCACCGTGATACACACACATGCCCCCCCACACACTGGCAGACACATACACACATATACACAAACTCATACAGAGACACACACACACATGCTGAGCAGCTGAGGATGATGGGAACTATGTTCAAGCTAAAGCTGGAAGGACATGGTCCAAATCTGTATGCATCAGGGTTCCCAGCACATAGATACAAGGTTATGGGCTCGCTACAATAAACTACTCATATGCAGCTTCTTCATTCCCTGTCTGTGACCCTGCACAGCCCTGCCAATTACTACAAGTGAGCCAATTTCTAACCAATCAGCAGGCAGGGAAAACTGGAACAACGGCAGAGGCATGATCAGGCAGTGCAGAACAGGGCTTCAGCTGAGCTGGAAAATGGCAGCAACATGGTTGTGACTGTATTTCTATATTGCACAAAGAGAGAGAAAGAGAGCAGATTGTTTGTTAGTCTGTCTGTAAGTAGAGGTGCCTGTTCCTGCAATCATCTCCATGCTGTACATAGCTCACTGTATAGCATGTATGATAAACTATTTATATATGGTATGGCATTGTATAGTATACAGTCTGCATGTGTCTGTGTATAAGGACTGGCACTATACAGTATAGGAGGGACAGTCCCTGTTTGAGACCCAAATCCCTCTGCTCCTCTATTTAGGACATTACACTGTGTGGTGTATATACCAGTGTATCAGATTGCTCCACATCAATAAAACCCACAGTAATGTGTATATAAACTTCTGTATATATGTTACAAATTTGTGTAAAAAATATTTTCATCTTCTTCTAAATCATTCAGTTACACAAAGAGTAACTTAACCATTTCAATGCCAGAGGGGTATGCAATGCATTGCTTACCGCCCGGCACTCAAAGGGTTAAAAATTCTCTAAAATACACCACCAGCCCTCTTTGGCAATTTGAAATGTTGGGAGGTATGTTATTTACACTGCTCACACTGTATGTATGTATGTTCTGCTTTGCATGTGTGTGTCACTGTTTGTGTATGTCAGTGCATGTGTTTGTATGTATGTGTATTGCATGCATCTCTGTCTATCACTGTGTGTCCCCCTGTATATGTGTGCGTTTGCACATATGTCTGTGTATCACTGTGTGTACCTTTCTGACATGTACACCCTAAGCCATATTTCACTATCGTAACATTTAAAAAAAACAAAAAAAAACAAAAACATTCCCTGCATAACAGGACGAGCAACACCATCCCACATTGCTAGTATACAAAAAGGAAGCCAGCATGCTTCAATGTCAACTCTACACTATTCCCATATGAAACCCAGTTCACTTAATTAAACGGCCATACGATTAGGAGAAAAGTGAAGCACAAGTCCCTTGATATATAGGCAAGCTAACAAGGTGATTTACTGGGGAACATCATATGTGAATTTTTAACCACATACATATATCTGGTTTGGGCACATGAATATGAGGACAGGTACACTTGATATTTATACACCACAAACTAACATATTGATCCCTATGTGTGCCCATAGTAATGCTTGCCATACCAAACAGCCAGTGGATTGAAAGCGTTAACAATGAGATCTGTAGCAGTAAAGGGACCAACACATTCCTTCTGTGAGAGCAATACAAGTATTCACTTTTACTGAAGATACAAGGTCTATACTGTATACAGCCACTTCATGACACCCTGTACAAATTATCCCACAGTGGTCTCACACCCCAGGGTGGCAGTAAGCTTCAACATGTGTCTGAGCAGTGCTGTAAATGAACATTACTGGTGGATAGCAGCCTGTAGCAAACATAGCAGTATCCTACACATACCTCTGTCAGATCCTTCAGATACTCCTTAGGGTCAGGTGGGACCTCGGCTCTTCCACTTACACTACAAATGGTTTGGGCTTACTGCTGTCTGATCTGAACAGGCAGAGCGCAGTGTCCTGGTGCATTCTGAGAAAAGCCCTTCTAAATCACAGCTATTCACAATCTGTCCAAAAGAGGGCATTTCTAACCCTTTGAGTGCCACAGTGTTATCCTCTCTGACACTCATAGGGTTAACAGCTTGACCACATCGGTGTGCAACACATTGTGAACAAATTTCTACCATCAAAGATTTACCTTTGATTTTGCTTTTGCTCACTGCCGTTATATTGTTAACCCTCCATAGACCAGAGAAGTGTGTACCTATTTCTGAAGCAATGCACTGCACACTCCTCAAAGGGCTATGTACAAACAATAACACATGCAATCATGTACTAAATACATAAGTCCAGCATCTTTAGTATACAAAAAATAATAATTTTGCCTTTTTTACATTTCTATATTTCTTTACTAAGGTGTCAATGTATAGCTTCAAAATAATTAATTTTAACAAATATATTACTTACAGATACATATTACAGTTTTATTTCTATAGTACATAAAGAATCACAGCTCTGCCTGTGCAGTAAGAGGCATGGTGAAGGGACACAGCAGAACACTACAGTGCTTCCCCTCCCGCACGTTATCTGTACCCTCCACAGCCCACACTGCTTCCTTCTAAATCATTCAAGTCAAACATCACTCCTACCAACACTGCAACCCCTACATCAAAGGGATAGTAATACTTAATAAGTAGTAACCCCTATATTAAAGTCATATTAAAAAGAAATGTATTGCCCCCAGTGTGATCTCACAAACCTTTATGGTTTGAGAGATAATCACTCCTAAAGTTGCCCTCTCCCTCCCCCTTCCCCGTAGTCAACATTGTAGCAGACTGCAGGGAAGCCTGTCCTACGACCGTCAGGCGGCTCTGCAGCACAGCCAAGATCTCGTTAATAAAAAATAAATCTTTCACTGAAATGGTCTTCTACATGTGCTTGGTTTGCAAGCAGACGTAGAAGACCGTTTTAGTGAAAGATTTTTTTTTATTAACGCGATCTCGGCTCTGCTGCAGAGCCGCCTGATGATCGTAAGACCGGATTTCCCTTCAGTCAGCTACAACACTGACTTCGGGGAAGGGGGAGGGAAAGGGCAACTTTAGGAGCGATCATCTCTCAAACCATAAAGGTTTGAGAGATGACACTGGGGGCAATACATTTCTTTTTAATATGACTTTAATATAGGGATTAGTAATTATTAAGTATTACTATACCTTTAAGTAATTGCCACAATACAATAGGGCCCCTCGCCAAGCAGACAACAACAAACCTCCTTCAAAATATTTTTTCTGTATCACCTCATCCTCTGCCAGCATCTTAGCTGTCGCTTCTGGACTCTGTTTAACTCCCACTCATGTTATCAATCTTCCCATGTGTCGGCCATATAATCTTAAAAAACATAATTTGCACAGCTACACTCCTCATCATAACATGGTGCCATAGAGTGGACTTAATACAGCTGCTGTTAACACATTCTGTCCAATGGGTTTTTGAGCCCTTCCAGCTGCTCTTGTACTACAAATGCCATCATTTTCAGCCAGCTGTTGGCTGACAGAGGATGATGGTAGTATATTCAAAACATTATCACTAATTTCAATAGTGACTTTAACCCTTTCAGTACAGATGTTAAATGCAATGTATTACACACCACAAGCATTCAAGTAATATCTTATGTCAATGATTGGGACTTTTTCCCCAAGAACTGCACCACTTTTACCTTTTATATACTCACTTTGTTTTATTGGCTATGTAGTAAGCCAGTGCGTAGTAGAAACCTGGAAAGTACTAAAAAGACTTTTGGGAGGTATGCACGCCTAATATACACACACACACACAAATATGCACACACACATATTTATACAATTACTGGCAGTGTGGGACGGTGTTGGCCATATGTTTCTTTCTTTTTTAAGCAATGCTTAAGCCTTTGAGTTTCAGAGGGGTACGGAATGCATTGTGTACCCCTCTAGCACTGACAGGGTTAATGTGAGGCTCAATGACACACAAGTGTCACGGGAACCACCAGGCCCTTGGCTCCTGGAGGGGCCTGGGGGCCAGCCCCCTTTCTACAGACTATGCATGGGGAAGTGGCTTTCCCAGCGTCCCTGCCTCCTCCTGGGTCTAAGTCACCCTGTGCTGCTTGATGGGCACAGGGTGTCACAGAAAAGGACTGCCCTTGGACTGATTGGGGGAATCAGCACAGGGACATGTGGTGACATTCATCTCCGGGACTATACCATTTGAAATGTTGATCACTGTGTTATACATTGTGTGACATGGGGTAATTGTGTGACATGGTGTAGTACTGTGGGTCCTATGGAGGGATTTGATATTTGAGAGGTAGAGTGCAGAGATAATGGGGGTTGGGCATTGCTTTCAATATACTCCAGGTCTGTGCTAAGGTATGTTAATTGATTCCTGCTGTGCTTCCTTGACCAATCAGAGGAGATAATTCATGAGCCAGTTAAGAGTGTCTATTTCTCAAGTCGTAATCTGCATTCTTAGCTTGATAAGGGTGTTGGTGGCTGATTGGTCAAAAGTAGAAACACTGTCCCAAGTCCTAGTTTGCATGTTAATCTTGATAAGAGTCTCTGTAAGTGTATATAAGCTGTGTGTTCATTCAATAAAGAAAGAACTGATTCTAAAGCAATACACTAGTCCTGCCTGGTGATTGTGGAAAATTGGGATGTTCCAGCAGAGCAGCCTTGCTCAAGATTGAAAGAAGCAGCAACTGACACGGACACCCAGACGGGGAGTCCACTGGTACCGTCACATTGGTGGCAAGCGGTGGGATGCTTCCTAGCCTTATGGAACATCCAAACCACCACCGGGATTGTTTCGCCTGAAACAGATGGATCGTCAGTTCGCCTAAACCGAAGGAAGCACTATTGCGGCGCACTTGGTGAAGCCCGTGGAGGATCTGCTGGATTTCAGAGTGCAAGGGGGCCCCAACCTGCGGATGCCTAAAGCAATTCTGATTTCGGAACTGATGGAGGGCACCCAAGTCAGCAACTTCTCCTCAGTGGCTACAGACATTTCCGAATTGCAGCAAGAGGGCCAGTGGCGCCTGGCCCTCTACAAATCTACTCCCCCACAAGAAGAGATAACCCGACTCATCAGTGAGGCCACCAACCTGTGGATGGCTGAACTCCAGGTGGCAGAACTCCAGGCACGCTCCAGAGGCTCTACCTCCCCAAAGGTACAGCAGAACGAGCTGGTTCAGAGGGATCACGCACGCCGGCAGATCTGGATGGATGTTATCAAAGTGCAGCAGGAATACCTGGGAAAGGTCCTCCCAAACTCTGAGGAAAGGTACTGGCTCCAGCTGGACTTGCGGATGCCATTCCTGGGGGAGCAGCCCCGGAAGGGATGGGTGTCAGAGTTGGAGGGGCTGGTCCAGACCGAGATGGTGGTAGACGATGGATACAGGGCTCTACGCTGGTATGTCACATAGTTGTGTTCAGGGCTGGAGGAGGATTAGCCAACAGAGGGCTATGACTTCGGTGACCCGGGATTAGTACTTGAAAACCTCCAGGATGATCCAGACTTTGGTAATGCAGTAGAGTGGCAGAAGTGGGACCTACAGGATTTCAGGGAGCTGGATATCCCTGATGCACTCGGGCTGAGATCGGATCTGGACTTTACAATTCTTCAAGAATGGGAGCTGGAAAAGTCATACAAAAAGTTGTTCAACCTCGTTCAACAGCATGCCCCAGAGATTGTGGTTTGTCCAGATTTCACATATGAGGATGTTGACCCAGGAGGGGTGTATTGGACCGTGGTCTCCACACCTGGGACACAAGGATGCTAGGCAGTTGGCCATGCCATGGTGAGTGGGACTGCAGTCCTCACCAGTGGCTCTGTTACCCCTGCCCTGGTGAGTGGGACCGAAGTCCTCACCAGTGGCTTTGTTACCCCTGCCCTGGAGAGTGGGATGCCTATCCTCCCCAGCAGCTCTGTTAGCCCTGCCCTGGTGAGTGGGACCAAGGTCCTCACCAGTGGCTCTGTTGGCCCTGCCATGATGAGTGGGACTGAAGTCCTCACCAGCAGCTTTGCTACCCCTGCCCTGGAGAGTGGGATGCCTATCCTCCCCAGCGGCTCTGTTGCCCCTGCCATGGTGAGTGGGAACAAGGTCCTTACAAGCGGCGCTGTTGGCCCTGCCGTGGTGAGTGGGACCGAAGTCCTCACTAGTGGCTTTGTTACCCCTGCTCTGGAGAGTGGGATGCCTATCCTCCCCAGCGGCGCTGTTACCCCTACCCTGGTGAGTGTGACCGAGGTCCTCACCTGCGGCTTTGTTACCCCTGCCCTGGAGAGTAGGATGCCTATCCTCCCCAGTGGCTCTGTTGCCCCTGCCCTGGTGAGTGGGACCAAGGTCCTCACCAGTAGTGATGTTGACTCTGCCGTGGTGAGTGGGACCGAAGTCCTCACTAGCGGCTTTGTTACCCCTGCCCTGGAGAGTGGGACACCTGTCCTCTCCAGTAGCTCTGTCACCCATGCCCTAGTGAGTGGGAAAAAGGTCCTCACCAGTGGCTCTGTTTCCCTTGCCCTGGAGAGTGGGACCGATGTCCTCTCCTGCAGCTCTTTTGCCCTTGCCCTGGGGAGTGGGACCAGCGTCCTTCCCAGCAGCTCTGTTTACCCAGCCACCCTGCCTACTCTTCAGCAGCTGGGAGGACTCCAGGGATAAGGCGCAACTGGCCCTTCTCTCCAGCGGCTGATGTGTTCTTTGGGAGAGGCAGGGGTCGGCTGGATGACTGTGCTGCTTGATGGGCACAGGATGTCACAGAAAAGGACTGCCCTTGGACTGATTGGGGGAATACACTAGTCCTGCCTGGTGATTGTGGAAAATTGGGATGTTCCAGCAGAGCAGCCTTGTTCAAGATTGAAGGAAGCAGCAACTTATGGGGACACCCAGACGGGGGGTCCACTGGTACCATCACAACAAGTGTATATGTAACGTATCTCCCAACATTTCAAATTGCCAATGAGGGACACTTATGTTTTAGGGGGTGTTGCTGGGGGCATGGCTGGGGGTGAAGCATTACCTAGAATTTTTAGGCTATTTCACAACCTATTAAATTACTTATAACAAGACCAAAGCATTTTATTTACACAGACTAATATATAAACACATATAGTGATGTTTAAACAAACAATAATATGATTTTTATTGCTACAGACCAATGTGATACACTTATATACACACACCACACAGTCTGATCTCCTTAAAAACGTACATCAGGTTGGGAAAGTGGGACAGAGGAATTTGGGTCTAAATCTGGCACTGTCCCTCCTAAAGAGGGCCACTTGGGAGGCATGATGTAATGTTTATTAATTAACACACGGTAGACACAGGACTGTATATATATATATATATATATATATATATATATATATATAATGTGTATGAATGCACACTGTACACAGGATGGTATGTATACATTATATATACACTTGTGTGTACTTTAATATAAATTATATATACTGCACATTCATATACATTATATACACAGTCCTGTGTCACGCAGCTCACATTAAGTGTTTCAGTGCCAGAGGAGTAAGCAATGCATTGCAATGCATTCTGTACCCATGTGTCAATCAAAGGGTTAAGCATTGCCTAAAAAAAAAAAAAAAGGGCAACACCGTCCAAAACTACTAGTATGTATGTGTATATATATATATATATATATATATATATATATATATATATATATATATAAATAAAACGATGAAAAGAGAGGCAGCACCAGTGGGACTAAGTATAATATTTATTGCAGGAAAAATAGATCAAAAGACAGGTCAATGTTTCGGTCCCTATACAGGACCTTTATCAAGACAACTTACTTGGACAAGATGTAAGAATATATAGAGACCAAGAAGCAGATTCTCGTGGCCTTCAGAATGATGGTGACGTTATAAAGATGGCACCCAGGTAGTGGCACCGAGATACGGCATCAACACCCAAACGAGACATGGGTCATGCATATTCATAAGATGCTAATGGTGCACCGAAGTACAAACACATACAAGCAGCATAATAGGAAATAAATGGGATGTAAATCCAGCTCTAAATAACGATATATTAATCCCTTCAGTGCCAGAGGCTCGGGCCATTTTCTGAACCCTGCAGGCCAGACACTTTTTCAACATTTTTGCTATCCTTCGGTTTAGGCTTGATTTCCTCTGGGGATTTTTAGTTAAATATGGAAAACTATATATTGTTTTTTTCAGAACGAATTGAGCTTTCTTGTGGTACCTTACATGAAGAAAATTTTACATCGTGCAAAAAGCTATGATGTCATAATGACAAAAAAAAGTGAAAATTTACTCATTTTGCTAAAATCACATACTATGTAACAAAAACATTTACCTTGATTGAAAAAGTTTCAATTACTTGAAAAAGCCTCGAGTCCCCCGAGTAAAAAAATACCAAATTTGTATAGTTTTACCTACGTCCATGGCTAGCGTAGAGCCCTAATCACCAGCAGCGCAAAATGACATTTTCAACTTTATAAACTAATATGCGCATTCTAGGGTTTTTGTGGTAAAACTACCCTAAAACAGTGGAATAACTATATAAAACTATATATTTCTGGAAAGTAGACAACCTGCTGCATCTAATGAGGGGTGATTTGCCTTGTTACCCCAAGCCTGGTGTGCACAAATGCCTCCAGAAGCTGGCGCTAATGAAAAAAAAAGGCATTTTCTTACATTTCTGCCCCTTCAAATGTACTAAAATGTGTGAAAACCATGGCATTTCCAACTGTATTCATTAGCTAGTGCTCTTAGGAGAAAAATAACACCCAATTGGTATGAGTTCACCTACCTCAGGGGGCGCTACAAGTACAAAACTACACCTATTGCAACCTCTAATTTTTCTAACATTTTCTCAAACATTACCTGTCTGTACAAAAATGGTTATAACAATTACAGAAGTGAAGAAAGGGTACACAAACCATACCATTTTGAAAAGAAGACACCCTGCCGCATCTAATGATGGGTGACTTGCCTTGTTACCCCAAGCCTGGAGTGCACAAATGCCTCCAGAAGGTGACGCTAATGAAAAAAAAGGCATTTTCTTACATTTCTGCCCCTTCAAATGTACTGAAATATGTCCAAACCATGGTATTTCCAACTGTATTCATTAGCTAGTGCTCTTAGGAGAAAAATGACACCCCATTGGTATGAGTTTAACTACCTCAGGGGGTGCTAGAAGTGCAAAACGACACCTACTACAACTTCAAATTTTTCTAACATTTTCTCAAACATTACTTGTCTGTACACAAATGGTTAGAACAACTACAGAAGTGAAGAAAGGGTACACAAACCATACCATTTTGAAAAGAAGACACCCTGCCGCATCTAATGATGGGTGACTTGCCTTGTTACCCCAAGCCTGGAGTGCACAAATGCCTCCAGAAGGTGGCGCTAATGAAAAAAAAGGCATTTTCTTACATTTCTGCCCCTTCAAATGTACTGAAATATGTGCAAACCATGGTATTTCAAACTGTATTCATTAGCTAGTGCTCTTAGGAGAAAAATGACACCCCATTGG
This sequence comes from Rhinophrynus dorsalis, assembly GCA_037306005.1. Classification (NCBI taxonomy): domain Eukaryota; kingdom Metazoa; phylum Chordata; class Amphibia; order Anura; family Rhinophrynidae; genus Rhinophrynus; species Rhinophrynus dorsalis. The sequence continues at coordinate 234,156,005 of CM074724.1, read as the reverse complement.
AATGAGTCAACCTACATTAGGGGTGCCAGAAGCACATAACTACACCTACCTGTTTGCTTCTTCGAAAATGGCGGCTTGTACTAAAATGTTCATAACTGTTAGAGACATGAAGGAAAGGTATACAAGGTATACCATTTTGGAAAGTAGACTTTCTCCCGCATCAAGTGAGGGGTCACTTGCCTTTCTACCCCCCGGGCTGAAGTGCACAAATATTTCCAAATGGTGGCGCTATGGGAATAAATACATGTTTTTTTACATTTCCACCACTTCAAAGATACTAAAATCTTTGAAAACCATAACATTTCCTGCTGTATTCAGTACCTGCTACCAACATAAGAAAAATGGTAGCCCATTTGTGTGGGTTAACATACAATATGTGGGTGCTAGGAACACGTACGTAAACCTGACACTTTTGTTTTTTAAATTATCTGCTTGCACTAAAATGGTTATAACCATAATAGATATGCAGGAAAGGTAGAGAAACAATGCCATTTTGGAAAGAAAACAACCTGCCGCATCTAATGAGGGGTCACTTGCCTTCTTACCCAAAGGCTGGTATGCACAAATGCTTCCAGGAGGTGGCGCTAATGAAAAAAAGGCATTTTCTTACATTTCTGCCCCTTCAAATGTATGGAGCTCTGTAAAAACCATGGGATTTTCAACTGCATTCATTAGCTAGTGCTCTTAGGAGTCAAACGACACCCCATTGGTATGAGTTGACCTACCTTAGGGGGTGCTAGAAGTAGAAAACTACACCTACTACAACCTCTGATGTTTCTAACATTTTCTCCAATGTGACTTGCCTGTACAAAAATGGCTATAACACCTTCAGAATTGAAGAAAAGGTAGATAAACCATACCATTTTGGAAAGAAGACAACCTGACTCACCTAATGAGGGGTCACTTGCCTTCTTACCCCAATACTGGTGTGCATAAATGTTTCCAGAAGGAGGCGATATAGGAAAAAAATTGCATTTTTTTACATTTCTGCCCCTTCAAATGTATGGAGCTCTGTGAAAACCATGGAATTTTCAACTGCATTTGTTTGCTAGTGCTCTTAGGAGTCAAATGACACCCCATTGGTATGAGCTGAACTACCTTAAGGGGTGCTAGAAGTAGAAAACTACACCTACTACAACCTCTGATGTTTATAACATTTTCTCAAATCTGACTTGCCTGTACGAAAATGGCTATAACACCTTCAGAATTGAAGAAGAGGTAGATAAATCATACCATTTTGGAAAGAAGACAACCTGCCGCATCTAATGAGGGGTCACTTGCCTTTTTACCCCTAAGTTAGATGGCACAACTATTTCCAGAATGTGGTGCTACAGGAAAAAAAACAAACATTTGTTTTACACAGGAGCAAGGATGGTGGTGATGGTGGGGCAGTGTCTGATAGTGTGTATAGGAGATCTGTGACTACCAGTGTGCAATGTATGTCCCCTCATACAAAGCACTGCGTTGAACCCCCCCTCCTGTGGCACGTGCATTTTGGGGCTTTTCCCCCCAATATTTTTGTGTAGACCTCGTTGGGGGCATCAGAACCCATACAATGAGGTCTAAATAAAAAATAAAGGGGGGGGGGGAATCCTGTGTACGCCACAAGGGTGTCCAGTGGATTGCAAAGCAATGCATTTGGTCCCCTGTGGCACACAAAGGGTTAATTTTTTTATCGTTACTTTGTATTCAGATGGCCACCAAACAAGCTCTGATCACAAAGTAATGATAAAAAGTCCTGTGTGTGCCACAGGAAGGGGGTCAACATTGAACCCCCCCTCCCAGTTGCACACACAGGGTTAATTTTTGTTTTAATTTTTTTTTATTGTATACCTCATTGAGGGGCATCAGGACCCCCTGATCCCTCCCCAATGAGGTCTTAGTAATAAAAAAATATGTATGTCCACAAACGGAGTGACCCTGTGAGTGCCACAGGGGTCTCCAGCGCATTGCAAAGCAATGTATTGGACCCTTCTGGCACTCAGAGGGTTAATTTTTTTATTATTATTATTATTATTACTTTGTAATCAGAGCTTGTTGGGGGGCCATCAGGACCAATCCTGATGGCCCCCCAACAATCTCTAGTAACAAAGTAATGATAAAAGCCCTGTGTGTGTGCCACAGGAGGGGGGGTGCATTGGACCCCTCCTGTGGCACACACACCGGGTTAATTTTTTTTTTTAATTTTTTTTTTATTAATAGACCTCATTGAGGGGCATCAGGACCCCCCCAGATCCCCCCAATGAGGTCTTGCAAAAAAAAAAATCCCCCCAAAAGAAATGACCCTGTGAGTGCCACAAGGGTCTCCAGCGCATTGCAAAGCAATGCATTGGACCCTTCTGGCACTCAGAGGGTTAATTTTTTTTAAATTATTACTTTGTAATCAGAGCTTGTTGGGGGGCCATCAGGACCAATCCTGATGGCCCCCCAACAATCTCTAGTAACAAAGTAATGATAAAAGCCCTGTGTGTGTGCCACAGGAGGGGGGGGTGCATTGGACCCCTCCTGTGGCACACACAGGGTTAATTTTTTTTTTTTTTTTTTTTTATTAATAGACCTCATTGAGGGGCATCAGGACCCCCCCAGATCCCCCCAATGAGGTCTTGCAAAAAAAAAAAAATCCCCCCAAAAGAAATGACCCTGTGAGTGCCACAAGGGTCTCCAGCGCATTGCAAACAGCTGTACCCGCTGTGCCAAGCTCGTACAATGTACCCACTAAAATGCGGTCACTGCTTAAGCCGGTATAACCAGCTGGCAGTGGCCACATTTCAGCTGAAATGCAGCCTGGCACTCTTGGGAGGACATGAGGATTACTCCTCATGTCCTCCCAGGTATTGATCTCCCAGCCGATCGCGCTGGGAGATCAATATTGCCAAGGGAGAAGCTCTGAGAAACAGAGCTTCTCCCTCCGCCGCCCTCCTATTTTGGTAGGTGACACCCTTCCAGGGAGGTGATGGGCATAGATCCTGTAGACAGGTGTTGCTAATTAAAACATCCCTCTCATTATAGGACTGGGCATCCCTGCTAGGTAGGACATATTGGCCACTATTTCACAATGATTGTATAACTAGCTAATACCCATGGTTTGGCTGATTATGTAGACCCCTGAACTTTGGTATTGATACATAAAGTGCAATGGCACAATTACTGTGGACTTTTGTTTTGCGATCCAGAGGATTTATTGGAACTGTGAGAGCCTCTAAGTGATTGTTGAGCTAACTTTTCATCAGCTTATCCACCAGTGTATTCCCCATTTTTTGGTACATACGAGGAATTGATTCTCTTTCATTTATGATCTATTAAACAATATTGTGATCTTGAACATTGTGACAATTAACTAGTTCTACCGTACAGAGTCACTTCTTCCTCAATAGGACCCTACTTTCGCTAGTTGTGTACTGTGATTGAACTAATCACTATAACGTGCTATTTATCAAAATGAATAGGAGGTTCTTTTGGCTGGTTTATACTCTCATAATATATCTAAGCATGTGGATCTCTTTACAGCATCTGACTACAGTGATTCAGATGCCTGTTGGTACACGCTATTGGGCATATAGGGATTTCGTGACTCATAGTAGATAGATACTGATCTGTAGTTGTATTTGTGTCAATATACCAATGCTATGGCTCCCTTTGGATCCCACTTCATTGTCTTTAATATATCGTTATTTAGAGCTGGATTTACATCCCATTTATTTCCCATTATGCTGCTTGTATGTGTTTGTACTTCGGTGCACCATTAGCATCTTATGAATATGCATGACCCGTGTCTCGTTTGGGTGTTGATGCCGTATATCGGATTTAGATCCCATTTATTTCCCATTATGCTGCTTGTATGTGTTTGTACTTCGGTGCACCATTAGCATCTTATGAATATGCATGACCTGTGTCTCGTTTGGGTGTTGATGCCGTATCTCGGTGCCACTACCTGGGTGCCATCTTGATGACGTCACCATCATTCTGAAGGCCACGAGGATCTGCTTCTTGGTCTCTATATATTCTTCCATCTTGTCCAAGTAAGTTGTCTTGATAAAGGTCCTGTATAGGGACCGAAACGTTGACCTGTCTTTTGATCTATTTTTCCTGCAATAAATATTATACTTAGCCCCACTGGTGCTGCCTCTCTATTCATCATTATACATTTACTTTATTGAGGACTGTGCACCTGGGCAATATATTATATGAAGAGTGAGTGCCTCCAACCTCCCTTTTCTATATATATTCAGGACCATGTATACATCAGCCAGAGGATACAACAAGCAGTTTATTCCGGCTATTAAATGGTTTAGTTTTTCCTTTGCTAGCATACCTGCTCCTGGCTAATTAGTCCAAACCTATATAGCAGACCTGAAACAGCAGGGTGGGGTCAGGCTGAACTGGGATATTGTGTTTGGAGACCTACAAGCTGTCTGCCTGACTCTAAAACCAAGGAGTGGTGAGAAAGCTGCTTAACTGAATGTTAATTTACTTTATGTTGTACTGGAACCCAGAATAGCTGGGTCATTAACTGGTAGTGAGGGAACTACTGTGAGTTAGCCTCCTGAAATGAGTAGGCCTGTTTACTTGTGTACTTTTTATTTGGAATCTAAAACTTGTTTGCTTTAAAGGAAGAAGCATACCCTAAAAGTAGAAAGAGACTTTTTGTTGTTGCTGTTTACAGTAAACTGCATTGAAGTTACAACCTCCTGGCTGTCCTGACTGTGTCTGAAATGACCTTACCACTATATATTTTATATATATATATAAATATATATATATATATATATATATATAGATATTTGTACATACACATACATACACACACACACACACACACATACACATACGTTGTGTGAACAATTATTAGGCAAGTGACTATTTTGACCATATCATCTTTATGCATGTTTACCAACTCCAAGCTATATAAACTTGAATGCTTATTGGATTTAAGCATATCAGGTGATGTGTATTTGTGTAATGAGAGATAGTGTGGCCTAAGGAGATGAACATCCTATGTCAAGGTGTGCATAATTATTAGGCAGCTTCATTTCCTCAGGCAAAATGGACAGAAAAAGAGATATAACTGACTTAAAAGTCAGAAATTATAAAACGTCTTTCAGAGGGATGCAGCACTTTTGAAATTGCTAAGATGTTGGGGTGTGATCACAGAACCATCAAACGTTTTGATGCAAATAGTCAACAGGGTCACAAGAAACGTGTTAAGAAAAAAAGGTGGTAATTAACTGCCAGAGATTTGTGAAGAATCACATATGAAGCTACCAAGAACCCATTATCCTCCAGTGCTGTCACATTCCAGAACTGCATCAAAGTACTCCACTGTTTGGATAGCCAGTAAAGGCCTTAAAGATGATAAAATAATGGCATGGCCTCCTTTCTCACCTAACCTAAACCCTATTGAGAACTTGTGGGCCCTTCTTAAATGGCAGATTCATGCTGAAGGAAAACAGTACACCTCTGGGAGGCTGTGGTGTTACAGCCTGCTGTGCCTCTTGGCCGGCATCATATTGCCGGTTACTGATGCCTTGATGGGGCCAGTGCTGATGCTCCTTCCCTGTTCCCATTGTCTCTCTCTCTGCTTGCGGCCAAGCTGCATCTAGTGCCTCCCACGGCCGGCTGTGCCCCCTCCCAGGGCGGCTGGATTTCATGTTCCGGGTGACGCAGGGTTTGACGCACATTTGCGGGTTGTTGTGACATTTCCTGAAGCGCGCCTGTGGGAGTGATGCACCCACGTCTTTATACCTTGGGTCATGGCGTAACTCCTCCTTACTACTTCCTGGCTTGGTATATAAGGGCAGTAGCCCTTATGTTGGTGTCAGTTACAGTCGCTTTTCTCCTAGTTGCGTTCTGTGTATGACCTATGTGAGAGATACCCGGACACAGTCTCCTACTTCTCATAGAACTATCTTGCTCTGTGGTAGGAACTTCCTTAACTGTAACGGTTTTTAAGACACTCAGACCAGCTGGTGAGAATAAAACACAGTTTTATTAAAAAAAAAAAAAAAAAAAAAAAGAAAGAAATAAAGAGGAAAGATCGCCCTCTACAGGCAACACAAAATAATAGCGATATAATGACAGTTATGCCTTCACAGGCCCAGTATACAGAAGCATAAGTATCACATATACTGTCTCAGGACAGGCACACAGTAGCAAGGATACTCAATGGTTAAATACAAGGATCAGTCAGTCTCTGTTGTGGTGTTTGGCACACCCAAGGTGGTGATCAGGCAGCAATTGGTGTTAGATGATGCAACACCTAAAGTTCTTAAGGCTAGAAAGCTGCTAGCCAGTACCGGAATAGTGGTAGAGTCTGCAGAGAAGTTGCAGTGAATAGCCCCCATGGGCGTAGCAACGGAGACAGCTTTAACTGCAAATGCTTGAATCAATAGCCCCCACGGGCATAACAATGGAGATGGCTACACTGCAGGAGCTTGCCAATAGCCCCACGGGCGTAATAACGTACACCAACTGCATAGGATTAGCTTGAGCCAATAGCCCCTACGGGCGTATACCGGAGACAACCTGCAAGAGATTAAGCCAGTAGCCCCCACGGGCGTAACAACGGAGACCACCCTGCGCTGCAAGCGCTTGAGCCAATAGCCCCCACGGGTGTAACAACGGAGACCACCCTGCGCTGCAAGTGCTTGAGCCAATAGCCCCACCGGGCGTGTAGCGGAGAGAACACAGCTAGAGCAAGAGCCAATAGCGCCTCCCGTGGGCGCGGTAACGGAAACCGACTACTCTGCTAGTTACAAGATGAGCCGCCGTCTAGACCAGGCTTACAACGCGGCCGGCTCAGCAGATGTAGCGAATCAACGGCATCGGCTCTGCAAGTGTAAATGAAGGCTCAGATAAGGAGACAGCAGCACTTCAAGGGTTAATAGCAGCTCAAGGATCAGAGGCTCAGCAATAGTGGGTATCGCTCTGCAAGTGCCAAGGAAGGCTCAGCGACGGAAGCACAGCTCTGCAAGTGTTAATGGAGACTCAGCACTGGAGACACAGCTCTGCAAGTGTTAAAGAGGCAACACGATCAGCCCGGTAACGAGCTCAGCGGAAGTCAGAATGTCGCCACGGTGACACCGGCAGCAGGAACAAGGCAGGTTTCTGTAGCAAGGCAGTTCAGATGACGGAGCAGGAAGTCAGCCAGGCAGGGTCAGATCACGGAGGTGGTTCTCAGAAAAAACAAATCAGTCACGACCAGGAACGTCAGGCAAGCCGGGTCAGATCACGGAGGAGGTTCTCAGACAAGCCAGATCAGTCACGAGCAGGAACGTCAGCCAAGCCGGGTCAGATCACGAAGCAGGAACTCAGGAGCGTAGTCAAAACAGGCCAAATCGGTACACAGGAATCAGGAACACAGAAACAGCAACACTGGCTCTGGAACACCACGAAAGGGCACCTGACAGGTGTCAATGGCCAGGCATAAAAAGGTCACCAGGGGCGGGCCAAACAGACTCAGCCAATCAGAGCGCACCACAAGCGAGAGTGACACAGAGAGATCACGGGCACCTTGATATTATCTTATCCTGTTTATTTTCGTATATTCCATTATCTGTTTGCCTCTCTCAATAAAGTCAATTTTTACTCTAAATACTTGTCCACCAATCTTTTGCAAACTGTGACAGTACGTAAGGGCCATGATGGTGGACAGCACTGATGGTCCACCTTTTCAGAGTATCCTCGACATAATGAAGGCTCAGGACCAACGTATAGATCAATTATCGTTTGCCATGCAAACCTTGCTGAATCATACTGCACACCTTAAACGCCCTGACAGACAACCGGTGGCTTCTCTGATGCAGGCATGATCAGAGGGTTGTCTGGCTCCGCTCCGCTTCCACAGCATTATGGCAGGGATCCTGAGTTGTGCCATGGGATCCTCAACCAATTGGGCATATACTTTGAGATGGTACCACAAGCCTTCCCTAATGAGCGCAGTGGGGTCGGTTTTATGATTTCACTTACTACAGGTAAAGAGCTGGCTTGGGCGAATCCTTTATGGGAGACCAATAGACCCATAATATATAACTTTACAGAATTTGTGGCCTCTTTTAAAGAGTTTTTGACGTGCCGGGTCGTGCAGCCTTGGCTTCAAAGCACCGGATGTCCATTCGACAGGGCACTCGTACGGTGGCTGAGTACGAGAAGTGGGTTAGAACGACGAGGTCCTGGTAACCGCTTTTCCCCAAGGGTTGTGTGATAATATTAAAGATGAGATTGCTGCCCGTGAGTTGCTGAAAAGTTTGGATGAGTTGGTCTCCTTTACTATCCTGACACCAGGATACGGGAGAGACCTTCGTTTAAGAAGCACCTGCGGAGGCCTCAGTCTCGACTGGTACCTCATTTTTCTCACCCACCCATTCCTCCTTCGCCTCCCATGCCTCTTAGTTCAGATCCAATGGGTAGTGAACCCATGCAAGTCGGTGCTAATCACATCTCTGTGGAGGAAAGGGCCTTCCAAAGGAGGGAGGGACTTTGTTTATATTGCGGTAAGCCTGGACACCTGCTGAGGTTCTGCCCGGTTCGTCTGAGAAACGCTTGCACCTAAGGTCCTGTCGGGGACAGATCTTATGTGGCATTTTTCAGTTCCCAGAGATCATCTAGGAAAAACCTATCTTGGAGGTAATTCTTTCTTGGGCTGATTCCTCTGTGACTGCTCCTGCCTTGCTAGATTCTGGGGCCGCTGGATACTTTGTTGATGCGGAGTTTGCGACCAAAAACTTGATCCCGGTGCAGCTCCGCTCCTCCCCATTAGCCATCGAGGCTATAGACGGTAGACCTCTTCTACCCCCTCATAACACACATGAGACATCCCCTTTGCCCTTGAGGGTGGGGGTCTTTCATAAGAAGGTCCTGAAATTTCAGGTGATCCCCCCCCCACTATGCCATTGTTCTGGGGTTCCCTTGGTTGCAGGCACATAACCCCAGAATTGATTGGCGTACCTGTGATATATTGTCTTGGGCTCCTCAGTGTACCGATTCCTGTCTCTCCTGCCCTAGTAGACTTATTTGTACTACCTCCCCAGTCCTGTCTGAGGAGTACATGCCTTTCGGTGATGTATTCAACAAGATACAAGCCGAGGCGTTACCTCCTCATGATTGCTCTTTGGACCTCATGCCCGGTACTACGCCTTCCAAGGGTTGAGTGTACCCCTTATCTATAGAGGAGAATAAGGCCATGGAGAAGTACATATCAGATGCCCTTTCTAGGGGCATTATTCATAATTCTACCTCACCAGCTGGTGCTGGATTCTTTTTTGTTAAGAAAAAGGACAGAGAGCTACGTCCGTGTATTGATTTCCGGGGGCTAAACAAATTGATGATTAAGTATGCCTACCCTATACCCTTGATTACAGAGTTATTTGACCGATTGAAGGGGTCCAAAATATTAACTAAACTCTTACAATCTTGTCCGAATGAAGGAGGGCCACGAGTGGAAGACAGCATTTAACACTCGGAGTGGGCATTACGAGTATTTGGTTATGCCTTTCGGTCTCTACAACGCTCCTGCTGTCTTCCAAGAAATTATCAATGACTTTTGAGAGAACTATTAGTTGTGTGGTGGTCTATTTGGATGATATCCTCATTCACTCTCCTATGCTGGAGGCTCATCACTCTGATGTGTCTAAGGTTTTACGCCTGCTACAGGATAACAACCTATTTTGCAAATTGGAGAAATGTGAATTCCACAAACCTCAAGTAACATTTCTTGGGAACATTATTTCGGCTTCTGGTTTGGCCATGGGCCCTCAAAGTGTCGGCCATGATACAGTGGCGTCTTCCAGTAGGACTGAAGTCACTCCAAATGTTTTTTGGGGTTCTCTCACTATTACTGAAAATGTATTAAGAATTTCTTGACTATAGTCAAACTACTTACTGATATGACTTGTAAGGGTGTCATGACATCAGAGTGATCTCCAGGGCCCTGCTCGCATTCGAGAACCTCAAGTCTGCATTTGCGGCAGCCCAGATCCTGGCTCACCCGAATCCCACCCTGCCCTTTACCTTGGAGGGTCACACATCTGAAGTGGGAGTAGGCTCTCTCCTTTCCCAGCGGGGAGGCCTTGTGTGATCAGAATGTCGCGGACGCGACCGGGCCGTGCAGGTACACCGGAACAGCAGACTGGAACAGACGATAACCGGAACCGGAGCACAGCAGGAACAACAGCCGAGGAACAGGATCAGTCACAGAGCAAGGTCGTCTACCGGAGCCGGGTCGTACACGGAGCAGGATCATCAGCCAGAATCGGATCAATCACGGAGCAGGGTCGTCAGCCAGAGCCGGGTCATACACGGAGCAGGATCATCAGCCAGAATCGGATCAATCATGGAGCAGGGTCGTCAGCCACAGCCGGGTCATACACAGAGCAGGATCAACAGCAGAGTCAGACAAGCCGGGTCGGTACACTGGAGCAGGATCAACAGAAGAGTCAGACAAGCCGGGTCGGTACACTGGAGAACTGGAACACAGCAACAAGGCGCAGATACTGGAACACCACGAAAGGGCAAATCACAAGTGCCCAAGCCCCAGAGTATAAAGGCACATCCTGGGCGGGCCAATCAGCATCCTCCAATGCACAGATAGCACAACCCTGATTGACAGTGTAGCACGGGAACCGTGATAGTACCCCCCTCTCAAAGACCCCCTCCCCTGCCGGAGGGTCTTGGTTTCTGAGGGTATTTAGAGTGAAAGTTGCGCAACAACCATGGAGCATGGAGGTCTTTGTGGTCGACCCAAGGGTGCTCCTCAGGCCCATATCCCTTCCAATGGACCAAATATTGCAACTTGCCTCTAAATGTCCTTGAGTCAATAATGCTCTGAACTTCGTATTCCTCTTGGCCCTGCACATCCACCGGCCCAGGAACCACCGGAGTGGTAGTATAACGATTGCAAACCAAGGGCTTTAATAGTGACACATGGAACACATTGTGAATACGCATAGTATTAGGAAGTTCCAAAGCGTATGCCACAGGATTGATCTTGCGTATAATCTTGAATGGCCCAATGAACCGGGGGGCCAGTTTGTTCGAGGGCACCTGCAGGTTGAGATTCTTGGAGGAGAGCCATACCCTATCCCCAACCTGGAAGGAGACCGCTGGCAGCCGTCTGAGATTGGCATGCCGCTGATGTCTGTGGAAGGACTGACTGAGGGACCTTTGTACCTGTGCCCAAGTGGAGCGGAGCTGCTCCATGTGCTCATCCAGAGCGGGAATCTGCTGGGACTGAAAAGAGTCTGGGAGTAGACAGGGCTGGAACCCATAATTAACAAGGAATGGAGAGCTCCCAGATGATGAATTAACCACGCAGTTCCTGGCGAACTCTGCCCACGGCAACAGGTCAGCCCAGTTATCATGATGATCAGTCACAAAGCAGCGTAAAAACTGCTCCAGTTCCTGATTGGCACGCTCAGCGGCCCCGTTGGTCTGAGGGTGGTAGGCGGAGGAGAAGGATAATTGAATGCCCATCTGGCCACAGAATGCCCTCCAGAATCTCGACACGAATTGACTCCCCCGGTCAGACACAATTACTCTGGGCACCCCGTGCAAGCGGAATACTTCTCTGGCAAAAATTGATGCCAATTCCTGGGCCGAGGGAAGGACAGAGAGGGGCACGAAATGAGCCATCTTTGAGAATCTATCTACCACCATCAAGATAAACGTATAGCCCTTGGAACTCGGCAGCTCTCCCAAAAAATCAATCGAAATATGGGACCAAGGACGATCACCATTAGGTACTGGTTGGAGCAAGCCTACTGGGAGATGTCTGGGAGTTTTGGCACGGGCACAGATGGTGCAAGCAGCAGTGAATGCAGAGCAGTCGGCTTTCAGGGAGGGCCACCAGAATGTTCGTGATAGTGACCATGCCAACTGATCTCTGCCGATGTGCCCAGCTGCCTTAGATGAGTGGTAGGTCTCAAGTAATTGGGTACGAAAAGGTTCGTCCACAAAACACCTGCCAACTGGGGTTTCAGGAGGTGCCCGAGTTTGTGATGCCAATATTTGCTCTCCCAGTGGCGAGGTGATGCTGGTACGAATAGTAGCCAGAATTCTGTCTGGCTGAATTATGGGGACCGGGGCCTCATCCCTCTCAATGTCCGTGCAGAATTGTCTAGAAAGAGCATCCGCCTTAATATTTTTGGACCCAGGCAAGTACGAGACTATGAAATTAAATCTGGACAGAAATAGAGCCCATCAAGCCTGGCGAGAAGACAATCTTTTTGCCTCGGAAAGGTAAATCAAGTTTTTATGGTCTGTGAGGATCAACACTGGTGCTCTAGTGCCCTCCAGAAGATGTCGCCATTCTTTTAATGCCAAGATGATAGCCAACAGTTCCCTATCACCAATTTCGTAATGGCTTTGGGCACTAGATAGTTTTTTAGAGAAGAACCCACACGGCCTCAGGTTACCCCCCTCCTTGGGGCGTTGGGAGAGAACTGCCCCTACCCCAAGCTTGGAGGCATCAACCTCTAGAGTAAATGGCAGGGTGGGATTAGGGTGGGACAGTATAGGAGCGGATGCAAATGCCTTTTTTAGGGTTTCAAAGGCTATTTCAGCTGCCTGGGACCATTGAGAGGGATTTGCCCCCTTATGCGTAAGGTCAGAGAGAGGTTTTGTGATGGTAGAAAAGTTCTGAATAAACGTTCTATAATAGTTGGCAAAGCCCAAGAACCTTTGGATAGCTTTTAACCCCTTGGGTCATGGCCATTGTAGAACCGCTGCCAACTTCTCTTGGTCCATTGCTATGCCATCATTGGATATCACAAAACCCAAGAATGGTACTTGGGAGCAATGAAATTCACATTTTTCTAGTTTGCAGAACAATTTGTTCTTGCGTAATCGCATTAATACTTCCGAAACATCCTGGATGTGCTGGGTTAAATTAGCAGAATGGATCAATATATCGTCCAAGTACACCACCACACAAGACTGTAGCATGTCACAGAGGATATCATTTATGAACTCTTGGAACACGGCAGGTGCATTACATAACCCAAAGGGCATAACCAGATATTCGTAGTGGCCTGACCTAGTATTGAATGCCGTCTTCCACTCATAACCAGCCCTTATCCTTATTAGGTTGTAGGCAGCACGAAGATCGAGTTTCGTGAAGATAGAGGAGCCTTTCAACCTGTCAAATAATTCCGTGATGAGCGGAATGGGGTAAGCATTCTTGGCAATCAACTTATTGAGTCCACGGTAGTCAATACACGGTCGTAATTCGACACTTTTCTTTTTCACAAAAAAGAACCCTGCACCTGCCGGAGAGGATGATTTACGAATAATCCCTCGTTTGAGGGCATCCTCGATGTATTCCTCCATGGCCCTAGTCTCCTCCCCGGACAATGGGTAGGTCCTACCCCTTGGTGGCACAACTCCCGGGGGCAGATCAATAGCGCAGTCATATGGTCGATGCTGCGGCAATGCGCTAGCCTCACCCTTACTGAATACGTCACTGAACTTGCTGTATTCAGCTGGCACAGAAGGAGAGGTACACATAATCTTGACTGGGTGAGATAAACAGTGACTAGTGCAGTACTCAGACCAAGACTGAATTTCACATCTTTGCCAGTCAAACTGGGGATTGTGCAGCGACAACCAAGGGTACCCCAGAATGACCGCATGGTGAGGTGTGTATAATTTGGAAACGTACCCCCTCTTTGTGGAGAACCCCAATAGCCATAGTGATGAGAGCAGTCTCCATGGTGATAAGTGCTGGTTCTAGGGGTCTGCCATCAATAGCCTCAATGGCTGGCAGAGTATCTCTTTTAGACAACGGAATATTGTGTCTTTCAGCGAATGCCCGGTCCATGAAATAGCCTGCTGCGCCAGAATCTACCAGGGCTAGTACCTCCACAGCTTGATCACCCAGAAGAAAACTCACCGGTATGGTGGGTTTCGTGGAACAAGGATCTGAGGACGACTGTACACCACCTAGGGCCTGTCCCCCAAGGTACCCTAGGTGCGTGTGTTTCCCGGACATACCGGACATGTGCGTAGTAGGTGCCCATTCTTACCACAATATAAACATAACCCTTGTCTTTTGCGAAAAGCCCTCTCCTCCTTTGACAACCTAGTATATCCAATCTGCATGGGCTCCCCTGTTTCAGGTACCCCATCAGGAGGAATGGGAGGCGAGGGTGGGTTAAAAGACCTCTCGTGCCCATGGGTCTTGGAGCTAGCCCTTTTAGCCAAGCGCCTCTCGCGCATTCGGGTGTCAATGAGTATCACATAATCTATGTACTCATCTAGGTCAGTGGGTACCTCCCTGGCAGCAATCTCATCCTTGATGGAGTCGGATAGGCCTTGTGAAAAGGTTGTCAGGAGTGCCTCATTATTCCAGGCCACTTCTGCAGCTAAAATACGAAATTCTATCGCATAGTCGGCCACAGTGCGATCGCCCATCTGTATTACCATTAATTTCTTAGCTGCCGAGGTGGCTCGCCCTGGTGTCTCAAACACTCTGCGAAACTGTCTGACAAATTCGTTAAAATTCAGAGTGCAGGATTTGGCCTGCTCCCATAAAGGATTAGCCCATGCCAGCGCTTTACCAGTTAACAGAGATATCACGAACCCCACTTTGCTACGGTCATTCAGAAAAGCATAGGGTGTGAGTTCTAAGAATATCTCAAGTTGGTTAAGGAAACCTCTGCACAGTGTGGGTTCGCCACCGTATCTGAGTGGTAACGGCGCCGCCGTCGTGAGACTTCTGGAGGGAGCCAGCAATTGCCCAGTGGCATTGTCCAGTGTCATGACTGGGGGGACCACCGGACTTAGATTCGGTTTCCCGAGATGTACCGTACGTTCAAGCAAGGTTTGCATGGCCAACGCCAATTGATCTAGACGTTGCTCGTGAACATCCATCCTCCAGTGGAGGTTCTGTGTATTACTGTCACTTTTCCCATCTGAGGTCATGGCCCTTTCGTACTGTAACGGTTTTCTGACACCCAGACCAGGGTGTAAAGTAAAACACAGTTTATTGAATCAAGGAGTAATACAATGCCCCTAGGGGCTAGTACAGGAATAGCAGAACTAGCAAACACAAACAGAGTGAATGCAATACAGCAAATAATACTGGACAATGGATAGTTAGTAAATGACCCCAAAGGGTTAACAAGTGCAAGAGGAGAACTCAGTCCTAGTTTGGCCAACGCCCAGGATATATAGTAGTCTCTGGGTAATAGTTCTTGAGTCACAAAGCTGGAACTAAGTAGCAGTCTCTGGAACACATTTCTTGAATCACAAAGCTGGAGCAAGGTGTCTGTACTGAATTCACTCTCAAATAGAAACGGAAGGCACAAGTGCCAGAGCTGAGTAAATACCACCACCGTGGGATATGAAGAAGTGCTATTGCCAAACTGAAGTACAAGAACCTGAGCCGCCCTTAACTGAGACTGGAAGTTAACTCTGCATGTACCCAATGGATAGTGCCCTGACACCTCTTGGATGTCAAATAGTGGTATCGAATGCACAAGCACTGAGAGCCAAGCACTGGATAGTGCAGATGGATAGCGTAACCTCTGTACGTCAGTAGGCCGGAGCCAGGACACCCCTCCGGTGCCGTACAGAGCTTTCCCAGCAAGAGTGAACGGATAGCAATGCCCACAGGCGCGGTCACGGTGCACACCGAACACCGGACCGGCAATGCTCTGCAGAAGGTAGTGAAGCGTTTCAGAGGTACAGAAGGAGTGGCTCATAACTGATAAGTGTATGCTTGGCAAGAACTGAGGCACAAGACTGAGACTACGAAGTACTGCAGGAGTTAACAGGTTCTGTACTGGAACACCGCAACGTACTAGAATGGCAAAGCAACCTTAATCTCAGCTAGAGTAGTGAGAGGAAAAGCGAGACACCAAGTGATCAGAATGTCGCGGACGCGACCGGGCCGTGCAGGTACACCAGAACAGCAGACTGGAACAGACGATAACCGGAACCGGAGCACAGCAGGAACAACAGCCGAGGAACAGGATCAGTCACGGAGCAAGGTCGTCTACCGGAGCCGGGTCGTACACGGAGCAGGATCATCAGCCAGAATCGGATCAATCACGGAGCAGGGTCGTCAGCCAGAGCCGGGTCATACACGGAGCAGGATCATCAGCCAGAATCGGATCAATCATGGAGCAGGGTCGTCAGCCACAGCCGGGTCATACACGGAGCAGGATCAACAGCAGAGTCAGACAAGCCGGGTCGGTACACTGGAGCAGGATCAACAGAAGAGTCAGACAAGCCGGGTCGGTACACTGGAGAACTGGAACACAGCAACAAGGCGCAGATACTGGAACACCACGAAAGGGCAAATCACAAGTGCCCAAGCCCCAGAGTATAAAGGCACATCCTGGGAGCCAATCAGCATCCTCCAATGCACAGATAGCACAACCCTGATTGACAGTGTAGCACGGGAACCGTGATACTACTATACAAACCTGTATCACCTTTCCTCTGGGAGAGGAGATTTTGGCTGCTTGAACATGCGCTCCAGCAGAGAAGCCCTGCGGGAAGTGCTTCATTCCTGCTCAATTGCGTACTAAACTCCTGGAGAGATCATACAACTAAGACTGCTGGCCATGTTGGGCGAGACCAATTGATCTGGCCATCTCTAGATTGTTCTGGTGACCTAGTTTACGATCTGACTGTTCTGCGTTCACTGCTGGTTGCACTAATTTTGCCCAAAACAAATCCACTCGCCATTTGCCTGTGAGTCTCTCCCACCTGTGGCTAACAGGGAACGTCCCTGGTCGCATTTGTCAATCTATCTTATGGTGGATATTCCGGCATCTATGGGCTTCACGGTCATCTTAATGATCGTGGACAAATTCTCTAAGATGGCCCATTTTGTACCACTTAAGACCTTACCATCAGCGCAGGAAGTGGCGATGGTTTTTGCTAGAGAGGTCTTTTGACTTCATGGCATACCTCGGGTTAATGTTTCGGACAGGGGGAGCCAGTTTTTTTCTCGGTTTTGGAGGTGCTTTTGCATGTAGATGGGGATTCAGCTTGCATTCTCTTCAGCCTACCACCCTAAGTCAATGGTATGGCAGAGAGGTCTAACCAAGCCCTGGAACAATTCCTCCGTTGCGACATCTCTGACCACCAAGATAACTGGGCTAGCCTGTTACCTTGGTTGGAGTTTGCCCAGAATTGTGCTGTTAACTCTTCCTCACTGAGTTCACCGTTCCTGATAAACTACGGGTTTCAACCCTCTGTTCTTCCCGAAACACAACAAATTCCGGCTCTAGACGAGCATTTAAGGAATCTCCGGTCCTATTGGGTACGAGTACAGAATACCCTACTTGGTCCACGAAACGGGAAAAGAGGCAGGCTGACCGTAGGAGTTTGCCGGCACCTACCTGCCAGGTGGGGGAGAGAGTCTGGTTGTCATCCCACAATCTAAACCTACAGGTACCTTGTAGAAAGCTGGTTCCTCGGTTCGTTGGTCCCTTCCGTGTCCAGTGTAGAATTAACTCGGTATCACGGTGCCCGCGATTGCTGCAGTTCTCTGTCTATCACCTGCAGAGGGCTCCCATTGGCTGTCTGCAGTCAGCCTGCCTTTGGTTGCCTTTTTAAACTCAGTCTGGGCACCCTTTAGTTGCCCTTTCATGGTGTCTCTGACAGCATTCTCTTTGCCTGTCTGCTGTAGCTGTTGGGCCTGTTCCTGAGTTCTTGTGTTCCTGAGCTTACCTGTTCCTGTGTTCCTGCCTGCTTGTCAGTCCCAGTCCTGTTCCGGTTGCTGTCGTTCCGGTTGCCAGCCGACTTGCGGTGCTCGTCCCGGTTGAGCCTCGGCCTGTTCCTGCTGTTTCCTGTGTTCAGTTCCTGTGGCGATATTTCTCTCCTGTCGCTCTGGCGACATTCTGCCTTGCGGCTCACAATACTGTCTGTTGGTCCCAGCGTGCGGACGCTGGTTTACTCCATTAGCCTTGCGGCTCACAATACTGTCTGTTGGTCCCAGCGTGCGGACGCTGGTTTACTCCATTAGGCTTGCAGCTCTCAGTACTGTCTGTTGGTCCCAGCGTGCGGACGCTGGTTTACTCCATTAGCCTTGCGGCTCTCAATACTGTCTGTTGGTCCCAGCGTGCGGACGCTGGTTTACTCCATTAGCCTTGCGGCTCACAATACTGTCTGTTGGTCCCAGCGTGCGGACGCTGGTTTACTCCATTAGCCTTGCGGCTCACAATACTGTCTGTGGGTCCCAGCGTGCGGACGCTGGTTTACTCCATTAGTCTTGCGGCTCACCATACTGTCTGTTGGTCCCAGCGTGCGGACGCTGGTTTACTCCATTAGCCTTGTGGCTCACAATACTGTCTGTTGGTCCCAGCGTGCGGACGCTGGTTTGCTCCATTGGCCTGGTGGCTCATTCTACTGCCTGTTGGTTCCAGCGTGCGGACGCTGGTTTACTCCATTTGCCTTGCAACTCAAGGTACAGTTGTTGGTGCCAATGTGCGGACGCTGGTTTACTTCCTGACTAGCAGTCAGGTTTCTGGTGCTGTCCAGTCCTAGCAGCACTTGTTTTAGATGTGTATCGACACTAGCCTCTCCTTGGACTGTGAGTTTAAGCTCCGCCTTCCAGCTAGTAGGACCAAACAAACTATAAATTAGTTGCTCCACCTCTCCTGCTCAGTTATTCCGTTAACCAAGCTGAAAAATATAGAAATGTAGTTAGTTAAGAACATCATAAAATGAATAACAGTCTGATTAATCTATCCAAAATCTGAAGATAGTATCAAGGAACGATACACATACCAACACTCTGAACCTGGGTTGGGTTGCCGTGGAAGGACACAGAGGAAAACAAAATATTGGTGAGTAAAATTTCATCTTTTCCTCTGTGTCCAATCCACGGCAATGGACTGTGGGACTTACCAAAGCAGTTCCCCAAAGGCCAGGGAGGGGCCATTAGTCAGAGACAGGAATGGCAGCTTCAAGCAACTTCCTGCCGAATTTCGCGTCCACTGAGGACAATAAGTCCAACTTATAATGCTTTACAAAGGTGGACACAGATGACCAAGTTGCAGCCTTGCAGCTTTCTTCTGGTGAGGCAATGGCTTTTTATGCCCAAGAGGTAGACACAGATCTAGTAGAGTGAGCTTTTAATCCACTAGGAGGATCTAGCTGTGCAGATTCATATGCGAGTGTAATACACTGTTTAATCCACCTGGCAATAGAAGCTTTGGAAGCTGCTGTTCCCTTAAATTTACCAGTATGGTGAACAAACAGTGCTTGCGTCTTTCTGAATGGCTTGGTCCTGAGAAGATAAGTCTTTAAACATCTAACCAAGTCCAAATTATGGAGTTCCTGTTCCTTACTATTAGAAGGATTAGCACAAAAGGATGGGAGAATTATTTCCTGACTCAAATGAAAAGTCGAAATTACCTTGGACCTGAATGAGGGTCTAGGGCGCAAAACTACCTTATCCTGATGGAAGACAAGGTAGGGAGAAGAGCATATTAAAGCCTGTAGTTCACCTACCCTGCGGGCTGAAGTGATTGCAGTGAGTAGAATAGTCTTTAAAGTTAAATGCTTGATAGAGACTGTGTCTAAAGGTTCAAAATTCTTGTGTGTGCAACGTTGTTGCAGTGCCAAATTCAGATCCCATGGGGGCACTATTTCACGAATTGTAGGTTTAATCTTTGTGATTGCGGTCATGAATCTACGTACCACGTATTGATCAGCAAAAGGAAAGGCCAATACTGCAGATAAGGCCGATAATTGAACCTTTAAAGATGCTGGACGGAGACCTTTATCAAACCCCTCCTGAAGAAACTCTAGAATGACAGCTGCATCAGTGTTTCCTCTATTCAGGTTCCTGGAAGTACACCATTTATAAAAAGTAGACCATACTCTGTAATATATTTTAGTTGATGATGATCTGCGGCCAGCCAGGATGGTCTCAATGACTGAGTCCTTGAGGCCCTTAAGTCTTAATGAGCTCCGTTCAGCCGCCATGCCTTCAGCTTCAAGAATGAGGGGTCTGGATGACAGATAGGTCCCTGTGTTAGCAGATGAGGATCCTGCGGAAGACTGATTGGAGGAAGAATCGACATTCTGAGAAGATCTGGGTGTGGTGATCTGTCCACATGGTGAAAATGGATGGGGGTGTGTTTTGTGACATCATATCATTTAGCCAATGGGAAATAAGGGGTGGGGCTAGGAAGTTGTTAAATGAGAGAGCACATAGCTGCTCAAGGGCAGTTCTCTTCTGATCCTGTGAATTCCAGGCTGTGTCTTTCCTCCTGTGTCTTCTCCCCTCCCCCATTTCCTGCCTTCCCATCCCCTCTGTTTGGTGAACAGTCTGGAATATCAGGTAACATTGGGTTTGATTGTGGGTACTGGATGAAAGAAGGGGTTTGCCTAGTATAGTTTGAAGGAATTGCACTCTGGATGTAAATATCTGTGTTTTTACTTCTATATAAATACCGCTCATCAGAAAAGAACCGTGTATGTGTATTTATTATATATAGGTACATTTACAGTAATTATTTACCACATAATTGGCAACCACAAGGTTTGGACTTCTACAGGGCGCTATTTTAGAAGGCACAGGTTTTTAATTTCTAGAGTGCAAAACCTTTTTAAGGGAAATTGGAGTGAGATAAGGGAAAATTTGCATAAGGGTGTATTGTTTAGTGTTTTATTTGATGTTAAAGTGCATAGGGTTGTGGGACTGATTTGGTTTTTGTTTTATTGTGTTGGAGGCTTAAATCCTAGCTGCATAGGGGGTAACAGATTTAAAATACATTACAGATTTGGGAGTGTTTCAGTGTCCTAGAATTCTGGGTTCAAGTGTGTTGGAGGTATTCAAAGTTTGTTTCTTTGTAGCTGTACTTTTTTTCTCTGCTTGTGGGGGAGGGCATACAGCAGCTTATGGTTTCTTAAAGTAGCCCTTTTCTCTTTGTTTGGATAGTTTTTCCTTTGCATACTAAAAGCAGTTTGTAGGCCTGAATTGAGAGATCACGCTGAGGCCTAAGCCAGTGTCCCTGGGAAAAAAAAAAGCAGTGGCCATGTTGGAAGGGCTGTGGTTACAAAAGTTTTTACTAACACTAGGTCTAAAAAATAAATGTTAACACTATAGGTTGGCTCATAAGTATACTTTGGGTTTAAACTTTGTTTGTGGCCTATGAAGGGTACTAAATAGTTTGCTTGTTTAAAAGTAGTTTATTTTTATTAACTGAATTTAACAGCATTTAAGTTGGTTTTGTGTTGTGTTATACTTTAACACACATGTCCATTTTGGCGCCAAAGTACAAGGAATCAGGGTACTGCGTAAAGAACAGTGGGTTTTTAGCCATTGTTGTGCATTTTCATTTATTACATTTTTATTATTTGGTTTAAAAGGGGAAAAGTTGTATTAACATTTTCCTGTTAGCCATTTTTGCCTAGTTTCAAACTGTTGTGTGTAGTTTAATTTACAATTATAATCTTTGAGGGTCTACTGGATACATTCTTAGCTGTGCCTGGAGTTGGCTTCCCTCCAGTGCTGCCATATTTGTTGCTAAAATAACATAGGCCCATTATTGGCTGAAAGGGTGTATCATTTGTTCTATTTATTAGAAGGGTCCATCTTAAAGAGAGCAAAATTTGTTTTATTCATTTTTTCTTTTGTGGGGTATATTGTGGGTCTGCTTGGGTAATTCTGTGGGGTGAAAGCCATTTTCAGAAGTAGACATTTTGTTATAACTGGTGTTGGCTTCTGCTTAAAAGGATAAATAGCTATGTTTACCTGTGGGGGAAGTTACAGCAACCCTATTATTAAAGGAGGCCTCTTCTGTGTCTAGCGTTGATCATTTGCATGTGTAAAGCAGTTTCCAAGGGGCACACCCATATAGCTACTTCCTTGTAACTGATTATAAGTTTTTTTGTTTTGGGTTTTTGCCTTTAACTGTGTTTTCTGAGGCAGCAAATGTTATTTTGGTTAAAATACACCGTTGAATGGATAGATCACAACTGACCACAGTTTGTTGTCTGATAGTTATACATTGGGTTTAAGACATAAATATTACTTTGTTAAAAGAAAAAGTGTAAATGAGCAGTTTCTTGTTAAACATTGTTGGTTAATCGGTGGCCATTTTGGGTTTGTCTTTTGGCTCTTCAAGTGTGTTGGTCAATAGGTTGCTTGTTTATAAGTATATTATTTTATTAACAAAGATTGTAGGAAATATCACAGGGTTTAAGATGTCTTTTCCAGGAGCAAACTATTTCTCCACTGAAGTACGTGATTATTTCAGGGATGATATCTTTAAACATAATGGCCCATATGTCCTCCCTGATCCCATAGACCCAAAATGTGGCAAATTTGAGGGTTTTATGAATGTTCTGACTCAAGTGGTAACTAGTAAGGAGTGTAATTCAAATAAGCGAAAAGCCATGGTGGGACAGGCAGTTGTTAAAGCTATTGCTGGCTTAGCGGATCTGGTCCAAGAGTTAAGGGATATTAATATATATTTAACAGAGAAGTTATCTAACACCCATGAATATAATGATTTTCTGAAGTCAGCTGCCCTGGGAACAACTACTATGGTTGGCAACTTAAAAACTGAGTTGAAACAGATGGAAGAAAAATGTGATAAATATCAAGTTACAGTTAATGAACTACAGCATACTGTAACTGAATGCAGAAATAATAGAGTAGCGGAAGAACAGGAGGTGGTATGTAAGGACAGTCCAAAGCTGTACCCAGCTTTGAACTCATTGGGGGCAGAAGGTGAGGGACCATCAAGGGGTTTTAAGCAAGACAATATCCCAGTGGATACATGTTGTTTGCAGCAAGCACCTGTCATAATTTCTGAAATATTTAATGTAAGACAGATGTCCACAGGGGTTACCATGCAGACACGTCCCATGTCCATGGGGGACATGGACAACTTCCAAAAATGGTGGGGTGCTATGCCAACTTGTAACTTTAATGATTTTACCCGCTGGTTCCAGAGAGGGGTGGAAAGAGCCAAAAATGGAGGGCTCACCTTAGCAGAGTGGACTGAGCTGTTAGAACAGGCCCTGGGTCCTATGGCTAGCAGATTGCTAGGCTTCAATACAAGTGTGTCTGATCAGGCAGGAAGAATAACAGCGACTCATTTTTATATAAATAATATAGAAAAAGAGGTAAGTCAGATTACCATGATGCCAACAGAGGGACCTCGTGGGGTGGCACAAAGGGTTTTGTTCTGGTGCACCCTGCGTCAACCACAGCGACCAATGGCACAGGGCTCATTAGCACACATAGCAAGAGTTCTGGACTCTCTTCCTAGGCAATGTCAGGAATTTGTGAGGTTGTTTGATCCAACCCCCACCGATTTAGAACTGTTGCTACTGAGAGCAGATAAGTGGTGGCTTGACCACCCATACACTGAACGGGTATGCACAGTCTCATCAGTAAGGCCCCTTAAGCGGAGATGGGACGCACCAAAGAGAAAGAGAGATAGTGAAAACTGGAGGATAAGAGATGACGGAATTTTTGAAGGAGGTACAGGAAAGGAAAATTGGCTAGGAAAAGGAGCACACATTGAGGGAAATAATAAAAGAGGTGTGAAAGACATGGAGACCATTTTCTTCTCTGAAAAGAGAACATGAAAATCTAGAAAGAGATTACACTAAAATAAAAATTGAACGTGATCTCTTAAGAGAGAAAGTTACCAGGCTTGAGGCAGAATTATGCCACCTTAAGCAGGGTGACTTGACAGTGGTCTCAGAGACAACTTAAATTATAATTATTTTGTTATACTTATTCTTCCCTTTCAACCTCTATTTTAGCATATTCCCATAATGTTATAGTGAGGGGAGGGTGCAGTAATATTGCAGTATGTTATTTTGTCTGTATCATAAATTGTGTTGTTTTTTTTAGGAATTGGGGGGGGCACATAAAAGTTGTGTAGGTGTGTACAGGGATGGATGGTGAAGAACTCTGTTGTGGGTATAAACTTTGTGGTTTAACTCACAATAAGGCCACATATCCCAGGGAGTTAATGTGTGGGTTCTCGGGGGGGGGGGGAATACTAACTTTATATTGTTTCTCATTTCTCCAGGAGACAAGCAGGATTGAAAATAGTTGAAAAGCAGACAGAGACAGGACTTCCATTCAGGATTTCATTTTCTTTTGTTTGTTTCTCTCTCTCTCTCTCTCTGCTTTTGTTTCTCTCTTTTGCTATAAATTGTTTTTCTCTCTCTATCATCGGTTTCTTTGCTCTCTTATTTCTCTGTCTCACTCTATCTCTATCTCACTCTCTCTCTCTAACAGCATTAATTATATATTATAGATATGGAACTCATTGATGGACAATGGTGGAACTTCGTCACTGGACTAAGTATACATTGTATCACAATGGGAAAGGAGGAAATTTTTGTTACATAAAATGCATGTTCATAGAGAGCAAGAATTATGTGTATATATGTGTACACAGGGTATAAGAGAGATAGAGGGGAAGGGACTATGTTCAGATTACCATCAGAATCAGGACAGACCTGGGAATGGGTGATCTTGTATGGAGCAGTTAAAACAAATAGTAAGTGGGCAACATCAATTTAAATTAAGGGGGCGAATGGCATGCTCTGGCATAAGTGTATTTGGAGTTTGTGGGAGGAAGGCATTTTAACATATAGCATGGGAATGATATGATAAGAGATCCATAAAGTATAGTTGAATCACATTCCATAGAGTTGTATGGACATGTTTTTCAAATATTCCAGTATGGTGGGATTTTAATTTTTGTTCACTTTCTTTAAGATGTCTGGGACATCAATAGCGGTCCAGAACCAAGGGAACTGGGAATACAAAGAACCATTTCTGGAGTAGTTGCAACATGACTTGGATGTGGATTTCAATGAATATCCTGGGCCTCGACTGCAGGGAATATACCGATGCCAAAGAGTGATGGGAGACAGATGACTAGCATACAATCGTCCATACGAACATGAACTGACCATGGTCACAGTCCTGTAGAGACCTTTTAGCAAAAAACTGAACATAGAATTTGTAAATATGTGTATATTTTGTACAGAAGTGTGCAATTATCGACGGATGTTAGAATAAGTATCCAACCTAGGAAGTTTGCAGGGAAGCTCATGTCGCTGAGGGAATTGCTCCGGAGGGACGGTGGGTGAATTTTCACCTCAAAAAGGTTTTTCGCACCCACTGGGTTTCCCTGCCCTGGGGGAAGATACTTTGGAACTGGGCAACATAGGACGAGAAAAAGTGGGGGAATGTGGTGATCTGTCCACATGGTGAAAATGGATGGGGGTGTGTTTTGTGACATCATATCATTTAGCCAATGGGAAATAAGGGGTGGGGCTAGGAAGTTGTTAAATGAGAGAGCACATAGCTGCTCAAGGGCAGTTCTCTTCTGATCCTGTGAATTCCAGGCTGTGTCTTTCCTCCTGTGTCTTCTCCCCTCCCCCATTTCCTGCCTTCCCATCCCCTCTGTTTGGTGAACAGTCTGGAATATCAGGTAACATTGGGTTTGATTGTGGGTACTGGATGAAAGAAGGGGTTTGCCTAGTATAGTTTGAAGGAATTGCACTCTGGATGTAAATATCTGTGTTTTTACTTCTATATAAATACCGCTCATCAGAAAAGAACCGTGTATGTGTATTTATTATATATAGGTACATTTACAGTAATTATTTACCACACTGGGTACCATATCTTCCTTGGCCAGTCCGGGGCCACCGATATCACTTCTGCTTTGTCCCTCTTTATCTTTTGTATTACCTCTGTCAGTAGTGGAAGGGGTGGAAATATGTAGGCTAGGCGAAATCCCCAATGGAACTGAAGCGCATCCTGTCCTATCGAGCTCTGAGATTTCCATCTTGAGAAAAACCTTGGACACTTTGTGTTCTCCCTTGTTGCCATTAGATCGATGGAGGGCTTCCCCAGCTGAGCTATGATGTCCCGGAATACCTGATCGTTTAGGGCCCATTCCCCTGGGTCAAAATTTTTTCTGCTTAGATAATCCGCCTCATTGTTTAGATTCCCTGAGATGTAAGTTGCTGAGAGAGCTGCCAGGTGAAGCTCTGACCATCTGAGAATCCGGATGGCTATGTCGTTGAGTCTCCTGCTTTTTGTTCCTCCCTGGTTTAGGAGATATCTTACTGCCACTGTGTTGTCTGATCTTATTAGTATGTGTAGGCCTTTGATCTCCATATGGCCAGGAGCTCTAAGAAGTTGATGTGTTGGGCCTGCTCCTCTGGTGTTCAGGTTCCCTATACTGTCTTCCGCTGCCAGAGACCTCCCCAGCCTGTCTTGCTGGCGTCCGTGGTGATGATTTCCCATGTCGTGGGTACTAGAGATCTTCCCACTGACAGATGTACCTTGTTGCACCACCATTTGAGTTCCATCCTGGCTGAGGTAAGAATGGGAATCCTTAATGGAGGATTGTTTGGAGCTTTCCTGAAGAATTGGAGATAATTCAGCTGGGTCGCTCTGCCATGTGACCTGGCCCATGGAAGAATCTGATATGTAGAGGACAGGTTTCCCAAAAGCCTGGAGAATTCTTCCGCTGTCTGCACCTGTTCCCTTAGAAATAAGAAGACTCTGTGATTAATTCGATTCTGTCTGTCTTCTGATAGATGAGCTGTGTTTAAGACTGTGATGAATTTTACCCCCAGAAACACCAGAGACTGAGATGGCTGAAATTGGGTTTTTTCTTGATTTATAATCCAACCTAGCTTTGTCAGTAGGTCTTTGTATTTCTTTGTGTCTTCCTCTGATTCCTTTTCTGAGTCTGCAATGATCAGGATATCGTCTAGATAAGGAATAACTCTTATCTTCAGCTGTCGCAATGCCGCCATGGCTACCGCCAGAACCTTTGTAAATACTCTCGGTGCTGAGGCTAGGCCGAAGGGTAATACTCTGTACTGATAATTTTTCCTTTGAAAATGGAATCGAAGAAACTTCCTGTGGGAGTGATGAACTGGAATATGATAGTGCGCATCCTTTAGATCTATTCTGGTTAAGAAGGAACCTGGATGAATCATCTTTATTGCAGACTGGATTGTTTTCATCTTGAACTTTCGTATCCTTAGGTACGTATTGATTTTCTTTAAGTCTAAGATGATTCCTAAATCTGAGGAAGGCTTGGGAACGGAAAAAATTATTGAATAGATCCCATGGAATTCCTGAGTCTTTGGAACTGTCTCTATAACTTGGTTGCGAAGAAGAACCTGGATTTCCCTGCTCATTCTTGCAGCTAAGTCTGGGTTCCTTATTCTGGATGTCTTGAAAATCTGTTTCTGTGGGACAGACTGGAATTCTAGGCTGTACCCCATCTCCAATATCTGACGTACCCAACGGTCTGGATTCACCTTCTCCCAAGCGTCTCTGAACAGCTCCAGTCTGCCCCCTACTGGAGATGGAGATGGGGTTAAGCCTAATTCATTGTGAGTTCTGCTGGGTTCGGGACTTACCCTGGAACCCTTTACGGCCTCCAGATCTAGATCCCTGTGATGTATTCTGCTGACGCTGCTCATATGTCATTCCTGGCCGATATTTTCTTGAATCCCGAAAGGATTGTTTCCTTGATGATGAGGATCTGGAAAGAGACATTCTAGCTTTCTTCTGTTGAGGAAGGAATTGACTCTTACTGCCTGATGATTGCTTAATGATATCTTCTAGCTGGCTACCAAACAACTTGAATCCTGTAAAAGGAAGAGAGACCAATTTGTTTTTCGAGGTGGCATCTGCTTCTTTTTCGAGGTGGCATCTGCTTCCCAGGCCTTTATCCAAAGGGCTCTTCGTGATGTTATGGAGAGAGCTGAAGATTTTGCCAGGCCCCTGATGTTATCCAAAGTGGCATCACAAGAATAACTGATGGCATCTTTGATTGGAGTTAGTTCTTTTAGTAAACGAGATCTGGAAACAGACGAGTCAAGTTTCTCCTCAAAGTCATTTAACCATATTCTAAGGGTGTGAAAGACACATGCCATAGCGGTGGCGCTCTTGAGGTTCTGTCCAATTACTGAAAACTGCTTCTTTAGTGCAGAATCCGCTCTCTTATCCATAGGGTCCCGAAGGGTTGTACCACCCTCTAATAATAAAGTTGTTCTTCTAGATATGTGAGCAACTGCTGCATCCACCTTAGGCGACGTTATCCATGAGTTAGTGTCCTCATCCTGGAATGGATACATCTTCTGCATTCGCCTGGTATTTTGAGGACGTTTATCTGCCATCTTCCATTCCTTGGTAACAATATCCTGTATGGAAGCATGAACTAGAAAAGTTGGGACCTCATTCTTGTACCCAATAAAGACTGAATCCATGACATTCAACTCCTTCTGGGTGTCAGTCAGGCCAAGCGTCTTTCTCATGGTCTTTACCAGATTATCTATTTTGTCAATGGTGAAAGAAGTAGCTTCCTCTGTAGGTTCACCTTCTTCTACAGATGAAGCTCCTGATTCCATATCTATGATACTATTCGTATCTTCATCCTCTGCATATGAGGGACCTTCCTGGGGATCCATCACTCTCTGTCTTTTCTTAGATGCTTCCTGCATAGACTGGAATGTCTCTTGCATTGAAGACTTCATCCAGCCTAGAAATTCAGAGAATTGAGCTGGAACCTCTGGACTGGCTATCTTCTTCAAGCATTCTGTGCAGAGTTTAGAGGAATCAGTAATAGGGATCTTGGCTTCACAGCCAGCACAGCCCTTAAACTTTGAGGCAGACTTGTCCTCTTTAGGGGCATCAGGAGGAACCTTGGGTTTGTCAGATCTTTCCTTAGACATAATCACAAAGGTACAGAACTACAAGCTACTAAACACTAGCTAATATATATATACAATGCAAAAAACTGAGCATAAATTGGACTTACATGGCCCCAGAATTCGGTCCTTCGCTCCTTTAAATGCCCTGGACCGCCGAACAGCGTTTCCTGCCTTGCGTTCCACCTGTGGAACGCACGCGACGCTTCTTCCTGTTAGAGCGGAAGAAGAAAGCGCGCGATCTGATTGGCGCCTTTGATCTGGCGCGACACGGCCCGAGTCCTCTTAGAAATGAAGCGGTGATCAAGCACAGGCAAAGCGGAAGGCTCACATGGTATCACCGAAAGAGCCCCGCATAACAAAAGTCAACCCAGCGTCCTGCAAGCCCTACTGACTGAGGACTCAGAGCGCTTCTGGTAAGTCTGAATTCTTTGTATGCTGCGATAACAGGCAGCATACATGAAACCATTCAATTTTGATTTTCTCTCTGCTCATCCTACTGAGTGGAGCTGAGGGCACAAGCCCCGTCCTCCAGCTTGGTAGGACCAAAATAACTGAGCAGGAGAGGTGGAGCAACTTATAGTTTGTTTGGTCCTACCAGCTGGAAGGTGGAGCTTAAACCCACAGTCCATTGCCGTGGATTGGACACAGAGGAAATATATATATATATATATATATATATATATACACACTGTCAGAGATGCTCAACTAGGCTAATGAGCTGGCAAGGATATGCAAAGAGCTCACTATGACTGTGTCCTGCGCCCAGAGTGCAATCTCTTTTAGCTCAGATGTGCCATACACAGAGAAAAAATATTCTGAAGCACATCATACTACTCCTGCAAAAATGACAGTCCAGCAACAAAATGCCAGACAATTATTCCCTAAAGAAAGTATCTTACCCCAGATGTATGTTTTCACCTTGTTGGACTTCATCAATGAGATGCAACTGATCTACCTAAACACTTGTGAGCAAGGAGTCCACATCTGGATTCCATTACTCTTAGGGCAACCAACCTAAATTTCAATTTACATATACATAGAATGTCAGAGATGCTCAGCTAGGCTCATGAGCTTACAAGGTTATACAAAGAGCTCACTAAGACTGTGTCTTGAGCCCCAGATGCACTCTTTCTTTTCATAAGGGAAGCAGATAACCCCAGATATATGTTTTAGCCTCGTTAGTAAGGTGCTGCTGATCTCTCTAGGCACTTGTGAGCAAGGGGTCCACATTTGGTTTAGTCCTTTACTCTTAGAGTGACCAACACCAAGAGCAATTTGCATATATATAGAAGTCAGGGATGCTCAACTAGACTTATAAGCAGAAAAATGTATGCAAAGAGCTCACTAGGATTGTGTCCTGCACCCAGAGTACAATATATTTTATCTCACAAGTACCATACACAAAGAAGAAATATTCTGAAGCACATCATATTGGTCCTGCCAAAATGACAGTCCAGCCACAAAATTCCGGGCAATTCTACTTTGAACAAGGAAAGCAGTAAACGGCAGACATATGTTTCTGCCTTATTTGGCCTCGTTGGTTGGGTGGCTGCTGATCCCTCTAGGCACCTTACTCTTAGGATGACCAACCCCAAGAGCAATTTGCATGTACATATAAGAAGTCAATTAGGCTTATGAGCTTGCAAGGATATGCAAAGAGCTCACTATGGCTGCATCCTACACCCAGGGTGCAATCTTTTAACTCACAAGTGTCATACAGAGAGAAGAAATATTCTGAAGCATATCACACAGATCCTGCCAATATGACAGGCCAGTCATGAAATGCCAGACAATTCGTCTCTAAACAAGGGAAGCAGCTAACCCCAGATTTTTTTTTTTTTTAAATAATCTTTATTTTGACATGGAAAATACAATACAACAGTTCTTTGTTCAGTAATGCTTTCCAATACTGAGGGCATTCATACATGTAATACAATAACATTCTTAATACCTGCAACGTAGTGCAGTTTGGCAGCACACAGGTATATTTGAACTTTATTGCATCATTACTTTATTGAACTCAACACTTGTACTTTATTTCACTGTATTAAAGTCTATGTGGGCATTCGCCTGGGGGATTGGGTGTGTGTGTGGGGGGGTGGGATATGGGGCATGGGTCTGGGGGCCAAGGGGAGGTGACAGTGGTATTGGGCCATTGGAGGGGATGCTAGTCCTCCTCCTCAGGGCTGTCCAAGATGTTATAGTCTCTTAGCAGGCTGTGGATCAGTCTGCGACAGTCCTGTGTTTTCACCTGTTCTCTCCTCAGCAACAGACAATTCCTTGCAAACCACAGAGCGTCTTTGACACAGCACATGATGCGCCAGGCTTCCTGGATAGCACCATACGAGTGCGTCCCTGGAAATAGTCCATACAGTACCGAGTGGTACGACAAGAGTCTCTTTGGAACAGAGTCTTTGAGTTCATTTTCCAGGTCATCCAACAGAGCTTGGGCAAAGGGGCACTGCCAAAAAACATGCAGGGCAGTTTCTTCTGCCAAGAATCCTCTAGGGAAGTGTCTATACCTGCATAGGTACATTGCATGCATGAATGACCTGAGAGGCAGAGCCCCCTGAATGGCCATCCATGCAGTGTCCTTATGTCTGTTGGTGAGTCTCCCTGATGACACATTCTGCCATACCATCTTGGAAGTGGCAGCTGGGAGTCCTGAAATTGTCTCTATATTGTCTTTTTTTTTTTTTGTTAAGATTAAGAAATGTAAAAATAACAGGTAAGATACATAACATTACAACAAATACAAGCATACATAATCAAGAAAATAAGTGGACAGGTAATCTAGCCAAGGCTGCCATACATTTAAGAAGGCTTAAGAGTGCCCAATGTATTTATTCGTCAATTTTTCTATTACCATGATATAACCCACTTTCCTTTCCCAATCATAAATGGAAGGAACATTTTGTGATTTCCATAACATGGGAATACATTGCTTAGCTGCATTTAATAAATGAAAGAGTAATTCTTTGTTTTTAACAGAATCAATGGCATTATTTCGTTGTAGATTAAATAAAATGAAATGGGGGAGTCTAGGCGTAACAATATGTAAAATACGGTCTATTCTGTGAAGAATTTTATTCCAAAAAATTTGAATTTTTGGGCAAGACCACCAGATATGCAATATATCACCTTGGTCAACAGTATACCTCCAACAGGCGAAATCTATTGAAGAGTACATTGCATGTAGAACTACAGGAGTCCTATACCATCTCGTTGCTAGCTTATAGTTAGTTTCCACCATATTTAAGTTTCTAAAACCATGAAGAGCGTTAGATAAAATCTTCTGCCATTCTTGGGAATTAAATGTGGCGGAAAGATCTCTCTCCCAGGCTAGTTTCTGAGAAGAATAAGGTGGATCTGATTCTTGCAAAATATTATACATTTTCGAAATACCATGACTAAGCCTTAATGGTTTGTGATTCAAATAGTGTTAAAGGCCTAATCAGAGTATTAAATTCCGTGCTGGTAGTAATGAAAGTGATAAGTTTGTCATAAATTAATTCATCATTAGAATGGAGACCAAGTTTCTTCTGTAAACTACTGAAGGAAAGAATCTGATCTCCGTCCAAATTAAAACATCGTCCCCTAGTTTCCAAGAATCAAAATTAGTTTCCTCTAATCCTACTTGTTCAATCAGAAAATCTAAAATAGACTGAAGTGGGGGAATTTAGGTGTGAGATGATGGAAGTAGATCTTAAACATTTTCTCCATATTGAGAGAAAATTTCTTAACAGATATGGGAAATGAGAAATTGTTTTACGAGTGAGTCCAGTTTGCCATAATGCCGAGGAATGTCGTTGACATCTGCTTAAATCTTTTATGAGAAATATCCATCTTTTATCAGAGTGAGATCTAAGTAGTAAAACTATATTAACAAGCTGAGATGAATGATAATATTTCATCACCCCGTCTCGTGCCATTACTTAATTTAAAATATTGTGAAAAGTGATTATTGATATTAACTCTCGCTGACGGATTTTTATAGAGTGACATTATAAGACTAAGGAATTTGGGACCTACTCCAATATATTTAAGAGTGGATTCTAAAAAGTACCAATCAAGCCTGTCAAAAGCTTTTTCCGCATCAATCGTTAATAATGAAGAGTCAATTTTAGAGGTATTCGCATAATCTATCAAGCTAGTCACCTTTAAAGTGTTATCCTTGGCCTCCCTACCAGGAACAAAACCGACCTAGTCAGACTGGATAAGTGATGGTATTAGAGGTTTTAACCTATTTGCAAGAACCTTTGCATATAATTTAATATCGGCATTTAATAAAGAAATGGGTCAATAGCTGGAACATAATTTCGGATCCTTACCCTCTTTAGGGATTACTGTAATGTGTGCCTCTGTCAACCAGGGGTGGGAGTCAATTAAAGAAGGCAAAGAATTAAACACCCTCCCCAGCAGAATTTCTTATAAAACAGAGCAGGTAAACCATCGGAACCTGGGGTTTTCCCAGATGGTGTCTGATTCATTGCCTCTTCAATTTCTCTGTCCAGAATTTCCTCTTCTAATTCTTCTGACTGAATAGCTGAAAGCTTAGGTATAGCAGATTCCTGAATACAATTCGATGTGTCAGTCAATCTCGATTGTGGAAGGGACTGATTAATATATAGGTCCTCGTAATAATTTTTAAAGGTAGATGTAATTAATGGGCAACACCTAGTAGTGTGACCATTTGCTTGTTCAATTAAGGAGATATGAGATTTACTTATATTCGGCTTTGAAAGCTGGGATAGTAATCTACCATATTTATTTCCATGCTCATAAACCATATTTTGGCCTTTAAGAAAAGAATAATCTATTTTTGATTGCAATAAAAGTTTGGCTCTATTCCTCAAATCCCTGATTTCATTATAAATAATAGGATCAGTGGAAGCTTTATGTCTGGTTTCTAGATGAGTTATAGAATTAAGTATTATATCTAATTCTTTTTTCGATTGCCTTTTTTTGAAAGAGGAGATTTTAATGAATTCCCCTCTGACTACACATTTCAGTTTCCCAAATATTTAGAATAGAGGTATCCTGATTATCATTAACTAAGAGAAAGTTTGTAATACATTTCTCAATTTGTGCAATAACAGTCAGGTCATTTAGAAAAGAAGGCTTAAGTCTCCAGATATATGGGGGTATTTGAAGGGGAAGAGCCAACACAATATCTATAGGAGCATGGTTCGACCAGGTAATTGCATGTATATTTGTAGAAGTGACATACTGAATATGAGATTGCTTAACTAAAAAAAAGATCTATTCTCGAATATGTTCCATGGACATGAGAAAAGTATGTGTAGTCTTTATCTGACGCATGTAGTAGCCTCCAAGGGTCAAGCAAGTGGTAAGAAAGTAATAGTTTAGAAAGTTGTCTAAAATGCGTCTGCCTTAGACTAGAAGTTCCTGAGGAGCAATCTAGGCCAGGGTTTATTGGGGTATTAAAATCCCCTCCCAAGACCAATACACCTTCCTGAAACATAGACAGACGTTCAAAAGTTTGAGAAAGAAAGGAGAGTTGTCCAGTATTGGGTGCATACCTGTTAAGAATATTTAGCGATATCAATGGGTACTTAGTAACTAATAGAGTTACCAGTCAGCTGTGGGACAACAAGTCAGCACAGCATCTACAGAAACAAACCAATGAACAATATTTATCTAGTATAGCATTAAGAAAACACATATGAAAAATATCAGAAATAACATAAAGTATCCAAACAGGAAAAGGGAATTCCCCAGTCGACCAAAAAGTCAATCAAAATACAATGACTCAGAGAATCAGCTAGCGAAGACCCAAACCCGCCGGACAATGATGAGACATGAAGGAAGCAGAGAGAGGGAGGGAGAGGAAAAAAAAAAATTCCCCTCCTCTCTTCCCCCTCCCCATAAACATTCTAACACAAATATATATTTCCATCTCCCAGACCTCCAGCAGAAAACAAGCTTATAATCATATCTCGGTGGTAGAATGAGTTTCAGCTGTAGAAGGAACAATGGATCCTCTGTTCAGTCTCTTACGCGTGGAAACAGGAGTCCACTTCAAACATTGTGACAACATGGGTCGCACGGGAGTCGTCATATGATCCACAGAATCTTTTTGACAAATGCCAGAGATGTTGATTGCTTCACATAGAGAGCTTATTTCTGAAGCCTGACGAATGGTAGTTACCCTGCCTTCATAGGTTACAGAAAAAGAGAAAGGATATCCCCATTTATATGCGGTGTTCTCGCAAGGTATCCGTGAGCGGTTTAAACTGCTGTCGCAGTTGTAAAGTATGAGATGAAAGGTTATTAAATAACTGGATCTCATGTCATTGAAATGAGATGTGTTGTTGTTTCCTCGCCATCTGCATAATAGTATCTTTTATCCTGAATTCATGAAGGCAGCATAGAACATCTCTAGGTTTATCATTGGGAAGAGATTTAGAACGGAAAGTTCTGTGAGCTCTCTCTATTTTAACACTGGCATTATTACTTCCTGTGAGTAGAATCTGTGAGAACAGTTACTGAAGGGTGTTGTGTATGTCTTTAGGGAGGATGGATTCAGGTAAACCTCTCACCCTAATATTATTTCTTCTGCTCCTATTCTCCAAATCATCCAACTGCAACTTCAGGTGAGAAATCGTGTCCTCCTGAGAGGCAATTTGTTGAGAAAGGGATTGTTGATCTGACAATATCGTTTCTTGTATTTCTTCTTAAGAAACAACCCTATTCCCCAGAGCTTTAATATCCGATTTAAGGTCAGAAATGTCTTTCTTGATATCTTTTTTAATAGAGTCTCTCATAGTTGTTAACAAATCCTGAAGATCTTCTTTGGTAGGGAGAGACTTAATCTCATCTCTGGTAAGAAATCTATTCGCATCCAGTTTAACATTCTCTTTAGACTTCACCATATTATCTGATATAATGAGAGGATTCAAGGAAAGAGGTTGAGAATCAATCTGGAGACTTGGAACAGATGTATGAGCCAACTTAAGATGTTTGCTCCTATTTCTGCGATTTGACATAACAATACAATTTGTAAGGAACAGAGAAAATTCTCTCACAAAACAGGCACCACTCCCAGGTCCACATGAGATGGAGTCACGGTTTTATTGAACACTCAGACAATTGGGTAGGTTAAAAAGCTTTATTAGACAATATAAAGCGCAACAAGGCCCCTCACGGGTCCAAACTTTACTACAGCAGTAAGCAAGTTTGACACAGTACAGGGCATACAAATAGCAGTACAATACTGGAGGCTTTACCGGCCTTACCGAATACCGGGTAAGGCAGCCTGAAGGCAAATGCAATAAGGACTTGGGAGGCTCTACCTGCCTTACAGAATACTGGGTAAGGCAGCCTGTATCTGGTGCAACAAGGAACTGAGGAGGCTCTACCGGCCTTACCGAATACCAGGTAAGGCAGCCTGTATCCGGTGCAACAAGGAACTGAGGAGGCTCTACCGGCCTTACCGAATACCGGGTAAGGCAGCCTGTAATCTGGTGCAACAAGGACTTGGAAGGCTCTACCGGCCTTACCGAATACCGGGTAAGGCAGCCTGTATCTGATGCAACAAGGAACTGAGAAGGCTCTGCCGGCCTTACCGAATACCGGGTAAGGCTGCCTGTAATCTGGTGCAACAAGGACTTGAGCGGCTCTACCGTGATACTGGCTGATAGGAAGTAATAGGCTGGCAACGTAACCGCTAGTGTCTGGATAGCACTGACCGAATGTACGTAACGGAGGTCACAGAGACTCACAGGCTGGGCGTATAATGGATAGGCAACGTTAACCGCTTAGTGACTGGATAGCACTGACTGGGTTACGTAACAGAGGCCACAGAGAATCACAGGCTGGGCGTATAATGGATAGGCAACGTTAACCGCTTAGTGACTGGATAGCACTGACTGGGTGTACGTATCGGAGGCCACAGAGAATCACAGGCTGGGCGTATAATGGACAGGCAACGTTAACCGCTTAGTCACTGGACAGTACAGACTGAATGTACGTAGCGGAGGCCACACTGATACACAGGAGTAGAGTAATCGGGGCAACAAATCTGACAATAGCGGGAGCAGCACAAACAGCATAGGTCAGACAATGCCTGGATCAGTAACAGAGAGCGGTAGTCAGCCACAGCCAGAATCGGTACACAAAGGGCGGTAGTCAGCCAAGGCTGGATCGGTACACAGAGAGCGGTCGTCAGCCCAAGCCTGAATCAGTACACAGAGAGCAGTAGTCAGCCAAAGCCTGGAACGGTACACAGAGAACGGTCGTCAGCCACAGCCAGAATCGGTACACAGGAGCAGCACAGGAACGAGGTCAGACGAAAACTGGATCAAGCACGGAACAGGAGCACAGAATAACGTAAGGTCAGAGACACCACGAAAGGGCACCGGCCCAATGACAGGAGGGCGTATATAAAGGCTAGTCCTGGGAGGGGCTAGCCAGCTAGCACCAATAAGAGTCAGCCAGGCACAAACCCGGAAGTAAGAATGTCGACATAGAATCACGGGCACTGTGATAGATGGTTGGTAATAATAACGTAGCAAAGCACCCCTCTACACATCCACAGAGGACAGGCATGGGTACATCAAATTAATACATCAGGTATACATAATGGTTGACTTAATCTGGGATCCGTGTACAAATAGATCTGGCTCTGGCCCATTTGTAAACTCCTTCAGCCAAGGTGACTTTTTACTTAAATCAGGATTGAAGTGAGTGATATAGTTCAAAGATCTTTACTCACAGTTGACCACCAGATAGATCACAGTGTAACTTCGTCAGGTCTCCAATAGCACATCAAATAGTCATGGAGCTCGACCCTCTGAACAGCCAGAACAGGTAGGATTCAGAATCTAAAGACTCTCCGTTTATATTAGAACTGCAAAGGGTTCAGCAGTTGAAGAGTTGGGAGACTTTAATGAAGAGTCGTGCGTTGGCGCTCCAATCATGTGCTCCGCAACTTGAGGTCGCGGCTTTGTGGCCTAGTCACCAGTATTACCGCAAACACGTCTTCGTTGTCAAAATTGAAAAGAAAAGACTTCCCACGAATGCCTGGGGCTCAGGCAGGGTAAATCTATCATCCACGAAATGATAACAGTAGTCAAAGTCACCGGGTGAAACAGGATTTAATCTGTCAAAGACAGAGCTGTGAAACTCACGTCCTGTCATGATGGCTTCCAGGCCACACACCCCTCTATAATATCTTTTGCTCTGATTAGCTTATATATGACCTTTGGGATCCACAGTTCTGGTTTAACACCCTCCAGTTTGGTTCTCCTTCACAAATCTATAAGAATTTACAAAAAACAAATTTAATGCCCAGTCTTTTAACAGTTAATTACTGCTACATTGACTTCTGGAAGCAGCAACATTAAAACATATAGCCCTCTATGTACAGCTCTAACCAGGTACACCTTTGGGTGCTTGTAAATTGCTGTATTGTTGTGTTTTTTTTGCCTTCTTTTGGATCAATGATGGTAAACAGGAATAGGAAAAGGGTTGAACTAGATCGACGCAAGTCTTTTTTCGACCTAAATTACTATGTTACTATGTAAATTACATATGTTAAAATACCCCCTGTTTGTTTTGTGGTCACTATCAACAGGAGGAAGTCCTGGAAATGGGGGAGGTCTATAAGTACTCCAGCTCACCGAACACTAGTTCCAGTGGAACTAGGCAGAGAGTGTCCCAGGCTTTACCCATAAATATGGGTTAAAACCCACCAAGAGTCCATACAGAACAAAGGGTCCAGAGACAATGCCACTGGCTCTCCAGATTGAAAAAAATTAAATAAAACATTTACAGAATTCCTCCATAGAAACAAGAGAAAAATTGATCAATTATCCTTTAGGAGGTGCTCCAGTCTCTAAATTATCTAATCATACTACTATCTCAGTCCAAGATTCAACACATCTAAAGGATATAGGAGACTGCAAAGTTAATTAAGGATCTTTTATTTTTGGTATGTAGATTAACTTCAGTCCATTTCAGCAGCATGGGAAGGAAGAGCAATAGAATCCTGGAGGTAACAACTTGCTTGGGCAATACAAGATAACGTACCCAAGGAAGAATTGTTACGAATAACCTATACAGGAAGCAAACTAATTATGCTGTGGTGCAGCACTACAAATTGTCTGTATGGCACTCAGGTGTTTGGCTATTTGAGTAGCAGAATGAAGATCTCTGAGGCTCAAGAACTGCTCAATGGTATGTCTTCAAAAAGGACGCAGACTTAAAATCCTTTAACTGGGAACGTCTTCTTTTGGAAGGAGTTTGAAAAGATCATCAGTCAGGCTATGGGGGGGG
Organism: Rhinophrynus dorsalis; assembly: GCA_037306005.1. Taxonomy (NCBI): domain Eukaryota; kingdom Metazoa; phylum Chordata; class Amphibia; order Anura; family Rhinophrynidae; genus Rhinophrynus; species Rhinophrynus dorsalis. The sequence continues at coordinate 234,117,023 of CM074724.1, read as the reverse complement.
GGGTTTGAAGTACTCTACTGCCTCAAAACATATCTCAGATTGTTGATCCTCATCGCAAGAATCATTTTCACTACCATAAAGATGTTAGACCTGTCTCATCCAGGAATTCTGAAAGCATCAACCAAGGGACCCAGCATTTCAACTTCTTCTTGGCAAAAGAAGAGACAACTGTCAAATAATTCATCTTCCAAAGGAAACATATTATGATGGCAGTAATCTAGGCTTCCAAACACTCCCTTGGGAGGACAGTTACAATTTTCCCATCAACAACTGTGGAACTCTGTAACAAAAGATTGGTTGGTATGGATACTTGATTCTGGTTACCAGCTTCATTTCAAGAATATCACCCAGACTGTTCTTTTTTTGTCTCAGGTTCCAAAGGAGCATCACAGGACCATTAGTGATGATTTACAATGTAATGGCCAGGGAAAGTGTCCCTGAAAAGTTTTTTTTTTTTTTTAATTAAGAATGGGAAAATTGGGTTAAAGGGATAGTAATACTTCGTTTTCACTTTATTTTATTTTGTAGGCATTAAAAAAACATTAAGAATGATATAAGTCTTATCTCTTAATCCTTTATCGTTTATGAGATATTCACAAGCAAAGTTCCCTTCCCGTCCCTTTCACCTAGTGTAAGCCATCTCTTCTCAGATGTGGATCAGGTTGTATGACCAGACAGATAACAGAAGGGGACAATTTTCTTTGTATGAAAACAATGAAAGCCCTTCCCCCTTGACAAGTTTTTCAGCTTTTTCCCTTATCTTAATTGAAGATTGTCCCTCTCTGCAGTCTACCTGGGCACCTCCCTTCTGATCTGGTTGAACAGGGGGGGATACTTTGTTTGTGAATATCTCTTAAACTATAAAGATTTGAGAGATAAGACATATCATTCTTCGTGTTTTTTTTAATGCCTACAAAATAAAATAAAGTTAAAATGAAGTATTACTATCCCTTTAACACAGAGTTCTAAAACCAGTGACAACACGGGATGTCAAAAAACCATGGCATGTCCTTGGAAATCGGTAACAATGATCAGGTATAGAATACTTGAGCTAGTAAAACGTATTTTTCTTCATTATGATAGCATTTGTAGGTTATATTGTTACTATTAGCTCAGAGTTTGATACACACCATTTACAATTTTGTTTACCTCAAAAATATTATGGAAAATAAATACACCGACAAAATCGAAGTGTTACAGGGGAACTCAGTATAAAATGCATCACAAAAGCTTACAAATTCCTAACTAAACTGCATGGAAATCAAATGTTTTCATTATTTTTTAACTAAATTAATAAACAGGAACAATGCGTATTTAACCCATTTAGCGTCACAGGCAATATGCATCACAGTGCGATATTTTGCACACTTCTTTTGAAATATTAGCGTATGTCTGACCCTTGCTATACGTCGATTGCATGAGGTAGCCGCTAAACAAAATAATATCCTTGGATATGCTGTACAAATGGTAAGAAAATGGTTAACGGTGAGTACATCACGTGACTGGCTGCCCGCCCCGGCTTGCAAGGAGGGGGAGATAGGGCTCACATCATGGCGACACAAGCAAACAGGAGGCTGCAGCGGTTGCTCTTTTTGACTGTGGTTGTACTGGTGGGAGCTAATGTTGCCGAGGGGCGGACTCTGTATCTTCACGGAGGATGGAGAGAGCATGGCAACGGGATGACCACCGTGAGTGCAAATTACCCGGTAGCGCAGGACATCAGGAGTGCGACTGTGAAGGAGCAACCAGAGCACGGGCGGAGGAGGAGGAGCAGCAGCAGCAGTGGCACCGAGCATCCTATCAAGGTGTACGGACAGGTGAGGAGAGGCCTGTCGGGGAGACAGTCAGTGTACACAGTCTGCCTTTTCACTGAGTGTCACTGCACACAGGACCAGTTATTTATATTATTTGGTTGGCTAGTATTCATTAGTTAACTGTATGTTCGAGATGCTTATCTGTGCATCCACAGGCTGTGCTTATATTGCGAAAGACAGCGAAGTATCTTATAGACCTTGCTCTGCCCATCAGTACTCGTTGCCAGTCACTGCACATAAATTGCTGTTAATGCCTATCGTTGTAAACTTCTGAGCTATCACTTTGCCCGAGTCTTTTTTTTTTTTTTTTTTTTTATTCCCATGCAATTTACACATAGTGCTGAAGATCCCTTATCACTAACACAGGATGCCCCCTTAGTAAACATGACTGCCAATGTGTACAAAAAATATATATTTTTTTCGTAAACCTGAATTAAAACAACTTCTTACTTACAGAAGACTCTCTTTCATAGGAACTAATTTTTTATTCTTTTATTATTATTTCATCCTCTGCCTACTCATGTGAAAATAACCACCCCCTGATTTGCTGCATGTGGCCCATCTTACCCCTTGGGGAAGGGCAGACAAACAACCAGAAACTGTGTGTGTATATATGTGTGTGTGTGTGTGTATATATATATATATATATATATGTATGTGTGGGTACAAAAATTTGACACACTAGTCAAGCCATACGACTTGCTTTTCCCACAGAAATCTCACATTTGTAGTGTTGTTACTACTGCAAGGGATTCTGGGTAGGCACATGCAAATAAGTTTAACAAGGAATCACCTTTTTGCGTCAGATTCCACTTTATACATTGATTCCTTAAAGTATGTGTATGCTGAGCAACATCTTTAAGACACAACTCCAGAAGAGATGCAAAGCCAGTGAACCACTCATGGACAGCCGTTTCGTTGTTAATGCAACTCATCAGCATGAGGTTGGTAAGACCTCATCTCAAATATGCAGTGCTGTTTTGGGCACCAGTTTTGGAAAGGATATTCTAGAACTGGAAAGAGTTCAATGAAGAGCAACAAAATTAATTAAAGTGGAACTGCCACCCCTATTATTAGGCATATGTCGACTAGCTTCTTAATAGCACTTTTATTTCCCACAAATAGATGGTTCTGAAGTAATCCTTATTCTTCGGAGACTGGAATCCAGGCTCTCACACAGACATCTTGGCTTAGAGACGCCTGCATGCCTGCGATGTCCGTCGGGGGCTGGATTCTATTACAGGTGCTAATTATATCTCTGGTTTTATCTCCAGTTTTCCCCATAGACTTCAGTAGGAAAACGTTTGATAAAACGGGTGTTAGCATTTAGCACCTGCAATAGAATCTAGCCCATAGTCTCCTCTAGGAGGCATTGCATGGTGCCTTAAGGCACCGGAAGGGACTGCCGGTGCAGGCTCGCAGACTGCTCTAAAGCAAGAAGCTTGGCCTTCGTTCTCCGAAGAATGATTGATTACTTCAGAACCGGCTACTTGTGTGAGATAATAGCACTATTAAGAAGCTAGTTGCCATATGCCTAAATATTGGAGGGTGACTTTTTATAGATTGGTATTTCAGTTTTAAGGAAATAGAGGACTTGAGGTATGAGGAACGACTAAACAAACTTGTATTATTTACTCTAGAGAAATGACTAAGGAGATCTTATCACAATGTACAAGTATATGAAAAGTCAATACAAGGATCTCTGGTGAGCTATTCATTTCAAGTTCTGATGAAATAACAATGGGCCTCCCCTTGAGAGTAGCAAAAAGGCGATTTCAACTACAGCAGAGCAAAGGGTTTTTTACAGTAAGGTCTGTTAAATTATGGAATTCTTTACAATGGATATATTTTAGAGAAGATTCGATATGTTTCTTTCAAAAGGGAACATAGTGGGTTATACTGTGTATTTGTAGGCAAAACAGGAAGGTCTGATAAAAACTGACTTATTTGACAGCAGGAAAGCTATACTGTTCTCATGTCTCTGGGTTATAAGGCAAAGGTTGAAACTGATGGACTTTCTTTTCTATAACCTAATTTACTATGTTACTATCTACAGTTTCCCTCTTTTCTACTATATTGACTGAACTGTGCAGACACCTATTTTATATAATTGAGTCTGTCTTTAATTTTCTTCTATACTACATTCAAGCTATGAATTGTTTGGGTTGAGGATTTAGTTAGCAGGGCATCTTGTTTGTTGTGTTGTTTCCTGGGACAATTTTTATTAACGCCTTAAGGAATGGCCATGCATGCACGGAGCACTTTTTATTTTATTTTTATTGAATCCGATTCTGGAGTCCCCAAATGGCGTGTGGAGCCCGGAATTCCATGAAGGTCCTGGTACGTCATCGGTCCTTTAAAGCAAATCCAGCTATGATGTACCAGGACCGTCAAAGGTCCTTTAGGGGTTAAAGGAGCAGTAGACTTTTTTTTTTTTTTTTTTTTTTTTTTAATGAAAATATATATTGTAGTGTGTATTTCCTGTTGATTAAAATAAATGTACTTCTACTGATGAGAGATGCATGTTTCCAGAGTTATTACCATTTAAACTTTTTTTTTTTTTTTTTTTTTTTTTCTCCTTCTTCCTCCATTACTCTCTATTCGAATGTAATAGAATACTAAAGTTAGTGACATACAGTTCTTCATAGAATGTGATAGTTCTAACAGCTAGTTTCAATCAGGAAGTACACGCACAGTAACAACTTCCTGATTGTTTTATTCAAACTATGTAACAGTTAAAATAACCAACAACAGTGGGAGTCCCCTTGTTTTACTCAGCAGGAAGAGCTTTAGAACATACAGGTTTTCATTAAAAAAAGTTTACTCTTCTTTAAATGTGTTTTGAAATGATTAGTATTTGTTCCCTTACCAGGTTGTCTTAGGTTTGGTCTGGGCTGCCATCACAAATTTTGAGGTCCAGTACAAACATAAAAACAGGCCCCCACTCCATCACCTGCTCTGCCACCCCCACCCTATCTACTGGGCCCTTACTATCCTCCTTGCGGGCTGCCTGAACCCAAATTCTTCTATCTTGCCACAGTCCCTGTAGCAACAGTGAGAGGCTGCCTTCAGTTATGCTGTCCAGTGCACTGGTACAGGGAGAAGTGGAAAAGTGCAAACAGACAGAGGGTAGATAGAGAAAAAGGGAAGTAGTAAGGGCTTAACCCTTTGAGTGCCAGAGAGGTATAGAACACATTGCTTTGCAATGCATTCCGTACTCCTCTGGCACTCAAAGGGTTAATAAAATGTACATACCTGCACCTGATGTATCTGCTTACTGCACTGTTGAGCCTCAGCTCTCACATGTTGCAGTTGATTATATTTGCTGAAGCCCTGCCTTCCTGTGTGGAGACCCAATGGGGGGGCCCGTGTGAAATATGGAGGCAGTGAGGGGGCCCAAGTCCCATCTGGTAACCGGATGGCTTGGCTGGGCCCCATACATAGATACTGCTTGTAACCCCTTTCCCCAGATTGCTGCTCTGGGTTTGATGTTCCTGCTTCTTAAGTAAAAGGGAAAACCCAGGAGCGCACAACAGGATTCACTCTGTGTGGTATTTTATTACTTAAAGCGGAACTACTACCCCTTTTAAATTTACCCCTAAACCATTACCCATCTGGTGACGAGCTGCTCAGTAGTGCTAGTCACCAGTATTATTACAGCGTTATTGAGAATTCCTACTGTTCCCAGGACTGACAGCCAGGAAACAGCACAGACATCTTTGCATAGTGATGTCTGCGCTGTCAGTCCCTTTTGGTACTGAACGGTTCCTAGCCTCCTAGAGCAGACTGAGGCTGACAGTGCAGGAGCGCATACGTCACTATGCAAAGATGTCTGCACTGTTTCCTGGCTGTCAGTCCTGGGAGCAGTAGGAATTCTCAATAATGCTGTAATAATTCCGGCGACTAGCACTATTGAGCATCTAGTCGCCAGATGGGTAATAATTTGGGGGCAGGTTTAGAAGGGGTGGTAGTTCCGCTTTAAAAGATATATGTATAAAAACCATAATACCCCATTCAGGGGATCTAATCACAAGAATTAAAATTATCATAATCAATTTCCAACCATACAGTCATAGAGTATTTCTATCTCCTGCACCTCCTTTGGCGTTCAACATGCTTTGCTCCAGACAGCTTCCAATGACGTCAAACCAAAAGGATGTCTAATCAATCAGAGCTATGCATTCTTTCCATCATAATGGAGCTAGATATGTGACTCCCACATTGACTCTGGTTACTCGTAACCAGTATTCCTGATGTACGTTTCGTGGGGTATCCCACTTCATCAAGAGATGGCAGTTATCACAAACATGTAATTTATACGATAGTAAACCAATCATCACTCATCATTAAAGGATATATATCTATATCTCATTCTACAAACATATTATAAACGCATATCTTCAAAGACCTATAAATATTAAAGGGATAGTAATGCCTTAAACTAGTAACGAGTATTGTAGCTAAGGAAAAAAGAAATCAGTCGGTGCAAGTCCTATCTCTCAAACCATTTTAAAGTTCACCTCTCCCTGCTGTCAGCTGTAAAGCAGACAGCAGGAGAATTGAGCGGACTGACTTGAAGCGGCTCTTCAGCAGAGATACTTCATTGGAACGGTCTACAAAGTGTTCCTGGTTTGCAAGCACACTTTGTAGACCGTTCCATTGAAGTAGTTCTTATTAGATTTTGGTATCTCAGCTTTGCTGAAGAGCCGCCTGATGGTCCCCGGACCAGGATCTCCTGCTGTCGGCTAGACGCTGACGTCGGGGAAAGGGGAGGAAAATGTTCTGTCTCTCAAACCATAAAGGTTTGAGAGATAGGACTTTCACCAATGGATTTCTATTTTCCTTATCTACAACACTATTATTTTAAGCTGCTATTAACACTTAAAAAAAAAAAAATATAAAAAATATACAAATACAATTATATGTTGAAGTACAAAGGCGATTATCAACAGGTAAAATACCTTAACCCCTTAAGGACCGGCTGCGCATGCATGCATGCGGCCATCGCTTAAGGACCATTGAGCATTTTTTTAAGAATCCGATTCCGGACTCCCCGAATGGCGTGCAGCCCGGGTCCTGGACCGTCATGGGTCCTTAAGTGTATAACAAGCCATGACGGTCCTGGACCATCGTGGGTCCTTAAGGGGTTAAAAAGATTAATAAATAACTTATTAAAAACAATCATAGATATCATTAGGCTTCATGGTTTGTAATATATAGATTCAATAGTATTCTCCTTGGAAAAGCTTCTTAAAGGGATAGTAATACTTCATTTTAACTTTATTTTATTTTGTAGGCATTAAAAAAACATGAAGAATGATATAAGTCTTATCTCTGAAACCTTTATGGTTTAAGAGATATTCACAAACAAAGTATCCCCCCCCTGTTCAACCAGATAAGAAGGGAGATGCCCAGTTAGACTGCAGAGAGGGACAATCTTCAATTAAGATAATGGAAAAAGCTGAAAAACTTTTCAAGGGGGGAAGGGCTTTCATTGTTTTCATACAAAGAAAATTGTCCCCTTCTGTTATTTGTACTGTCATACAACCAGACTCACATCTGAGAAGAGATGGCTTACACTAGGAAAAAGGGGCGGGGAGGGGAACTTTGCTTGTGAATATCTCATAAACCATAAAGGTTTGAGAGATAAGACTTATATCATTCTTCATGTTTTTTTAATGCCTACAAAATAAAATAAAGTTAAAACGAAGTGTTACTATCCCTTTAAACCTATTTCCTCCTCATCTATACCTGTAATCTTTAAATCTGCAATACATCCTTTTTGACATTCAAGGAAATGTCTAGATTTTGACCAACGAGATTGCTCCAGGTTAGCGACAGAGAGCCTCCTTCATTGGAGGAGGCAAGATAGAAGCTCAGACTACAGTACAGATTCGGTCAGCACTGTCTGCCGGAAGTAGGTACAGAGCTGCCGTTAATCTTTGAATTTCTTCAAACAAGCGTATAATTTTTTTTTTTTTTAAGGATACACTTTCCATTATTTATCATTGATAAGGAAAATATTTAGACAAAGTTGTGAAGGGGTAAACATCCCCTTTAAATAACGCAATTTCGGCTCTGCTGAAGAGCCTTCTCGAATTGCACGACTCGAATCTCATGCTGTCAGCTTTACAGCTGACATCAGGAGAAGGGGAGGGAGGGGGGAACTTTGGAAGTGGATATCTGTCAAACCATAGCGGTTTGAGAGAGAGAGGATTGTGGGAAATTTTTTTTTTTTTTTTTTTTTGTAAGCTCTACTAAACTAGAAGATTTTTTTTTTTTATGGGACATTACTGTCCCTTTAAAATCCTTGTGTTTATATGTTGACAAGTGAGGCATCTATAATGATAACCACTGAAACATCTTATCTCTTTTTGGTCAAAACTTTTTTTATTTTCTCTTTTACGTAATAAACTAGGGGCCAACATATCTTTCAAATTTTTTGATTTTTCTAATCTAGCACCAAAATGGGATCGCATTTTAATATCTCCCAATGTTTTTTAAATATTCTTTGGCTCTTATTTGACTCCTCCGTTTAATCTAGTTACAAAAAGGGGACAAAGAACTCTTTTTTTTTTTTTTTTTTTTTTTTCTTATCACTTATGTTCTTTTTATTTTTAGCATTCAATTTCTTCTACTTAATAATGATAATAATATTATTAATCTTTTATTAAGAAGCTTACTTCTGTCCTGTCCTCAACCTCTTCTATATGCGTTAACTATTGTTTCTTTATAGCCCTTCTCTAAAAAAATGATCTCTCCATATCAACAGCCTGGCTTTCAAAATCTTTGCGTCATCTCAAACTGTCCATTTGGAATGTTGTTCACCCACTTGCGTAAATGCCTCTAGTAGGGTCTAGATATTTTATATTTACACTGTTATAGAAAGTCTTACCTTGAACCCTATTATTTTCATCAATGAAAAATTTTACAGCGGAACTTTCCTCTGTGTCCAATCCACGTCATAGTCTGTGGGTATTAGTTCTGCCTTCCAGCTGGTAGGACCAATCAAAATTCTAAATGAGCACTTCACCTCCCCACTTGCAGTTATTTTGGTCTTTCCAAGCTGGAAGGACAGAGGTATTTCCATACCACTCAGAAGAACTTTATTTCTGTTTTTATTATTTTGCTAACTTATATACTTCACCAAGAGTGTGAATTATATTCTGTTCCTCAGAGGGCCCAGTTATCCTCCTCCAGTGGAGGTTCGTAGGGGGCCCAGGATTGACTACATTGCTGCCCGTTGGTTGTGCTTACCTCTCCCATACGGAGCCAGGATGTAAGCCGTGTGGAGGAGTTCCAGCAGTACCAGTGCCATGATCTTACCTGTAACTGTGCATTTCAACGCACCGTCTGTTCCCATGATCAAGTAAGGATGAACACATACAAACAAACAAACCTGCGCTTCTCTATATGCTGTGGATTATGTGTGCCCTATGACTTGTGAGGAAGGATATAAATGGAACATAGTTTTCTATGCAAACACTTTATTAAAGCAGGCCCATATGGGCTCTGCACCAGGTAAGCCCTTCATTTTCATCTACACCTTTTTATTTACTTGTATGTCTGTTTTTAATTGCACCACTTTGGGACCAACAAACAACAATAAAAACATAATCATATTATTTAAAGGGTCCCTTCTGACGCATTTCAAAATAACATCTATCTTCAGAGAATTTGAATTTAGATAGTATTTGCAGATGTATTAGAGTAGGACTTACCATGAAGTGAAATACCTTGGCGTGGTGGTAAGCTTACACATGGATTGACCAATTTGTGGAACAAAATTCTCACTTATTTCACAAAGATTTACTATGAATTATTATATATGCCCATTATAGGGCACACATTATCCACAGCATATAGAGGAGCGCAGGTTTGTTTGTATGTGTTTTCACTTTGGGTCTAGGCCTAATGTCAGGGGGACCGGAGAACCCTCTCATTCCTTGCTGTTCATCTATATCTTTCACCTATATACTTGTATTTAATTTTATATTTTTTATATGGATATTTTATAATGAGTTTAGCGCTGTGAGCGTTCTTCCCTTTTTTCAAGTAAGGATGAACCTGCTGCTCCTTTTGCCTACTTCTCCCGTAATTATACGTGATGCAGGCCACATTAAGGAGCCTCTGCAGTGCTGGCATTGCGATATCTTCAGGGAACGTTGAGCTTGCAGCTCCGCCTGTTCCTACACTAAACAATGCTGGACCTCTGATAGGCCTTGGTGCCTGATGCAGGCAGGAAGCGACTATGCGTTCCACAGATGGAACGCACGCTGACACGGAGGAGATTGCAGGTCCCAGCATGGATGGGCAAGGTATGGAACTTTACTCTTAAGTTTGTCCTTTGACGATTTGTGTTTATTGCTTCACAATATCTTAATTTAATCGGACAGGCTTCAGCCTCAGCATGCCCTTCTACTAGAACAGAGTGGTCATAAGTTCAGACTATAATACATATGTATAATATTTTGGTTTTTGCTGACTTAGAAAGCTTGTCAGGGATGCATTTAAGAAAACCGCTACTGCAGATATTCCATCCCAGTTAAGGAGTTTTGGGGATGATGAATCCCTCCATTCAGGACTCTTCTTTCCAATTATTACAACATATAGAAAGAGGCCTAAACCTGCGAACCCTAGAAAAGAAATCCTTTCAGGCTTTATCTGATGAAAGAAGAGTCTCATGGAATCCCAGATTTGATTCCTTTCCTTGGGAGATTCAAAAGTCAGTAGTGAATAAGGGGAGGATAACAGGTGCTGTTGGTTAAGGCACCAGCTGCGGAATCTGTTCAAAACTACAGGTTCTATTCCAGCAAAGTCATCTCAGCCTTTCATCCTACTGAGAATCTGAGTTTCCATGAATTGGGTAATTAATATTTCTACCCCTAGGACATGCTTAAATGAGAAACAATCCTAATATAGCCTTACTGGTAAAATACTTAAAGAATAGTAGCATGCACAGTATAACCATGTTTCACTGTCAACCAATACAGGTTACTGGTATACTGGGAGGCGATCCGCCCCTTTAAGAAGGCAGGAACATTCTCTAGATATATGCAGGGGGCGGAGCCTCCCCTCCCTCTTAGGCTGCACCTCAATCAGTACAAGCCAGAATGATTTGTTCCTCGGTGTGTTCACACCAGGGAGAGAACAGCTCTCCAAGTTTTAGTTTCTTTGTTATTTTTACAAATATGGAATACCACCATTAGGTGGGTTACCAAGGCTGTCAAATGCCCTCTTTAAAGTGGATAGCACAGCTTCCAGGGTACTTCTGGTGGACCTTTTGCCCTGATGAGGGAATAACTTGATTTCAAGTATTTCCCTGGGGATTATCCTCTGTGGTAATTCTTATCTTGGTAACCTGAAGACAGAAGCCCTGCAGAAAGGTGAGCAAACCTTTGAGTGCCGAAGGTCCACTTGTCCCTCAGTGTCCCTTCATTGAGCTTGTACTTGGGAGTTCTCATTGTGCACTCCAGCACTCATTGGGTGTTTTTCTATATCTTGCTAATGCAATGTATGTGTGTGTGTCTGAGTTTTGGAGCAGTTTATGTGGGATTTAACCTTTTTTCTGCTGGGTTTTCCAATTTTATGGGCATTTTCAACTTTTGCCTTGGCTGGGTAATGTTTGCTTACATAGAACATGTGTTTGCTATGTGTTATGAAACTTTTACTTTAAGAGAATTTTATTAGTAATAATGTTCCGCGCCTTTAAGCGCGCTTTTCCCGCATAGGCTCCATTGCTCCTTTACTCTCTATGGGCTTACACTGTGTGGGACTTATCTCTGGAACCGCTTCACATAGCGACTTCAGAGAGGGCTCATTTTATTTGTCTTCCCTTGCTCTATCATCCGGTTGTACATTTGAGTGTGTTGGGGGACTCGGGGGGGGGGGGGGGGGCTTCGGGCACTGTTTTGGGGTACTTGGTGAGAAAAACTACGCTTCCCATGAGCGCTCGGTTCGCGCCCTTTTTCTGATTGGCTCCCGTCGCGGCAGCCATTTTGTGAGTTCTTCTCATCGAGTATACTACGCAGGGACCGGACCTTCTCTCTCTCTCTCCTCTGCTGATTAACCCTTTGCTTGCCAGATAAGTTTAGTTTTAAACGTTTCTGGGGTGAATATTTAATCTTTCACACTTTAATTGGGTGATTCCTATCTGTGGGGTATATCTGACGCTGTGAGCATGTCTACTCCACTTGAGCCTGGGACTAGACCTAAGACAAAGGAGGCTGGGGTATCTGTTTCCCCCATTACGTTTTGCTCCTCCTGTCACTCAGGGCTACCTAGAGAATTTTCTGGTCATTTATGCCCAACTTGTGTGGAAGGTCATGGCAGCAACCCAGGGCTTTCCAGTCACACTATTGAGCCAACTTGGGTGAAAGAGTTCAAGGCTGCAACTAGGGATCTCAGATCCACTCCTCTCAGGTTCAGGGGGCTCTTCAAGTATGGCAGACCCCCTCCACTGTCAGGACCTCCCTGCCCAAGCCACAGGGAGCCCCTGACGTATCTGATTCTTCTGAGGAAGAATTGTTGCAGGATTCTGATGTTGAGGATGGTACAGTTATTGAGTCTACCAGATCACCACCCTTATGAATGTGACCCTGAACTCTCTGCGGAGAGTTTGATCAGGGCTGTTTTGACCACCCTCAATCTTCCCTTGCATCAGGAATCTACTCTTGACCCAACAGACGTGTTTCAGAAACCTTCTAAAGCTGTTACATGTTTTCCTACTAATCCTACTCTTGAACGCCTAGTCTCTGATGCGTGGAAAAATCCTGATAAGTCCTCTTCAGTCTCAAAAAAGTTTGCCAAACTGTATCCTTTTCCTGAGACTGAATTGGCTAAATGGGTTCATCCTCCTAAGGATGTATGCTCCGGTTTCTAGGTTGTCCAAATCTACTGCTTTGGCTGTTTCTGATGCTTCTGCTTTACAGGATTGGACTGACAAAAAGTTAGAGACCCGTCTTAAGTCTATTTTTGCCTCTATTGGTACTGCCATGCGCCCAACCTTTGCTGTGGCGTGGGTTAACCGGGCCATTGCGGTCTGGACTGAACAGCTTACTGTGGCAGTCCGCCAAGATGCGCCAGTGTCAGAGCAGCTGCAACTCATTGCTAATATTTCTGAAGCTCAGAATTATGTTTCTGATGCTGCTTTTGACGCAGTTCGCATGATGAGGGCCTCCACTTCTTCTGTGGTGGCGAGACACGCTCTTTGGCTAAACATTTGGTCTGCTGACACCGCTCCCAAGAAAGTTTTGCTTTCTTTGCCCTTCCAAGGGACTTCCCTGTTTGGATCTGAGCTAAAGGAATTGATTAGTGAGGCTACTGGAGGTAAAAGTACTCTTCTACCCTCAGTCTTTGGGAAGAAATTCCCAGCTAAACGCTATCGGTCCTTTCGTTCCTTCCAAACTGAGACACGCCCCACGTCCCAGGCGGTTCCGCCTGCACCTCGCACCTCCTCCAAGCCCAAACAGTCCTGGAAGCCCAGAGTTGCCCCCAAGGCTTCCAAGACTGCTTCGGCATGACTCGACGAACCCGGGTCCGCATCCGGCTGTAGGTGGGCGGCTTCACCTCTTTCGCCGGGTTTGGGAGGATTCAGTGGCGGACCCTTGGGTTCTTCAGGTGGTGTCAGAGGGATACAGGATCCCTTTCTTTTCTCTTCCTCTCTTTCGATTCCATTTTACTCGTCCTTCTCAGGACCCCACAAAAAGGCGTCTATTCGACGCTATTCAGGATCTTTTGGACAAGGACGTCCTGGAACCAGTTTTTCAAGAGGACACAGGTTCAGGATTTTATTCCAACCTGTTTGTTGTGGCCAAAAAGGACGGTGGAGCTCGTCCTATTTTGGACCTCAAAGATCTCAACTCCTTTGTTGTGAGTACCCACTATCGACAGGAATCTCTGCGCACTGTGATTGCTGCTATGTCTCCGGGGGAATTCCTTGCTTCCCTGGATCTCCAGGATGCATATCTGCACATCCCTATCCATCTAGAGAGCAGGCGGTATCTCAGGTTTGCCTGCCACAGAGGTCATTTTCAGTTTTCGGCTCTTCCCTTTGGACTGACAGCTCCACAGGTTTTTCAGCGAGTCTTGGGAGCATTGATAGCAGTAATCTATCGGGATGGCATCAGAGTGACTCCCTACATGGACGATTTACTCTTGAAGGCTACATCAGTGGAGATCCTTCACCAGCAGGTTCAGGCTTGCATTCAGACACTCACTCGCCATGGATGGATTGTGAATCTGGACAAGTCAGACTTGGTTCCATCTCAGCAGATAATCTTCCTGGGTCTCCTGTTCGACACCCAGCGGTGCATGGTGTTTCTGCCGGAGGAGGTGGCTCATCAGATTGCTCTGAGTATCAAAGATTCTGGCTCTCGAGCGGATTCCAGTGCCGAAATTGACTTCTCTGGTGGGGAAATTCATTTCCACAATAGAGGCGGTGCCGTTTGCTATGGCACACACCAGGGAACTTCAGAGTTTCGTGATCCAGATGTGCAGGAATCGTCCAGACCATCTGCAGCTGTCTGTCTCTCTGCCTCCTCATGTCGAGTTGAGCTTGGAATGGTGGTTGGATCTGTCTCATCTCCTGAAAGGGAGATCCTTCCCGATCCCTTATTGGACCATGGTCACGACGGATGCCAGCCTCCTGGGATGGGGGGCCATGTTGGGTCGCTTCAGTGCCCATGGGAAGTGGGGATTGGAGGAATCTCTCCTCTCCATCAACATTCTGGAACTACGTGCCATCTTCCTTGCCCTGAGACATTGGGAATCTCAACTGGAGGGTTGTCCTATCAGAGTAGAGTCCGACAACGCCACCGCAGTGGCTTACATCAACAGGCAAGCGGAACAAGAAGTCTCGCCGCCTGGTTAGAGGTCAAGGCCATTTTGTCTTGGGCGGAAGCTCATGTTCCCGTCATTTCAGCGATACACATTCCAGGCGTAGACAACGTCATGGCAGACTTCCTCAGTCGTCACACAGTCGACAGAGGAGAGTGGGCTCTTCATCCAGAGGTGTTTCACCTTCTAACTCAGATGTGGGGGATTCCTGTGGTGGATCTGATGGCAACCAGACACAACAGGAAGGTTTCAGTGTTCTGCTCTCGGTGGAGGGATCCACTGGCCCTGGCAGTGGACGCCTTGTCAATCCCTTGGGACTTCTCTCTAGCTTACATCTTCCCTCCTCTTCCTCTTTTGATCAGAGTTATCCAGAAGCTGAAAATGGAGCGTTGTCCAGTTATTCTGATCGCTCCAAATTGGCCTCGTCAGTCCTGGTATCCGGATCTGATGGCAATGTCTGTGGCGGAGCCCTTTCCGCTTCCCTCTCGTCCAGATCTTCTGCTACAAGGATATCTGTGGAAGGAGGATGTTCATCATCTTCATTTGATGGCTTGGAGGTTGAATCCTCAATTTTGAAGAAAAAGGGGTTTTCCTCTGCTGTGGTGTCTACGATGCTACATGCTTGTAAGCCTGTGTCTTCTAAGATCTATCACCGAGTTTGGTCGACCTTTGTTGCATGGTGTGCTGATAGAGATCTATCGCATGATTTTCATCTTCCTACTGTCCTGGCCTTTTTACAGGACGGTGTTGATAAGGGACTCAGTCTGAGTTCTCTCAAGGTTCAGACTTCAGCGCTCTCTGTCATTTTCCAGGAGCGCATTGCCGTTATTCCTGACGTCAAAGTTTTCTTCCAAGGTGTGGCTCATGTTCATCCTGCTTTCAAGAGTCCGGCTCCTCAGTGGGATCTTAATCTAGTCTTGGGGGTTCTCCAACGACCCCCCCCCTTTGAGTCTTTGGCTACTATTCCTTTGCGCCTTTTGACCTGGAAGATGGCCTTTTGGTTATTGTATCGGTTCGCCGGGTGGCAGAATTACAAGCCTTGTCTTGTAAACCACCTTATCTGGTGTTCCATAAGGATAAAGCTGTGCTTCGCACTTCCAAGGAATTCTTGCCTAAGGTGGTCTCCGAATTTCACATCAATCAGGAGATTGTGGTGCCCTCTTTCTGCCCTAACCCTTCCTCTGACAAGGAGAGGGATCTTCATTTGTTGGATGTCGTGCATTGTCTCAAATTTTATGTTCATCGCACTGAGTCTATCAGGAAATCTGACGCTCTGTTTGTCATTCCTGAGGGGCCTAGGGCAGGGAGACCGGCATCCAAGGGGACCATTGCATCTTGGATAAAATCTACTATTCGTAAGGCTTACGAATTGCGGAATAAGCATTTCGGGTCACTGCTCATTCTACCAGATCATTTGGGGCCTCTTGGGCCTATAAAAATAAAGCGTCCGCTGATCAGCTGTGCCGGGCAGCCACTTGGTCCTCTGTGCACACGTTCTCGAAGCACTACCGTGTGGATGTGCTGGCCTCGGCTGATGCCAGCTTTGGGAGGAAGGTCCTGGAGGTAGTTTTGCCAGTCTAGGATCTTCTTCTTCTGAGATTCTCAGTGCTTCCTTTCTGTTGAGCCCTGTTGGCTCTAGTTCAGTATGCTGTGTTTTGTTTGGGGTCTGTTCTTACCCCTAATTGGTGTCCGTTGACACTTCTGATTGTTGGGATCTCTGACCGGTTGGTTCATAGAGGTTCTGGTGACTCTGGGGGCCTTGCGCCTGGTCCTTGCCTTCTTCCCGCCTCTGGGAAACTCAATGTTTGGACATCCCAGTGTACCAGTAACCTGTATTGGACGACAGTGAAAATAGGATTTTAGTCTTACCTGTTAAATCCTTTTCACTTAGTCCATACAGGTTACTGGTCTCCCACCCTGTCAAGAGACCATACTTGGCTCTCCTGTGGCATTCTGTGGGAGTCCTTTGGGGCATGCTCACAGGGGTCTCCTTCTTCTCTCCTATCTCTGCTCAGTGTTAGTGTCTCAAATCATTCTGGCTTGTACTGACTGAGGTGCAGCCTAAGAGGGAGGGGAGGCTCTGCCCCCTGCATACATTTAGAGAATGTTCCAGCCTACTTAAAGGGGCGGATCGCCTCCCAGTGTACCAGTAACCTGTATGGACTAAGTGAAAAGGATTTAACAGGTAAGACTAAAATCCTATTATATTCTCTTTAGAAAGTACTGTATCTTTGCTTAAATTATTCATTGTATTTTAACCTAATCCTTGGGCAGGAGTTCCAGTATTTAACAGACTGTTGTTTCTAGTCCTTTCCTCTAGGTCTTAAGGTGTTACCTGCTTATTGTTCAGGCCCGGGGATGATAGCTTACCAGAGAGCTCTTGCTATTGACCTCTCATGTTTTTATTCATCAGGCCAAAGCTCTCCTCTTTATATAAGTCCTATTTATATAAGGGGAATACCAGTTTTGTCTACTTACGTCAAGTCCTCCATTCTCCTACTTCATTTGTCCCTTTCTTGTATTCTCCAGTTCTGGAATATCCTTTTCTCAGAACAAGTGCCCAGAACTTTGCTTCATCCTGTGTGTATGTATATGTGTGTGTGTGTGTATATCTCAAAAAGCTGCTATGCACTCACGGACTTATATTAAATATTACATTTTGCTGTTTTGTAAGTCCGTGAGTGCATAGCAGCTTTTTGATATACATTATATTTCTAGTTCACCCGGTAATAACAGATTTTTAAACTTTACTGTGGAGTAGCAGATCAAACATAGTTTGTGAATTGATCACAAATTAATCTGACTATTGTATATCTTATGGGAGGAGAGCAAATAATCGCTTTTTTTGTGTTGAAGCATATTCCCAGGAATATTCCTGTGTAGGGACAAACTAGCTTTTTTTTCTTGTTTATGATCCATCCTAGGTCTTCTAGATTGACCACTGTTGCTGTAGATTGCTCTGCTTGGTAAGCAGTCTCTGCCACTATAAGAATGTCGTCAAGCTTGGGGATCAGCAAGATTCTTTTTTCCCTGAGACTCTCCAATACTACTGCTAGAGTTTTTGTAAATATTCTGGGAGCTGAGGAGAGTCCAGAGGGAAGAGCCTTGAACTGAAGATGTTGATCTCTGAAGGCAAACCTGAGGAATCTTCTGTGATATGGCATAACCGGAATATGGTGATATGCATCCTACAGATGCACTGTCGTGAGAAATGTTCCTGGCTGCACTGTACTCAAAACCGACACCACTGTCTCCATCTTGAATCCTCTGTAACGGATAAATGAATTGACTATCTTTAAGTCCAGAATGATTCTGCTCCCCCCTGAGGGTTTTGGTACCTGAAAAATGACCTGACCGAATTCCGGTTCTTCTTTGATCTTCTGGAACAGGTTCTACTACCTCGTTCTGAATGAGGGTCTTTATAGCTTGATTCATCCGTCTTGATGATTTGGGATTATTCTGAAGTCCAGCTGATACCCTGTCTCCAGGTTCTGCAGTACCCATCTGTCCGGATTCAACTTCATATGCCAAAGCTGAATGAAATGCTGCAGACGACCTCCTACTATGCCTGAAGACAGAGCCTGCTGCTCTTCAGAACTCCTTCTTAAACTGACCTCTGCTGGACCCCTCCTTTTTTATCTCCTCCTCTGGATGCCTGGGAATAATTCTGCCTCCTCTGGTCATAAGCTTTTGACTGGTAACGCTTTCTGTCATGAAAGGACTGCCTCTGATTTCTGAAGGAAACCACTCTGGTGGTAGATCTTGATTTCCTCTGTGTCCAATCCACGGCATAGACTGTGGGCAATTAGCTCCGCCTTCCAGCTGGTAGGACCAATGCAAATCTTTAAAAGTCTCATACTTCCTCCCCATGTCAGTTATATTGGTCCTACCTAGCTGGAGGACGGAGAAGTGACTTCTCCTGCTATAAATATAAAATATTTGGTACCTTCTTGTTTGTTTGTTGTTTTTTTTTTCCCCAATGTGGCTTGCTTAAGTGGCGGTCACATCTTGCCTGCTGAACCCTCTGTTCGGATTCCTGCCTGAACCGAACATGGTCCCCTGTCCCAGTCCGCTGCTACCCTCTGGAGCCCAGCCGAACGCCTCTACACTGAGGCTCAGCGTTCCGGTTTCTACGAGCGGCGTTTCTGAAGTATCGTTCCGAAAACCGGAAGTACGCGCGTCTGCGTTCCACCGTTGAAACGCACGCGGACGCGATGGAGTACACATGGGGGATTTAAGCAGAGGAGGAAAGAGCACCCGTGGACAGGGGTAAGGCGTTTAAATATACCTACTTACTATATATAAATTTATCTGAGCAATTGTTTGGAGTTACAGTATAAGTTTTCAGTCATGTCTACCTCTAAAGAGCAAAAGGCTGATAAGGCAAAACCTGAGAATAAGGAAGATAAATCAGTTAAGGGTAAATCCTGTGCTGGATGTGATAAGCTTCTACCTTTAAGTGAACAAGGGAAATTATGTGAAGACTGTCTCAGAAAAGCTACTGGACAGGAAGTACCATTGCAATTTCAAAACTTTATAACCTGGATGAAAGATTCAATGCAAGAAACTTTTTCTTGCATGCAAGAATCTGCTAAAAAACGTCATAGAGAATCTGATCCAGATGAAGGGCCATCTAGGAGAAGAGAAGAGGATGAAGAGAGTTTCATTGAATTAGAATCTGGAGCTTCATCGGCTGAGGAGGGAGAGATTACTGATGAGAGTGGCAGTTTCTCTTTAGATAAGTTAGACCCTCTAATTAAGGCTATGAGAAAATCCTTGGGGTTGACAGAAGTCCAGAAGGATTTAAATATTATGGACTCTGCCTTTGTGGGTTTTAAGAAATCATATCCTAAAATGCCGGTTCATGCATCCATCCAGGACACTATTAAATCAGAATGGAAACAGATTGATAAGCGCTGCACTATATCTAAACGTTTTCAGAGAATGTACCCATTCCAGGAAGAGGAAACAAGTGCATGGTATACACCTCCAAAAGTTGATGCAGCCATATCCCAAACATCTAGGCGCACAACTATTCTTCTGGAAGATGGAGCATCTCTGCGTGATCCTATGGATAAGAGGGCAGATAGCGCTCTAAAAAAGCAGTTTACTACAATAGGCCACAATTTAAGAACCACCACGGCTATGGCTTCCATGTTCCGTGCCTTGCGTATATGGATTACTGAGATTGAAGAAAAACTAGAATCCTCAGTTTCCAGAAGCCGCATTTTGAAAGATTTGGGAGTGGTTAAGGACGCTATTAATTATTCATGTGACGCATCCTTAGATAGTATTAGACTACTAGCTAAAGCTTCTGCCCTATCTATCACTTCCAGAAGAGCACTTTGGATTAGATCCTGGGAGGCAGATCCATCCTCAAAAAATCGATTAGTATCACTTCCATTTACAGGTTCAAAATTGTTTGGCGAATCTTTAGAAGAGATTATTAAAAAGTCTTCGGGTGGCAAGAGCTTATTCCTACCTCAAGAGAAGAGAGCTCGGCGCTCACCCAATAGGGCCGGACAGTACAAACGTCAGTCCTTTCGGGAAGCCAAGAGATACCAACCAGGCAGAAGATATGATCCTAAGCCCAGGGGGGCTCAGACCCAAAAACCTGGAAATCGAAAGGATTTCCAGAGGAAAGGGAGATATCAACAATGATGCCAGTCTGTCCCCTTCTCCTCCAGTAGGGGGCAGACTGGTGGAGTTTTTTCAGTCTTGGAGCCAAATTCATCACGATCAATGGGCCCTGGACATAATTCAGAGGGGATATTCGTTGGAGTTCAAAACTGCCCCCAGAATTCCAAGATTCCGGACATCAGTAGTAAGAAACAAAGAGAAGATCCAACAAATGAAGATAGCTCTCAATCTTTTATTACAGAACAGGGTGGTGGAGGAAGTTCCCCTACCCCAAAGATTCCAAGGGTTTTACTCAATGCTTTTTCATGTTATCAAGCCTTCAGGAGAAATGAGGCTAATCTTAGACCTCAAGGACTTGAATACTATGTTGAAGATCAGGCGATTCAAGATGGAGACAATATCTTCCGCCCTCAAGTCAATACCTCCTCAAGCTTACTTGACACGTCTGGATCTTCAGGATGCATATTATCATGTTAGTAAGGGAATCACATCGGATGTACCTCCGTTTTCACATATTTCAACGTCACTTTCAGTTCAGGGTTCTTCCCTTCGGGCTGGCAACAGCCCCCAGGGTATTTACCAAAGTCTTGTCCCTAGTAATGGCAGAAATGAGACTAAACAAGATAAAAGTTATCCCATACCTGGACGACATTCTGATTGTGGAAGCCTCGGAGCAAAAGTCCAGGTTAAGCACCAGTTATTGCAAAAACCTACTCTCCAGACTGGGTTGGCTTTTAAATATGAAGAAAAGTTCTCTTTTTCCCAGTCAGCAGATTCTATTTCTGGGCATCAATTTCGACACCAGAAGAGAGATTGCAACCCTGTCAAAGGACAGACAGATCCGAATACAGAATGCAGTGACAAGTTTCCTCAGGGGACAGACACGCAGTATTCATTCCTTTCAGAAGCTACTGGGACACCTAGCGTCCGCTTACCAGATTCTGCCCTGGTCCAGGGCACATTCCAGACTGACCCAGGAGAATTATCTCACCTTTTACAGAAAACACCCATTCAATCCACTGTTTCAGATTCCTCTCTTTCAGTCAACCCGAAGAGAATTATCTTGGTGGACAAAGCAGTTCAATCTAGTGAAAGGTCGCTCATTCAAAGAACCGGAATGGATGATAATACACACGGACGCCAGCAATACCGGATGGGGCGGTATATGGAGTGTGAAGACAATTCAGGGAATATGGAATCAAAAAAAAAAAAAAAAAAAAAAAAAAAAAAAAAAAAAAAAAAAAAAAAAAATTACACATAAATCTAAAAGAATTACTTGCAGTATGGAAAACTCTCAGACACTTCGGAGCAGAGTTACAAAGAAAAGCAGTACTAATAAGATCAGACAATGTGTCTGTTGTCCAGTATCTGACCAATCAGGGGGGCACAAGGAGTCCTCACCTGAACAGTTTAGCATTACAAATATTGAATTGGGCAGAGCAGAACCTAATAGCCCTCAACGCAACTTATCTATCAGGTCAACTCAATGCTCAAGCGGATTTCCTGAGTCGTCACACAGTAGACCCCGGAGAATGGAGTCTAAACAAAACAGTGTTCCAGACCATCATAAAAAAGTTCGGAACACCGGTGGTAGACCTCATGGCAACGGCAGAAAACAGTCAGTGCCCAGTCTACGTGTCCAGATGGAAAGACCCGCAGGCTCTAGCGCAGGATGCGTTAAGAATACCATGGACATTTCCTCTGGCATACGTATTCCCACCTCTACCTCTGATGGTGGAAATTCTTCGAAAGATCAGGAGAGACAAAGTGGAGATTATCCTAGTGGCCCCAGACTGGCCAAGGAAGTCCTGGTACACGGATCTACTGGAGTTATCCGTCAGGAGACCTATGTCTCTTCCAAACATTCCGGATCTGCTAATACAAGGTCCTCTTCTCCATCCAGACCCGCAGTTCTTCAAGCTCAAGGCCTGGAGGCTGAGCGGCAATCCCTTAGACTACAAGGTACTTCGGATTCTGTAATAGACACTATCCTTAGAGGAAGAAAAGCGTCCTCATCCAGGATATATTATAGAGTTTGGACTACCTTTCACAAATGGTGCACCTCGCAAAATTTGGATAGGAACTCTATTTCAGTACCTAAAATATTAGATTTTCTTCAGGCAGGATTCCAGATGGGACTAAAGCCCGCATCCCTTAGAGTACAATTGTCCGCAATTTCAGCTGTACTAGCCACTCCCTTCGCGGATCACTACCTTATTAAAAGATATTTTCAATCTATCTCCAAGATAAAGCCTACAATTAGGGAAATCCTTCCACCTTGGGACTTGAATATTGTACTACAACAACTAGCTTCACATCCCTTTTTTGAACCCATGGATTCAGTATCCCTCAAGCATCTCACCCTCAAAACTGCCTTTTTAGTAGCTATTACTTCTGCTAGACGTATTAGCGAATTACAAGCACTAGTCTCTATCCCACCATTTATGATATTTCACCAGGACAAGGTGGTTCTCAGACCAAAGTTGAGTTTTCGTTCTAAAGTAGTTTCACAATTCCACTTAAACCAAGATATTGTGCTCCCTTCCTTCTGCCCACAACCGGTGCATGAAACAGAACATAGACTTCATAATCTGGACCTCATCCGTTGTCTCCAGATATATCTTAACCGGACCAAGTTATTCCGCAAGACGGATAGCTTGTTTGTTCACTTTTGTGGTAAATTTAAGGGCTCTCCAGCCTCAAAACCTTCCATCGCTAGATGGATAAGAGATTGTATCAAACTTGCATATGAATCAGCAGACCTGCCCCCTCCTCAGGGGATAAGGGCTCACTCTACCAGAGCTATATCAACCTCTTGGGCCCAGAAAGCACTAGCATCTCCAGAAGAAATTTGCAAAGCTGCCACCTGGACTTCGGTATCAACTTTTATTAAACACTATAAACTAGATGTCCAGGCATCAACAGATGCGAAATTCGGACGAAAGGTGCTCGAAGCAGCCATTTCTATCTGAATTTTGGTTGATCCCGCCCTGATGAGGTACTGCTCTGGTAAGTCCCACAGTCTATGCCGTGGATTGGACACAGAGGAAAAGGTGAATTTACTCACCGATATTTGTTTTTCCTCTGTGTCCTTCCACGGCAACCCTCCCTTGGTTATATTGGTATTGTATCGTTCCACAATCTATTCTGATCTGTGATATATCTTTGTCTGAGGATGATCATATCTAACACTCTGTATCTTGCAGCTTGGACAACAGTATAACTGACATGGGGAGGAAGTATGAGACTTTTAAAGATTTGCATTGGTCCTACCAGCTGGAAGGCGGAGCTAATTGCCCACAGTCTATGCCGTGGAAGGACACAGAGGAAAAACAAATATCGGTGAGTAAATTCACCTTTTCTGCTCCTGAGGCAAAAAAAAAAAAGCGCTTTTGCCTGCAGTTATATTTTAATGTCCTCAAGCTGTTCACCAAAAAGCATAGATCCAGCAAACGACAAAGGTACTAGCTTGTTCTTAGATGAAGCATCAGCTCCCCATGGTCTAAGCCACAATGCTGTTGTGGAGGAGATAGACAGGGAGGATATCCTGGCTGATAACTTGACTGCGTCCAACAAAGCATCGCAGGCAAAACTTACTGCCTCTCTTATAGTAGCCACCCCCCCCCCCTTATAAGACGGGATCTGGAAACAGATGATTCGACTTCTTCTTCTTCTAATTGTGTTAGCCAAATACGTATAGCCCTAGACACAAGCCATAGACATGGCGACCTTCATACTTTGTCCCAAAATGAAGAATTGCATTTTTAATACATTCTCCATCTTCCTGTCAATGTAGTCTTTTAAAGCCGAACCATCCTCATGGTTTTTCTTGAAAACTATGAAGCCGCTGCACCAACTTTTGGAGAATCTGACCAGGTTGCCGTATCGGAATCCTCAAACGGATACATTTTCTGAATTTTTTTTGAGGCGGAAACTCTTATCGCACTTGGCCCATTCAGCTTTCACCAGGTCAGCGACTGAATGATGAACAGGGAACATGGGATCTGATTTCTTAACACCTAAGAAAGCAGTGTCTATGATGTCTAATTCTTTCTTAACTTCCGTTAGACCCAAAGTCTTCCTGACATGCTTCAGAAAAGGTTCCATATTTGTAAATTAAATGAGGCACCCTTGTCTGTGATTTTCCCCTTCTTCCTCAGAGGCTTAATCTGATATGCCTTCCAAAGCACTTTCCTGATCCTTTCTCTGGGTCATCTAGCCTTTGTCTCTTCCTGGTCCCCACAGATTGCTGCATGGAATTGAAAGTATCCTGAATGGTGCTGTTGCTACACTATCCTTTGGACTTCTCTGGTCCATAGACCATAAATCTCCATCGGATGGTGTAGTAACAGCGCCACTGTAAATTTTCAGGCCACTGTGATATTGCACCTAAAAAATTAAAGTTTGAGCTGTTATAACTTTGTAATAAAATATTTCTCAACAGTGGGAGTACCCTTGTTTTATTCGGAGACATAAACCTTACACCATATATTTTTTTTACATCTTAAGTACTTCTATCCCTTTAACGAGGAGCAACCTAAAGAACAAGCAGGCTTCAAGAGCTTTTTCAGTACAATGGACCATAGCCGGACAGTGCAACAATTTATAGAGTCACCTAATGTGTACAACCTTCAATTATGCATAGCCTTCATTGACTGACTATGAAAAGGCATTTAACTTCAAAAAAGCAAGCAGTGATCAATTCTCTGATCAACCATGGAATAGATGGAGATTCAATCAGTATCCTCCAATCAGTATATGAAAATGGAACTGTATCAATACAGGTCAACAATAATAATGTCCAGATCATCATAGAAAAAATTTCCAACAAGGAGAAAAATATTGCTTGTTTAGAAGAAATTTTCTGCAATCTAAACTGGGACAAAAAAGACTTAAAACCAAGTATTACTATCCCTTTATCTTTTTTATTTTGTAGGATTTAAAAAAACATGAACGATATCTTTATGGCTTGAGAGATATTCACAAGCAAAATTTCCCCTCCCGGCCCTTTTACCTAGTGTAAGCCATCTCTCCTCAGATGTGGAATGCAGTCCATAGACCAGACAGATAACAGAAGGGGACACTCTTCTTCCTATGAGAACAATGAAAGCCCTGTCCCCTTTGACAAGTTTTTCAGGTTTTTCCCTTCTCTTAATTGAAGATTGTCCCTCTCTGCAGTCTACCTGGGCACCTCCCTTCTGATCTGGCTGAGCAGTGTTACATCCACAAAAGGGGCCACAAAAATCCATTGAAGAGGTAAAACAGGAAAGCAAACATTTTGGTCTGAAGATGAATATCAGCAAAACACAAGTCCTGTTTAACAAATTTACCATACCAAAGAAAATCTGTGTATAGACAAGAACTAGAAGGACAGTTATGTTTACCTTGGGCAGGGAATGTCATCAGATGGAAACACCATAATTGAAATTGAGCAGCTAATAAGATTAGGATGGCAAACATTTGGATAACTTAGTAGTATTGCCTCTAAGACAAAATTACTACTCTGCCTAAAGAGAAAAGGTTTTTGACCAATGTGTCCCTCCAGTTCTTACATATGGCTGTGAAACATGGACACTGAACGCCAAAGCCATATAAAAACGTAAGGTTACACAGAGCAGTATGGAACGTTGAACATAACAAAAAGAGACCAAAAATGTGTGCATGGATTCATCAGCAAACAAATGTTTATGACCTCATTGAAAGAAGTAAAGCACCTAAAATTGAAATGGGCAGGCCACATAAGAAAACCTTATGGTAGATGGACCAAAGAAATTAACACCCAAAGACGAGAAAGGTTGATGAATTTAACAAATTTGTTGACACACAGTGGCAACAAGAAGAGCAAAACCGAAGCTGATGGAAATTTGCTGAAGAGATAACGTTTGTGTGTGTGTGTGTTTGTGTATAATACAATCTTTTTTTCTATGAAGGAGAAAGGAATAGCACATCCTTTAATTTTAGCTTCTCAGATTTGCAACAGTTGTTGGGCAGGAATTCTCTAATTTTAACGAAGCCAACCAACCTCCTTGGTATCTCATATTCAGTGGGTAACCCCCAGTGTGGGTTCATTATCCTCCCACATGCAGTTCCTCAGCTTGCCTCCAGCTGAAACTCTGTAGAGTCCTCTTCTTAAAGGGATAGTAATACTTCGTTTTATCTTCATGTTTTTTTCATGCCTAGAAAATAAAATAAACGATATAAGTCTTTTCTCTCAAACCTTTATGGTTTAAGAGATATTCACAAGCAAAGTTTCCCCCTCCCGCCCCTTTTTCGTAGTGTAGGCAATCTCTTCTCAGATGTGAATCTGATTGTAAGACCAGACAGATAACAGGGGACACTCTTCTTCCTATATAAAGAATGAAAGCCCTGCCCCCCTTGACAAGTTTTTCAGGTTTTTCCCTTATCTTAATTGAAGATTGTCCCTCTCTGTAGTCTACCTATGCACTTCCCTTCTGATCTGGTTGAACAGGGGGGGGGGGTACTTTGTTTGTGAATATCTCTTAAACCATAAAGGTTTGAGAAATAAGATTTATATCGTTCATGTTTTTTTAATGCCTACAAAATAAAATAAAGATAAAACGAAGTATTACTATCCCTTTAAGCCCCAGTATACTGCTTGGAGGTTGTCAGGGAAAACTTAAAAATAACTTGCATAAATACCATCTGTGTCTGGTACTGAATCTTAATCTGAGACCCCTGCAGAGCTGCAACTCAAGTCGAATATACAGATGAGCCAGAACAGCTGGTGAGAGGATTCAGTGAGGTATCCACACTGGGGTTGATCACCTGAATATGATACACCAAAGAGGCTTGCTCTGCCCAACTGAAGCTAGTGAGAAATTGTTGAGAATAGATGTAAGCTGGCTGTAACCTGGCACTTTGGTGGAGCAACTCCTCAGAGAATATGCAGGCAGCTATTGATCTGCTAGAGGAATCCACAGCAAGTGTAACACTGAGATAACACAATAGCTAAAAAGAGGTACAGACAAACACCTGGATTTATGAGGTGAACCCCCCTTTAGGCAAGATGCTGGGTAGGGAGGGATGCTGGATAACGTGATTACCCCTACCCCTAGGCAGCCTCGCAGTGGTTGAAGTTTCAGGTCGCAAAACCAGTTACGTGCTGACCGATGGAACTGGCTCTCACCCAGGATAACTGCCTAGGGTATAGTGGCTACTTACTGAGGGACAGAGAAAGCAAATTAGGAATAAGGTACCTGCACTTCTGGTCAAACTCTGTAGAGCATTGGAGTGGTTGAAGTCTGGAAGACTAATGCATAATAGGATCAGTGATTCAACCTACTGTCGAATGATTCGAACTCCAACTAAATCAGTCAAATTGTGGGAATCTGAAACAAGACCGACTGAAGGTCAATTAGTCAAACTCTGACTGCATTGAATAGGTGAATGGTGAAAGCTAAGAGTCAAACTCAGAGGAGCAGGGAGTCGGATGGTCGGTCAAGCAGGGTCTGCAACAGGGGAGCAAGGAGGCACAATTAACAAGCGGAAGAGTAGCCAAGGAGGAGAGCCAGGGTCTTCAACAGAGAATCAATATTGGAAACTAAGTACAGGAATGGCAATCTGAAGAGTGAAAACAAGGCCAAGGTTGGTAGCAACTTGATGGGTAACTGGAACAAGACTGAGCCAAACTCGAAAAGCACTAGAATGCTGAGATAGTTTCCCAGTACTGGAAAGCAAACTATTAATAAAGGCACAGGTAAGGTAGAAACCAAGATTGGGAACGAGGATCCAGTAAGTAAAAGGAATCTGCATAAAAACAGACATGGAACAGTAAAGAAGCAGACAGTGTGTGACAATAGGAAGCTTCCACACTTAGACTTAGAATATTGTGCTCTTGCTTTTATCCTAGTACATTTTTGACAGAGAACAAACCACATTGGGAACAAGCACTCTGTCAACAAAGGGAGATCTTCAAGACTCTTATTACTAGATTATACATCTAAAAAAAAAAAAAAAAAAAAAAAAAAAGTGGGATTTATGGTACTTCCTCTGTGTCCATTCCACGGCAATACTGTGGGTTGTGACTCCTTCCCTCAGCTGGTAGGACCAATTGTTTTTAGATTTAAACGCCTGCTCTGCTCTCTGTCCCCAGTTATTTGGTCCTACCACAGCTGGGAGGATGGGGGCACAAGCCTCTTCGCCACGGTTGGATTAAAAAAAACGAAGAAACATGCTGGTTTATTAATCGCTAGCGACATTTTGCCTCTACACCCCGGTCTTACCGGATCCCAGACTCACAGCAAGAGGTTGAGTCATGCATCCGCTTGCCCCGTCTTATTACCGGCTTCCTCCGATTCGGACGATCTGCATTCCCGGCGGGCTGTGAAAGACACGGACGTCTGGTGCCTTAGACTTATGGACGCATACCAGGAAGTGATCAGCGTGTGTTCCAGCAGCGAGCCGCACGCTAAGGAAACAGAGGGGGAGGCGATCTGGAGACATGCTGCTTATAAGGGCACCAGTGGAAGCAAGGTGGTAAGTCCTTTACACTTTGTTTTGGCTACATATTATATAATATATATATATATATATATATATATATATATATATATATATATATATATATATATATATATATTTACTTTAAGCTGGTTATAGTGTTTAGTGTGTTGCTGATTATGTCTGCTCAGATGGATCAGAAATCTGAGAAACCTAAACCTACATCTGAATCTAAAGAACAAAATGTAGCTCCTAAAGCTAAAGTGTGTGCTAGTTGTGATCCTAAATTAAGCTCCTCTGATACTTCCAAGCTATGCTCAGATTGTTTAAGAAAGGCAGCAGGAGATGTTATCCCTTCTCAGTTCCAGGATTTCTTGGGATGGATGCGCTCCTCGATGCAGGAGACATTTTCTGCTCTTCAGGAGTCTTACAGAAAGCGTCAAAGACCATCAGATCCAGATGAGGGGCCTTCCAGACGAGTACAAGAGGAAGATGAAGAAGATAGCATAATGGATCTTGAATCGGCACCTTCTTCAGCAGAAGAAGGTGAGATTACAGAAGTCGGGCAATTTTAGTCTTGATAAAGTTGACTGCCTGATTAAGATAATGCGCAAGACACTGGGTCTATCTGAAACGCAAAAGGACCTTAACGTGATGGACGCAGCTTTCATCGGTTATAAGAAGTCTTCGCCACAGTTCCCAGTCCACAGTTCCATCCAGGACATCATTAAAAATGAATGGAAACCTAATTTCATAAATTTCATAAAATGTACCCTTTTCCAGAAGAAGTAGTGGCAACTTGGATCAGCCCCCCTAAGGTGGTTGCTGAAGTAGCCCAGGGCTTCCTGACGAAGCGGTCAGTATTGCCCGCGATACGCGTAGGCTAATAAGTGTCTAAGACTTGTTACATTGTTTTCATTGCTATTATTGCGAATGCAAGCTGTATCTCATGGGGATGCCTCGAGTTGGATACTGACAAAATACGATCTAGCTATTATCCTCACAGTTATTATCGGGAGTGACGAGTAATCCAGGGATCAGTGGAAATACCGACACAATAGGAGTGTTGCAGTTATAAGAACATCGAGTCTTCTACTTGGATGGTCCCGGTGGAGTCATTTCATATAGAGGAGCAAATAGTATCAATACAGCTTTTGGAGGCAACACCATATGACAGATAAGCTTGTATTCTTTTTTTTATCTTGTACGTGTTTATATGGTATTGCGCATTGGTATTTGTGTAGAATAAACTTTGCTTTTAGATGGTCCTCTTTGCGCTCTTATTGTAGATTGATCGATTTCGTTGTGGTGTGGATGAAAAAGGCCACCTAAGGAGCAGCATGTGGATGATCTGATTGAGGGCGGGAGACTATTATCTATGGACTGACGTTAAAAGACTATTTTTGAGATCAACATTCATCATTATATATTTGATGTTTATGATTTAGTATTTTGTTTATTATTTTATTTATTTGTTTTTTATTATATATTAGTTGAGCAGCCCGTTACACGGGCCACAGTGCCACTGCCACCCGGTCGCGGGGCAGTCACACGCAGTAGAGACTGCCCGCGCCACTGCTGTTACAGAGCTGGACACTCCTTCGGAGCACCCAGATCTAATAAATCCGCACTCACGGGTCTTTTTTTATCACATTTAAAACAACTTTATTGTGATCGACGTTTCGATCCCCGTCTGGGATCTTTATCAACTTATCTAACTAGTTTGATCTGGCACCCGGGCATTTACCTTTTATATCGTGAGTGCTTCCTTACACCTACATAATATATATATATATATATATATATATATATATATATATATATATATATATATATATATATATATATATATAAATATAAATATATATATATATTTTTTTTTTTTTTTTTTTCTGTTGCCTTTTTACTGTGGACTTCCTCCCATAGTCTCTGAGCGCTACCTATAGTGTGTGTTTACTATTGTTGGATATACATATAACTGGGGACAGAGAGCAGAGCAGGCGTTTAAATCTAAAAACAATTGGTCCTACCAGCTGAGGGGAGGAGTCACAACCCACAGTATTGCCGTGGAAGGACGCAGAGGAAATATAAATATCGGTGGGTAAATTTTCTCTTTTTGTTGTGTTTTTGTTTCTTACAGATACAAGGATGATTAAGTGGTATCACTTGGTACTTTTCAAATAGGAGTGACCTAAACATGCTTAATTATTTCTTTCTTTGACCACAGGTGGCTGACCACGATAGCCAATAACGTGCTTTGCCTGCAACATATCCACCACACTTTCTGCAGTGTAGTACTTTCAGATTCTTAAAGGGATTGTAAAGTCCCCAAAAAAAGTCTAGGCGAAATGATAGGTACAAAAAAAAAAAAAAAAAAAATGTAATGCCCTTATTCCTGTCTCTCAAACCTTTATGGATTGCGAGAGATAAGAAAATAAAGTCCTCCACTCCCTCTTGCAAACCAGGCACACGTTGTAGACCATTCCGATGAAGTATTTATAGTTAGACATCTCGATGTCAGAGCTCCTGAAGAGCCGCGTCTGGTCGCGCGACCAAATTCTGCCTCTGACTGCTTTACAGCTTGTCAGGCAGAAAGGGGAGGGAGCGGAGGACTTTATGGTTTGAGAGATAGGAATAAGGGAATTACGTTTTTTTTTTTTTTTTATCGCACCTATCATTTAGTCTTTTTTCGGGACTTTACTATCCCTTTAATCTGAAGCCTCACCCCCATACAGCATTTTAGCTTGGCCTGTTAATTGTAATAATTAACCACAAGAATGCCAGCCTTGTTATTGGATGTGGGATTTTGGCATGTCACTTTTTATTTTGATAAAGTGTGCCTGGTATTTCCAGCACCATTTTGTTTTTTTGATGTGTTAGGAGCTCTGTAAGTGGAGACCAAGCTTGGTGATAAAACAGGAACTCCAGGATTTACAGCATTTTTTAGTATTTCTTTTTGTCAATAACTCTAGCCCGTAGCCAATAAAGTTTCACGGTAAAACAGGTCTGAACAGGAATTTGCACTTTGAAAATAGTAAGTTGTATTAAATGAAACTATTGAGATGGAGGTAAACATTTAATTTAACCCTTTGATGGCCAGGGGTTATGCAACAGTGTGGAAAAATGACGTTTGCACCCTTTTGGCATGCAAAGGGTTAAATGCAGTGATTTATAGAAGGCACACACACCTGTGTGCTTGTAAAACCATTTAACATACATCTTTAACCCTTTGAGTGCCAAAGCAATGCATTCTGTACAACACTGGCACTCAATGGGTTAACCCCCCAAATAAATAAATATATCCTGATAGTCTATTGTCTGCTTTAGATTCTGTTCACCTATGCATTTTTACATATTTGTCTCTTGAGCAGGTTTATACATTCTTAAGCATGCTGAAAATACATATTCTCAACTGTACCCCCAGTAATTTATGTTCTAATATACAGACATTGTTTACATATTTGCTGCTGTTATCTGTATGACTTTATTAATACCATAAATTCATAGAAAAGTCTGCTTTTCTTATGGTTTGTAGGCTTCACCATCCAATTTGTTTAAACTTAGGTAATGCTTAAGCCTTTGAGTGCCAGAGGGCAATTTGTTCCGTACCCCTCTCACACTCAAAGGGTTAAAGATGCATAATGTGTAGCTATCTGAAGTTCAACGGTAGTTGAAGTGAAATTTTTAATTCTGCACCTATGTTGTTCATTAACAGGCTAGCCTTCTCGATTCTCACAATCAAATTGTTGTTCACTGGGCTGGAGAAAAAAGCAATGTCATAGTAGGATTAACCAGAGACAGTCTGGCACTAACAGGCACGGAAAGGAGCAATGTAAGTACGCGTTTTATTTGGTTAACACCACCTTTTTGTAAAGGTATGGCAATAATTACGATGTTAAATAAAATACTGAATTGGAAGCCCCCTTGAACCAAAACTCCAGACATCCCTTTTTACACTTGGGCCGGAGTTTCTTTCAAACACCTACCCAATGCCTCATCGCCTTTGTTTTAACCATGGCTAGACTCTGCTTAACTAGATGTTGGAAAACCCTGACAGATAAGTACCTTATATATGAATCCATGACTTGCAGCCTTGGAGATTCAGGGAGTCTTTTCTATGTATGAAATGTATGTTCTTTCGTTGACCTCGTCCATGAGACACACACCATAGCGGAGGAAGTGCCTGCCAATTCAACCATACCACATGCTGACTCCACTTGCCCTACAACTCCCATGTATCTCACAAACATCCTAATTGGATGAACAAACCTGTTCTCTTATGCTAACCTATATTGCTACATTACACACAAACCTCCACTTCAACTCATTGCCTTGCACTCCCTTCACCACATCATGTCAAACTTCCATTGGCTTCACTCTCCTCTTTGCCTGTTCGCCCTTTATCAACAAAGAATGTACATTAAAAAATTACATAACAGCTGCACAGCTTATATCACCTCTACCTGTAATTAGCAGTGTCCTTCCCCCCCCCCCTTCTCCTGGAGGCAGCATGCACCATGATTCGATTGGCAGCCTCTGCCTATGCTGCTATTTTGTAACCCTTGCAGGAGCTCTTCTAATCATCATACATTACTGCCGTCTGAGGAACTGAAGCCCCTCGCATGCCAGCAGCATACTTGCAATGCACATACCATTGCACATTCAAAGTGCCCTGTGAGAACACCAAGCTACTCATATGCTAGCAATGTATGTTCGTTGCAAGACCTCCTGCAAAGGACACACACATACACACCAGTGGAGGAAGCGCATGACAATACAAACATGGCGCACACTGCCTCCACTTGATCTACAACTCCCATGATTCTCAGCCATTTACCTCACAATAATGGTCATTTTAGCAACAAACCTTTTCTGTATTATATTACAATAATCTATATTACCACATCACACGCAACCCAAATAATACTTTTACGTTACCAAAAACACAGTAAAACGCACAATAAACCTATTTACATATACTTCATTCACATTAACCCTTTCAGTGCCAGGGGCTTGGGCCCTGCTCTGTACCCTGTATGCCAGACACATTTTCATCATTTTTGCTATCTACCTGTTTAGCCTTGATTTCTAGTTACATATGGAAAACTGTTGTGTTTTTCTCCTCTCCTCAGAACATGTTGAGGTTTTGCATTGTGCCTTACATGAAGTAAATTTTGCATTGTGCAAAAAGCTATGATGTAATTACAAAAAAAAGTTAAACTTTACTGATTTTGCTAAAATCACATACTGTATATAAAAAACACCTTGATTGTGAAAGTGTCGATTATTTGTATAAGCCCCGAGTCCCCCAAGTACAAAAATACAGAATTTATATAGTATATGACTAGTGCAGAGCCCTAATTACCAGGAGCGCAAAATGGGTTTTCAGCTCTATGAACTAATATGCGCATTCTAGTGGTTACATGGCACAACTACCCTAAAACAGCTAAATAATGACATAAAAATACATACTTCTGGGAAGTAGGTATCCTTCTGCATCAAATGAGGGGACACTTGCCTTCCTACCCCTGGCCTGGTGTGCGCAGGTGAAAAAACAAAAAAGAAAACAACAAAACAAAAACCCCAAAACAAAAAAAAAAAGTTTATTTATAAATATATGAATGCATTGGACCCCCTGTGGCATACAGAGCATAATTTTTTTTTTATATTTTTTTTTTTATTCAAATCTAGTTGGGGGCATCAACAAGGTCTGAATTAAAATCATTCAGGGGGGTATCAGGATCCCTCCCGATGCCACCCAATCAGGTCTGGGGAAAAAAAAAATGACCCCAAAGGAGACCTCCTGTAAGTGCCGCTGGGGTGTCCAGCGCATTGCAAAGTAATGTGCTTGGATGTACCTGTGGCATTCACAGAGTTACATTTTTTTTTTTTTTTATTTCTAATTTTATCTTCAGACCTCAAGGGTACATTTATCTGTTTTTAGAGTAGAACCCATCCAATTTAGAGACTTTTGCATCTTATTTATCTCACATCATACATTGCCAGCAGTGTTACTAGCGCTCAGTGCCTCGGCCACTGCCCATACTTTGAATCCCTAATTAATGCCTTTGTGTTATTCGGTTATTTGCCTAAAGCCTTGAAAGTGGCTAGAGTAGTACCTATCCACAAAAAAGTTGACGAAAATGTAGTATCAAATTATAGACCAATCTTTACTCCCCACATTCGCTAATGTCCTGGACAAATGTGTTCACATGCAACTATATAACTATTACAGACTTCCCAGCTTTTTCATGCTGCTTCAATCAGGCTTTTGTCCAGATCACTCAATCACATCCCTCCTAAAAGTATGCAGTGATATCCGGACTGGTATGAAAAATGGTGAAGTCACTAGAGCTATTTTCCTAGATTTTGTAAAGGCCTTTGATACAGTAGACCAGGGCTGTCCAATTTCAATCCACCAAAAGGCCAGGATTTAAGGATTCCCCTGCTTAAGCACAGGTGAGTTAATCAATGGCTCATTCATTTTGACTGACTCTCTGGTGCTTAAGCTGGGAAATGCTTAAATCCTGGCATGTTGGTGGCCCTTGAGGACTGAACTTGGACAGCACTGCAGTTTACCATAATATTCTGATAAAAGTTCAAGATTGATTAATCCTTCTGTAAACTGGTTCGGATCCTGTTTATCGGACAGAATTCAGCATG
This sequence comes from Rhinophrynus dorsalis, assembly GCA_037306005.1. Classification (NCBI taxonomy): domain Eukaryota; kingdom Metazoa; phylum Chordata; class Amphibia; order Anura; family Rhinophrynidae; genus Rhinophrynus; species Rhinophrynus dorsalis. The sequence continues at coordinate 234,081,609 of CM074724.1, read as the reverse complement.
TCTTCTGTTTCTATATAACTTCCCATAGTTTGCAAATCATCTGTGCACATGTATGCAGATGACACTATAATCTAAATGAAAAATCCAAGTGCATCGCAACTTGAGGCAGTATTGCAGGATGACTTCTCTGTAGTTGAGATGTATAGCTAAAAATAAATTGTTCTTAATCATCAACAAAATGGTCACCAAGGGTATTTGGTACAAAGCACAAACTACTAAAACTCGTCAATACCTATCTAACAATTTTAACAGTCTAATTGTAACTTGGCCCCAGCTGACTCCTCCTAATATCTTGGTAGGTGGCTTGACCCCTTGACCCCCAACCTCGCTTTTGGTCTTCATATTGATAAACTAGCATCCAAACTTTATCCTAAAATAGGTGCTGTGTTTAGATACAGATTACTTTTAAGTGCCCTGGTTAGAAAATGTATTGTTCAACACATGTGAACACCAGTCATAGATTATGGGGACTCCAGGGCATAGTTGATAACTAGAGAAATCTCTGTATTATCCTGGTAGAACATTTTCTAAATAAATTTGCCCGTATAATTATTTGGAGCTTACCTACAAAAGCGGGTTAGGTATGCATGATATTTAAAAGGGGTATGAACCCTAATCATTTAGGTTGTAAAGTCCTTTATGTCAGTAAGGCAGCAAAATTTTAATGTGGAACTATCATGCTTACATAAGTCATGCCCAATTATTTATTAGTAGCTTGTTAATAATGGAAAGGGTTGTTTTTACCAAAGGTGGAGTTGCACTGTACCATACAGTACAGGCAAGGATGGAGAGTGCAGGTGCACAGATCACTCTTTGCCAAGATGTCTTTGCTGTCCCACAGATGTAAGTTTCATACGAAGTTATGATTCCAACTCATGCCGGCGCTTAAATTTTATTACGCTATTTCCATTATTAACAAGCTACTAATAATTAACTGGGCTTAAAGGGATAGTAATACTTCGTTTTAACTTTATTTTATTTTGTAGGCATTAAAAAAACATGAAGAATGATATAAGTCTTATCTCTCAAACCTTTATGGTTTAAGAGATATTCACAAACAAAGTTCCCCTCCCCGCTCCTTTTACCTAGTGTAAGCCATCTCTTCTCAGATGTGAGTCTGGTTGTATGACCAGACAGATAACAGAAGGGGACAATTTTCTTTGTATGAAAACAATGAAAGCCCTTCCCCCCCCCCCCCCCCCCTTGACAAGTTTTTCAGCTTTTTCCCTTATCTTAATTGAAGATTGTCCCTCTCTGCAGTCTACCTGGGCACCTCCCTTCTGATCTGGTTGAACAGGGGGGGATACTTTGTTTGTGAATATCTCTTAAACCATAAAGGTTTGAGAGATAAGACTTATATCGTTCTTCATGTTTTTTAATGCCTACAAAATAAAATAAAGATAAAATGAAGTATTACTATCCCTTTAACTTATGTAAGCATGATACTTCCACTTTAAAGTTGAACTAGATGGGTGGGAGAATGCTATCCATTGGTCAGATTAGGGGAAGTCACCAGTGCCATCAGAGGACTACGTAGGACAAACAAATGCTAATAGCTTGAAAATAGTTGTAATGAATAAAAAATTCAATATTTCAAGGTGTTTTAAAAATTGTCTAAAATTATGTTAAGGTCACAGTTTGAGCTGATTTGTGTTCTTACATGCTATCAAGTTGTTGTATGTTGTCAAGATGGTCTCCTATAACAGTATTATTCCCTTAGTTGCAAGACACTATTAGGGAAGCGCACCAGTAAGTAGATACACAAGAACAGTAATGGTGTATTGTACTGCTAGTCTCTTATAACTGTTTAATTCCATGGTGCTCTCATGTGATGATATATTACCTTGATGAACTCATGTAATACTCTAATGGGATCAATAATGGTACTGGCCAGAGGTGCATTGACCTACTTGTCTCATAACACCATAACATTGTTTGACGCTTTAAAAAAAAAAAAAAAAAAAAAAAAATCCTTCCTGATTCCAAATGGCAGTCAGATAATTCCCTGGATCAACATCATATCTGCATTGAAGCTGTCATAATTCTCAGTATTATTCTGTGCTAGATAAGTATCCATTACTTTTTCTCTGTCATCCAATACAGGTTACTGGTAACTCTGGGTAGGTGATCCGCCCCTTTTAAGCAGGCAGGAACAATTCTAGAATTGTATGCAGGGGGTGGAGCCTACCTTCCCTCCTTGGCTGCAGCTAGCCAACCAGCTCTAGAAAGATTTGTTCCTTGGTGAAGATAACACAGGCAAGAGAACAGTTCTGCTATAGATTTAGAATCTTTTTTTTTTTTTTTTTTTTTTTTTTGTTTGTTTGTTAGATATGGAATACCACAATTAGGCAGATTACCATGACTGACAATGCCCTTAGATGTGGCTAGCTCAGTATCCAGGTGCTTTTTGTGGACCTTAAGCCCTGGGGGGGAAATCTTGATTCCAAGTGCTTCCCCAGGAGTTACCCACTGAGGTTACTTCTTACTACATGGTAATCTGAAGACAGAAGATCTGCAGGAAAGGTGAGCAACCCTTTGAGTGCTGCAGGTCCACTTTTCCCACAGTGCTCCTCCGCACAGGGGTGTTTTCATTGGAGTTCCTATTGCACACTCCTGCACTCATTGGGTCTATATGTATGTCTGTTGGTTGTTTTGGAGCAGGTTTATGTGGTAACTTAACCCTTTATCTGCTGGATTGACACTTTTTAGGGGGGTTCTCTAACACTTTTCCTCCTGGTTTAGTGTTTTTGGGTGTCCTAACATGTTCTAATATTTTAGGCATTTTAGTATTACACTCAATTTTGTAAAATTTGAGTTCCACGCCTTTAAGGAGCGCTTTACCGCACAGACGCCATTGCTCCATTCACTTCTATGGGACTGTACTGTTTGGGGCGTATCTCTGCAACCGTTTAACCTAACGACTTCAGAGAGAGCTCATTTTACTTGTCTGCCCTTGCTCTATCATCTGGTTCATGTTTCTAGTGTGTTTGGGGGCTCAGGGGTCTTCGGGCACTGTTTGGGGTACTTTTCTGGGAAAACTACATTTCCCATGAGCACTCTCTTCGCACTCGTTTCTGATTGGCTCCCGCTGTGGCAACCATTTTATGATCTTTCCAGAATGAGTATCCTACGCAGGGCTTGGAGTCTCCTTCTCTCCTCTGCAGATTAACCCTTCACCTTTCAGAAGTTTATTTTAGCATTTCCTGGGGTGAAACTTTAATCCTACACATTATAATTGTGATTTAACACTTTTTTTCTCCCACTGTTTCATTTGTGCTTCTTGCTGTTCCATAGAAATATGGATGACTAAAAGATGCATTTGATTACGCCAAAAAAAATATATATAATTGTATGCTTCTTAGATAAGTATTTAGTTTGGTTTCAGACTGTGGTATGATTTGCAAAAATTGAGACTAAGATTAAGCTTCCTAGTCAAAATGACAGGTAGAATCTTTTGTTTTGGCCTTGAAGGATCTGCTATCAATCTTAACCCCTTAAGGACCACAGGTCCAGGGAAGTTACCTTCCCTTAAGGACCGCTTTGATCCTTGCCAATGCGCAGGTACATGTGACCTGTTACGAGTTACCGGCGCACCCCTCTGAGGCCTAAGAGAGATCTCTCCGGTCTTGGAGCAGTCAGTTTTAGGCCCCGTTTTTACTTACAGCGCTCCCGGTAGAACACTGTAAGTAAAAAGTACGTGACATGCTATGACCGTCACTGGTCCTTAAGGGTATAAGGACCGTGATGGTCATAGTACGTCACATAGTCCTTAAGGGGTTAATATTTTATTTTCAGAACTGAAAAATTGTATGTATATAATTGTGATTTTGTAGTCTTCTAAGTAGTAAATCCTATACCACCTGATATAAGAAATTTCCAGAAAAAAAGTAAAATTCAGCTGTAAATGGGAATGGAGACTCCTTCATTGTCTGTGACTGGCTGTTTTGTGTTTGCACTAGCAATTTAACCTGGAGCTGGTAGCAGATGATTCAGATGGAAATAGACTCTTGCCATACCTTATTATTGTAACCTGTCTCCTGAACACAGCCAAGCTCAAAACTTCTTCAGTGTGTCCAAAAGTATTTTCATTTGATTATTTTCTATTTCAGGTTTATGTGTCCTATGACTACGGGAAAACCTTCACGAAAATTTCTGAGAAATTCAGATTCTCTGATGGAAATGCAAGTGCTCCTGCAGTGGCTCAGTTCTTTCATAGTCCTGCTGATAACAAAAGGGTAATGGACTGTGTTTTGACTTGCCTTTCATATACAAAAAACATTTGTGCGTGTGTGCGTGCGTGCGTGCGTGCGTGTCTTTAACTTAAGAAGAAGAAGGAAAAAAAAAACAAAACAAAAAAAAAAAACTTCCCTTTAACCAGGAATTTGGTTGTCCTTGTCCAACTTCTTCTAACAGACAAGCGCAGGAGCTTTAATGCTTGGGCATAGTTAGGTGCTTGTAGTGCTACTTTCCTCGCATTTAGTCTTTCGGCAATTCAGAATTTTTATTTGTTTATTTTTAGGATAGGCGACCACTGCTGTGACCAGGACGGTGATCGCCCACTCCCATCGTGTGGGTTTTGAAGGTCTTCCTACTCAACCCAGGCATTCATCAAACACTAGGTTGAGGAGGAGGAGATAGAGGAAGGTGGTAGTTGTCTTCCTGGTCGCAGCATTGGTCACCTATCCTACTGCATAGGCGATCAGTACAAAGGAGGGGGGGGGTAGCAGGGGGAGGTCCTGATGCCCCCCTTAAAAGGTCTGATTTTTTTTTTTTTTTTTTTTTTTTTTTTTAATATCTATATATTATACACACATAGTTCACTTACGTTAGATGGCACTCACAGGGTCTTTTCCAAACCTAAAAGTTGTATATTTAATCAAAAACACCTATGTTTGGAAAAACCTTGTCAGTGCTGTCTGTCTTCAAGTGAAATGTGTGAATCATGTGTTTATTTGATGTGCACCCAGGCATTATTGTTATGTACTATGTACATGTGTTTATATAATTTATATAATAAATGCGCCCATGCTCATGGGAGCGATTGTGCATAATTTGAAGTGTAAAAAATGTAACAGTGTTAGAGAAGCTGCTTCCCTACATGCAAGGCACATTTGCTGGGCACCAGGTGCCAAATTCAGTCACCCAATTCAGTCACCCGGGATCCATCAGGCCCTACCTTACGCATACATGCATAAACCAAATGCTTACTGCTATTATGAGTATGTCTATGTAATAAGTGGGTGGCCTGCAGCCATTCAGATGTCATTGGACTACAGCTTTCATCATCCATAGCTGGCATTTGGGCAACTGAAGACTATTGGAACTGTAGTCCAACAGCTGGTGGAGAGAGTCAGTTTGTTCAACCTTGGTCTAAACCTAGGATGATGCAGTGGCTCTTTAATGCCGAACTGCACATAACAAATTCTTGGTATTTATTTATTTATTTTTAATTGAATAATTAACCCCTTGAATGTTAGAGAGGGCTCCAGTGTATGTTTTTAGTGTCTTAGAGAACGCTTTAGCATTCAAGGAGTTAAAAGCCCCATGAACAGTTTATCCCCTCTGGTGTTTTTTTCCCCTTTGTATACAAATCAAGCTAGATTAGATAAATGGGCAGAACAGATGGGCACATTGCTTATCTGCCTTCAATTGTAATTTTTCGTTATTAGAATGTGATTTTTAAAATTCATTTATTTTATGAAAAAAATATCATGGTGTTGTATTAATTTGGTGTAAATATATTTAAAACTTAAAATATTTTGTTTTCCCATTTTAGTACATCTTTGTTGATGCCAATGCCCTGTATTTGTGGATTAGTACAGATTTTTGCACTTCTGTGAATGGCTTCTCTGTACCATTCAAACCAACAGACCTACTCCTGCACAACACCGATCCAAATCTGGTCCTGGGTTATGACAAATTCCACCCAAATAAACCGGTAAGAAACGTTTGTTTCTGAGTAAAATACAGTAATTCATGCTATATACGCTAGTTAATTCAATAGTCTGCAATTTAAAAGCGCAACTGATCTCCCTATACTACACTGTATTTGGCCAATTATTTTATTTTGTGTTATACAACATACTTCCTTCCCTTTATGTGACATTAGCCCCTGCTTCTTAAGAGTGATCAAACTGAGACTGGTTATCAAACACCACAATCTGCCGCCTGAGTCACTTTCAAGTTTCTAGGCCTGGTAAGAGGACTGAGCATTTAAAAGGGAAGGGGTGAACAAAACCATTTAATAACATGCCAAGTAAAGACTATAAGAAGTGTAAAGAGATCAATCACACTCTTAAATTGCTAAAAATGTAATGTTCTCAAGTGTATAGGAAGCATCTTGACATTAGTTTTGGTGTTAGAAGAAAACAGCACTTCAGTGCGAAAAACAGTGAATCTGATATTTAAATATAAACATTATCTTAAAGGTCTATTATGGATGACAACCTCAAAGAAAAAAAAAATCAAGACAACTTTGTCTTAGTATCTATATGTGTTTATTTTGGCCATGTTACCATCTATTTCAAGGATTAAATTAAGATAATGATCATATATACATATATTTTAACAACCTTAAGATTCACACATATAAAAATGTTTTTGTCTTTTAAGCTATGTGCAGCTTTCACCTGTACCTAATGATGGTATGTCTGTTCATTTTTCTGGATTTTTAGTGTTATTAAATGAGTAGTAATGTTTCACAAAAACAGCAGCTCCAATTAATCCTCATAGTGTTTGGGCCATGGAGTGTAATTTCAATACTGTCAGAGTTGTAGTTCAAGAGTAATTGAATGATAAAGTATCCCCTACCTGCCCGCTTTTAACTAGTGTAGACCAGCTCCCCTCAGATGTGGAATCTGGTCTCATGACTGGACAGATAACCGCAAGGGACAGTCGTCGTACTGTCAGCATAAGGAAAACCCTTCCCCTGTGACAAGTTTTTCCTTATGCTTACTGAAGATTGTCCCTCTCTCTGCAATCCATCCTCTCTGCAATCTTGCTGCTCTGAGGTGAGCAGTGTTATATCAGTAAAATGGGTGGGAGGGGGATGCTTTATCATTCAATTACTCTTGAACTACACCTCAGACAAGTGTGTCAGCAGTGATCAAGAACAGCATAGCACTTTTTGGATGCTGACTTTATTTAAAAAGGTGTTACTTTGTCCTGAAAAATGTCATATGGTATATGGGAATTTGTACATGGAAATAAAATATTTCAGATAATGGGGCTTGTGCATAGAAGAAGCAAACTGTTGCAGACAATACATAATCCAATAATGCCAAAAGTGAAACCCAATATCGACATTGTGTAATATTTTAATATTTTTGACAGCTATGGAAATCTGAAGATTTTGGTCAGACGTGGATAATGATTCAGGAGCATGTGAAAACCTTCAGCTGGTAGGTTAATTATATATGTGTATATGGTGCTTGCTCCAGAAGTGCACAGTAATCTTACTCTACTCCCCATGATACCCCTGGCATGAAGTGGGAGCCACAAAACACTGTCCGACACCCCGGCCTTATCAGAAATACTGCTTTACTGTGAACAGTAGGTGAAGGGTAATACATGCATCAACGTGTAGAATAGACACACACATACCATTGTAGAAAGTTAAGTGGCATCAGTGTAACTCTGAGTGCCAGATGGGTGTCCAGCACGGTTTTCAGCAATATGCTGGAATGTAAAGGGTTAATGGACCCACAGCATCAGCCAAAGAGGTCTAGAGCCCACAGGGGCAGGGAGATTGGGAGGGGAATGAAGGTACAGCAAAGGATGAGGGGGCTAGACCCGGTGAAAGCACAGCGAATGACCGCATGGAGAAGTGTACGGAGCACAGGTGACTAAGCAATCAAGGTTCAAAGTTGTTACTTCATAGAAACATAGAAACATAGAAGATTGACGGCAGAAAAAGACCACCTGGTCCATCTAGTCTGCCCTTTAGTATTCCTTTATTGTTATCTTAGGATAGATACATGTTTATCCCAGGCATGTTTAAACTGTGTTACTGTGGATTTATCAACCACCTCTGCTGGAAGTTTGTTCCAAGTTTCTACTACTCTTTCAGTGAAATAATATTTTCTAATGTTTTTCTTGATTTTTCCTCCAACTAGCCTCAGATTGTGCCCCCTTGTTCTTGTATTCAGATTCTTATTAATCACACTTCCCTCCTGAACCTTGTTCAGTCCTTTAACATATTTAAAGGTTTCAATCATGTCCCCCCTTTCTCTTCTTTCCTCCAGACTATACATATTTAGATCTCTGAGTCGTTCTTGATAAGTTCTATGCTTTAGACCTTCCACCATTTTTGTAGCTCTTCTTTGAACCCGCTCAATTTTAGTTATATCCTTTTGCAGATGAGGCCTCCAGAACTGTACACAGTATTCCAGATGTGGTCTCACTAGAGCTCTATACAGAGGGATCACAATCTCCCTCTTCCTGCTTGTTATACCTCTAGCTATGCAGCCAAGCATACGATTTGCTTTCCCCACCGCCTGGTTGCATTGGTTACTCATCTTGAGGCTGTCAGAGATGACCACCCCCAAATCCTTCTCTTCTGAAGTCTTTGCTACCACAGAACTGCCAATACGATAGTCAGATTGAGGGTTTCTTGTCCCCAAGTGCATTATTTTACATTTGGAAACATTGAACTGAAGTTTCCATTGTTTTGACCACTTATCTAATAGTGCCAAATCATTCTCCATATTACAGACACCTCCTGGAACATCAACCCTATTACACACTTTTGTGTCATCAGCAAACAAGCAAACCTTCCCTGCCAAGCCTTCCCTTATGTCACTTACAAACATGTTGAACAGAACAGGGCCCAGAACAGATCCTTGTGGCACTCCACTTGTAACCAGTCTCTGCTCAGAATACACTCCATTAACAACAACCCTCTGGTTTCTGTCCTTCAGCCAACTGCAGATCCACTGAACTATCCAGGGGTTAAGTCCAATTCTTGATAATTTATCTATCAGCTCTTTATGGGGAACTGTATCGAAAGCTTTACTGAAATCCAGGTAGGCGATATCCACAGCACCACCTTCATCCAGCACTTTAGTTACATAGTCAAAGAAATCAATGAGATTAGTCTGACAGGATCGGCCCTCAGTGAAGCCATGCTGGTTTGGGTCCATCAGGTTGTTTTTTGTTAGATGGTCAATTATCTTCTTCTTTAGAAGAGTCTCCATCATTTTTACCACTACAGATGTCAGGCTGACTGGCCTGTAGTTACTAGCTTCTTCTTTACTACCCTTCTTGTGAATGGGTACAACATTGGCCATTCTCCAATCATCAGGAACTTCTCCCGTAAGAAGGGACTGGTTATACAGATTAGTCAGGGGGCCAACTATGACAGATCGGAGTTCTTTAAGAACTCTAGGGTGGATTCCATCCGGACCCATCGCTTTATTTGACTTTAGCCGGACAAGTTCCTCTAGAACATCGGCCTCTGAAAACACTGGGGCTAAAATTATACAACTAGAGGCAATGCTGTGTTCAGCCATTTTCTGATTATGAGGGCCGCCGTCTGAAAAAACTGAGCAGAAGTAGTTATTCAGATGGTCAGCGACCGCCTTTTCCTCTTCTATATACTGATTTTTTTCCGTTGTTAATTTTTGTAATCCCGCAGTTTTTCTTCTTCCTGTCACTGATATATCTGAAGAAGGTTTTATTCCCCTTCTTAACAGATTTGGCCATTTCTTCCTCTTTTGAGGCTTTAGCAGCATTTATCATCTGTTTAGTCTTCTTCTGTATAGTTTTATACCCTTCTCTGTCCGCTTCACTTCCAGTCTCTTTATATCTCTTATAGGCAGACTTTTTATCTTTCACTATAGCTCTTACCTCTCTAGTAAACCATAGTGGATTTCTCTTTCTTTTCCTCTTGCTAATTTGTCTAACATGTAATCTTGTTGCCTTTAAGAGGACTTCTTTGAGTGTCTTCCACTGAGTACTCACTCTCGGTGTTTTATCCCACCCTTTTAATTCTTTCTTTACATATTCTCCCATATCCTCAAACTTCGTCTTCCTAAAGTCCAATACTTTGGTTGCAGAATGGGATTTCTCGTAGTCAGTCTGGATTCCGAACCACAAACATTGGTGGTCACTGGAACCTAGATTTTCTCCCACCTTCACCTCAGATACCAGGTCTCCATTTGTGAATACTAAGTCTAGGATATTGTCCCCTCTAGTTGGCGCCTTCACCAGCTGTTTTAGGGACATCCCCGTCAGGGCTTCTACGATGCTCCTACTTCTACATGTGGACGCACAAGGGATATTCCAATCAACATCAGGCATGTTGAAGTCTCCCATAACTACTATATCTCCCTTTACTGCCATTTGGGTAATCTCATCCACTAGCATGTTGTCTTGCTCTTCAGATTGCCCCGGAGGCCTGTAGACTGCACCTATTCTTGTAACTGATCCCTTTTTATTCTGCAGACAGATCCAGAGAGTCTCCAACTCTTTACATGAATTCTGGATCGCTGTGGATTTTATGCTATCTTTAACATAAATGGCTACCCCACCCCCTCTTCTCTCAGTCCTATCTTTCCTATACAACGTGTATCCCGGAATGGCTATTTCCCAGTCATTACAGTCCCTGAACCATGTCTCTGTTATTACAATCAAGTCCAAGTCATCTCTACAAACTATTGATATTAGCTCGCTGAGCTTGTTGCCTAAGCTGCGAGCATTAGTACACATTACACGAAGAACATTACATTTATCACCAACAACAACTCTATCTACCGCACCATCATCTACCTCACCAACATCTGTATGTAAAGCACCAGCAACTTCCTGTGCACCAACATCTGTATCTATCACACTAACAAACTCAGAACCCTGGTTCACCAAAACTGTTCGGGGACAGAAATCAATCTTCTCAATGAAATTCCTGCCCCCTCCATCTAGTTTAAATGCCTCTCCAAGAAACACCTGAACTCTTCTCCAAGTACCTCAGTTCCTCTGTGTGACGGGTGCAGACCATCTCTCTTGAACATTTCTTTACAACTCCACCTTCTAACACTGTGACTGACAAATCCAAAACCTTCTTCTTTACACCACTGTCTTAGCCAACCATTGAACTCCAGGATACGAAGTCTCTTACTATTTTCAGAGCGGACTGGCAAAATCTCTGAAAAAGTGATAGAGTCTGTCATTCTGCTCAGCTCCAGGCTGAGACTTTGAAATTCCATTTTCACCTCTTCAACACTTTTCTGGGACAAATCGTTTGTACCGAGATGAATGATCAGATCAACTTCAGTCTCCTTTGTTGCAGCCTTGACAATATTTGAGATGCGTCTTTTATCCCTGCTTGCAGTAGCACCAGGAAGACATCTCACCTCCTTCAGTCCATCCTCATTCTGCCCTAAAGCAACACCTCTAACAATCGAGTCACCAACAAGGAGATGCTTTCTCTTCTTTTTAAGTCCATTTTCTGCTCCTGACTGCTTGTTACAATTCTCTCCTTTGGGACTCACAACATCCCGTACCTGAGTATCTGTGCTTTTATCTTCTGAAATCTCACTTTCCAATTCAGACAGGACACCAAAGGGATTACACACCGAAATACCAACAGTGTTGTGCTTCTGCTCCACAACTCTCAACCTCCCGGAACCAACTGTCTTCCACACAGCCCTTCTCTTCATGGGCCGTTGGGGCTGCGGTGGTGGATTACATGGTTGCTTGACTTCACACTCTAGCTGGGAAAGATTCACTTCTTTTGATTGCAGATAACACACCAAAGACTGCAGCCTGGAAATTTCACCATACAATGTGGACAGATGCAAACATACTGGACAACACCCCAAACTCCAGAGAGTACTGCGGAACACAACAGCCAGACAAGTGTTACACTGCACCAAACCAGACATCTTAGAATTAAAGCAGTTACTCACCAAACTGACAAAACCAGTGCCTTCACCAAACTCCTGCCGTTTTCAAACTACTGCAGTTTTTGAAACTACACACTTCTGTCTGTCTGCTGCACTTGTGTCTGGCTGCAAACTACTTACAGAGTAAACTCACAGAGTTGAAACCTCCTATAAATACACCTACTGCAGTTGATACGCTACCGAAGCGAGCCAAGCCTTTTCTTATGCTAATCTAATGAAACCAGTTACCAGCTACACCCAAATAGACACCTATGCACACTATGCAGAAACCAAAACAAGCCAAATACAAACTTAAGCACTAATGATCCAAATTAACCAAAGTAAATAAACACACAATTCAAACTAAATACTAAATGCAACACAATTCCAGTACTACAACATAAGCAGTATTAAAGAATGATAGTAAGATTTTTTATTTTTTTTTTTTTTAAGTTTTTTGTCTACAATAGAAAAGAAGAGAGAAGTAAGAGTGAAGTAATAGTAATAGCCTGAGCTTACCTCAAGCTTGACTTAAGTACTGCAGTTTTTGAAACTACACACTTCTGTCTGTCTGCTGCACTTGTGTCTGGCTGCAAACTACTTACTTCACTGTGCTGCAGTGCACTTTAGGCAACAAAATATCAAGTGTGTGTCTGTCTCCACTGTTTCATGGTCTTTGTGTGTTCTGTTACTTTCTCTATCAGCTCTCCAAGCACTCTGTTAAAACCCAGACCTAATGCTGTAAATCCTGCCCCAATACTTTACATTGGCTAAAAAAAAAAAAGACACGGTGTGGCTGCCACAATCCAGAAACTAGCTGGCCCTGACAAAGTAGTCCTAGTCTTTTTGTATAGAGACATAGATCTAGAGAGTGAAGGGTGGGGGACATATAAATATGTATATATTGACAAAGATCCCAAGGGAATCAAAACATTTATCACCTATTAAAGCTCTTTATGTCCTACAAAAAGTCTTGAGTGTGCTAGATATATATTTGCAAAAAGGGCACAGCGTTGCCCGTGGGGATGAAGTCCCTTGAGTGTTTCAGGGGTACTGACATCCAGAAAGGAGGCAATGTTTTTAATGTCTGGATTGTTGAATTTGTGTTTGTTGTCTGTTTGTGTATTGCCTGTGTTTGTATTGCATGTGTATTGCGTGCATGTGTATTGTGTGTGAGTGTGTATTATGCATGTGTTTGTGTGTTCTGTGTGTTTTTTGTGCATGTTGTACAAATGTTTGTGTATTCAGTGTGCATATTGTGGGCGTGTGTGTGTGTGTTTTGCATCTTGTGTTGTGTGTGTATTGCGTGTATTCTGTGTGCATGTGTGTTGCGCATGCGTCTTTGTTCTGCATGTGTGTCTGAGTATTGCCTGTGCGTGTTTTTTTTTTTTGTTTTTTTTTTGTGTATGGCATGTATGTATTGTGTGTGGTGTGCGTTTTGTGTTTGTTTTACATGCGTGTTGTACATGTATGTATGTGTGTGTGTATGTTAGTTTATTGTGTGTGTATGTTAGTTTATTGTGTGTGTTGTGCATGTGTGTATTGCGTGTGTGCATTGCATGTGAGTGTATATTGTGTTTGTATTGATTGTGTGTTGTGTATTTGTGTGTTTTGGTGTGTGGTTTTTTTTTTGTGCATGTGTGTATTGCGGACACGTGTGTTGTGGGCATGTGTGTTCTGTATATTGAATGTGTGTGTATTGTGCATGTGTATATATTGTTTGTATTATTTGTGTGTTGTATGAGTTTTGCTCGTGTTGTATGTTTGTACTGTGTGTCTTGTGGTGTATTGTCTTTTATGTATAGTGTGCCTTTTTTTTTTTTTTTTTTTTTGTGCGCATGTGTGTAGTGTGTGAGTGTTTTGTATTTATTGTTTTGTGCTTTGCATGTGTATTGCATGCAAGTATTTTTATTTAGAAAATGTTTTACCAGGAATAATACATTGAGCTTTCTCTCGTTTTCAAGTGTGTGTGTGTGTGTGTGTGTGTGTGTGTGTGTGTGTGTGTGTGTGTGTGTGTGTGTGTGTGTGTGTGTGTGTGTGGTGGTGTGTGTGTGTGTGGTGGTGCGTGTGAATGTATTGTGGTGTGTGCATGTGTTTGTGTGTATTGTGGTGTGTTTGTTGAAGGCACTGCAATTCATTACAAAGTCTGACATGAGTGGAAGTAGTTGTAAAGAGTGTTTGTTTTTTGAGATAGTGGGGGAGGAAAAGCTCAATATTATCAGGCATTGTACGCCAAACAAAACACCTCAGCAGATTAATGCACATAACACAACCCAGTATCTGCTTACATTTATCACAGAATAAACCCCAAATCCAGACATCTACCACAGAATAAATACTGAAGACAGCATGCATTTCACACACAATGAAACCAAAATCAGCAAGCAGAAATCCCAATAGCAAAGAATATCACCACAGCCCCAACATGAGTGACAACAGAAATCACCAGAATGTTCAACATGCATAATTCTACATACCCCTGATACCAGAGGCACCTAGTAAAACCCAGATTTAGAATCATGATATCTATGTGCTTAGCACAGCATGGAGGTGTTACATGTTCAGACACAGGAAGACTGAGCCATTTCCTACCATAGCTCCACCTGACACAGCCAGTATGCTTCTTACTTAACCATTTGCTTCCCAAATCGCAATCAAAGATTTAAGCATAATGAAATGCTGCATATATGTAATGTTTGTCATTTGAGTTGAGTGCTGTAGAGAAACCTGCACTGTTACATGTGGAAATGTAAATTTCTATGTGTATGTTTGGCTCAGTGCAATGTGTAGGATTATGCTAATCTCCTCATAAACTACACCTAGAGGAGTGTATGTTGGGCTTAGGCAGTCTATAGGAGATCTTCATATGTGCTCTTATGTGCCAGTCCAGGGTGTGTGTCTGGCATGGACATTGAATTTATGGTCACCTGACCGCTTCTTCTGTGTGTGTGTGTTTATATCGGGACATAATAACAATCATCTGTTTCTTAGCATATCTAAAAATTGGGTAAATACAACCTCAGATGAACAACACATGACATATTACACTGTGTCATGATTTATTTAACAAAAATAAAGCCAAAATGGAGAAGCCATGTGTGAAAAACGAAGTACACCCTTACTGCTTCCATAGGAATTAAGATGGTAAGTAGCCGACAGGTGCTGCTTATCAAATGCCTTGATGAATTGATCAGCAAGTGTGACCACCTCTATAAAAGCCAAAGTTTTAGCAGTTTGCTGGTCTGGAGCATTCAGGTGTGTGTTAACACCATGCCAAGGATGAAAGACATCTGCAATGATCTTGCAGAAGCAACTGTTAATACCCATCAGTCTGGGAAGGGTTATAAGTCCATTTCCAAACAATTTAAAGTCCATCCTTCTATAGTGAGAAGGATTATTCAAATGTGGAAAACATTCAAGACTGTTTCCAATCTTCCAGGAGTGGACGTCCCAGCAAATTCACCCCAAGGTCAGACCGTGCAATTCTCAGAGAAACTGCAAAAAACCCAAGTTACATCTCAGACTCTACAGGCCTCTGCATGTTAAAGTTCATGACAGTACAATTAGAAAAAGACTGAACAAGTATGGTTTGAAAGGGTTGCCAGGAGAAAGCCTCTTTTCTCTAAAAAGAACATAGCAGTACGGCTTAAATGTGCAAAGTTGCATCTGAACAAATCACAAGACTTCTGGAACAATGTCCTTTGGACAGATAAGACCAAAGTGGAGATGTTTGGCCATTATGCACAGCGCTAAGTTTGCCAAAAACCAAGCATATCAGCACTAACACCTCATACCAGCTGTCAAGCATGGTGGTGGTGGTGGTGGGGGGGGGGAGGAGGGATTTGGGCTTGTTTTGCAGCCACAGGACCTGGGAACCATGCAGTCACTGAGTTGACCATGAACTCCTCTGTATACCAAAGTATTCTAGAGCCAAATTTGAGGCCATCTGTCCAATGGCTAAAGCTTGGCCAAAACGGAGTCATGCAAAAGGACAGTGATCCCAAGCACACCAGCAAATCTACAACAGAATGGCTGAAAAATAAGCAATGGCTCAGTCAAAGCCCAGACCTCAACCCGATTGAAATGCTGTGGCGGGACCTTAAGAGAGCTGTTTGTAAACAAGTGCCTGCAAACCTCAATGAACTGAAGCAATGTTGTAAAGAAGAGTGGGCCAAAATTCCTCAGAGAAAATGATTACTTGAAGTTATTGCTGCTAAAGGTGGTTCTACAAGCTATTGAATCATAAGGTATACTTAGTTTTTCACACAAGTCTTCTCCATTTTGGCTTTTTTTTGTTAAATAAATCATAACATGTTGTAATGTCATGTAGTGTTGTTCATCTGAGGTTGTATTTATCTAAATTTTAGATCTGCTAAGGAACAGATGATTTATTATGTAAAACCATATAATTCAAAGAGGGTGCACTTTCTTTTTCACATGAGGGGGGAAAAAAAATAAATTAAATAAATATATATATATATATATATATATATATATATATATATATATATATATATATATATATAAATATAATATAAAAATATATTATAATGAGTAGCGCTCAAGTGTGTATGGTAGAGTGGAGAAATAAGAACTACCAAAACCTCTAAACATATAAATAATAGGATATCATATACAAAGCCCTAATGACAAGAAAATAAAAAATTTTGGGGGGATAAATATAGATGTATCAGATAGTGGGCAATGATCAAAAAACAATCTCTATATAATATCCCAAAACACACAACTATCTCTATAATTAATACATAGAATACACGTAGTCTATATCAATAAATAAGCATGTATACAAATGCAAACACACATACAGCTATAGATATGAATAGACATACGATTGGTTCTATAGTGTATATTCGGTACAAAGATACCCCATTTGGGTGAATACCACTGGAACCAAGGATCATCCGTCTTTCAGTCTCAAATATAAAATCTTCTTTAGTCCCTCCTTAGACTCTCCTCATGCCGCTCCCAGTGTGGCATTCTAAAACACACCAAATGGACCAAATCTCTGTATAGAATAAAGAAGCGCAAAGAGGACTATCTAAAAGTGGAGTTTTGTTCTTTAATAAATAATTTTCATGCGCAAGGGTTAAAACAGTGGTTCTCAACCTGTGGGTGGGGACCCCTTTTGGGGTCGAATGACTGTTTGCCAGGGGTCGCCTAAAACCATCAGATGTTTATATTTCAATTTGTAACAGTAGCAAAATTACAGCGATGAAGGAGCAACAAAAATAATTTTACTGTTAGGGGTCGCTACAACTTGGGAAATTTTATCAAAGGGTCGTGGCACTAGAAAGGTTGCGAACCACTCGGTTAAAATAACACAAAATATAGATAAAATAAGCATATCTCTCTCTGAAGTCTTCCTTTCGACTTTGCCTCTTTCCTTGGAATAGATGCAACTATAGTAGATACAACTTGCACCAGCCCCTTGTGCAATCTGTGCACAATCTGTGCAATCCAGCTCTACATATAGAACAGTACCTGTCCGAGCGGATAACCAGAGTACTCACGGGACCGCTCATCAGAGACTCCAGGATCGCTCCAGATATCGGCTCTGATCTCCGATAGGTGCTACTATGTAGCCACTAACTACTTCCAGATGTAATTTACAAAGCTTAGAAGCTATCAAGAGAGTTGAAACACTCGTATAGGGATGCCAAGTATGTAGCCAATATCCTTTCAAAAAGACTGAATGAAAGTCGACTTTTGAGTCCAAAGTAACAGGAGGAAAATATGAAATGAGACAGTTCCTCAACTGTAACGCAGAGTACGTAGTTTATCTTCTCACGTGCAAATGTGAGCAACAGTACGTGGGGAGAACTAAGCGTCGGCTCAGGGTTAGATTTGGGGAACATCTCAGAAATATCACCAATAAACTGGAAACACATAGTGGCTCTAGACCTTTTATAAATCAGGATGAGTACAAAAGAGAGGAGCTAACTATAATGGCAATAGAGCAAGTGAAGATAGACGAGGAGGGGATAGGTTGCTTTAATTAAGAAAGAGGGAGACATTTTGGATCCATCAATTGAAGTCCATGCAACCGACGGGTCTTAATGTAGACCTGGACCTGGCTGTATTTTATATGATCCTGAGATATAAGTAACCACTAGAAAAAGGTCCGTTGGGGAAAACAAGTCCCATTATGTGATATCCTCCCCCTTATTGGGTATGTCCTACTATCCTCATTGGATTGATTTAATTAGATTTTTAATCAGGTGGTATGTGTAGAGTGTGTGTGTGTGTGTGTGTGTGTGTATGTATGTATGTATGTATGTATATGTATGTGTATATATATATATATATATATATATATATATATATATATATATATATATATATATATATATATATATATATATATATATAATATAATATAACAACATCCAAATAAGGAAGCACTCTCAGGGCTTGTGAATCGTGAGAAAGTGGATTTATTTACATAAAGATCAACGTTTCGGTTATCACATAGTAACCTTCATCAAGGATGTATTGCAAGTGAAAAAGCCTTCTATTTATCCCCCTAAGTGAACAACCTGGCGCCAAACAGACGCTAAGTGAGAGGACATGACGTCATCTACAGTGAGAACCGTAGATGTAACAGACATGTGGAATTACCAATCACAAAAAAGACAGCATAAAAAATAAACTAAACATTTGTATGCATTAAAATCTGGAACCATAAACAATGAAAATGTATGTCTTGAGAATAACATCAACCTATTATACTGGTTTACAGTTTCAAGCGGAGACCAGGTACATCGTTGCGGCAAAGACCGGCTTGTTAATCTAAGGGACTCCAGCGCATTGCAGCGCATGGTTCACTCCGATAGAAATACTCCTAGTTCAATGCCCAACATCGTCCCGCTCCATATTCAAGTTATAAACACCCAGCGTGAATATTCTCAATGAACTCTCAACTATCTGGATAGTGTTAACAACCTACATTGCGACTAATTAGTTAGATTCGATACATTGTATATCCAGTGTATGTAGTTTACACAATCCACATTTTAAAGGAGAGACATCGATGTATTACTGCACAATATACATTGAAAGGACTTGCTTATACCTTAGTCTATTAATGACTCGTCACGGCAGTTATCCAACACACGAGCACCGGAGTCTCCAGCGCATTGCAGCGCTTGGTCAGTTCCGATGTATTTCAGTGCGGACTAATACCTCCGTCAAAAGACTCAAGTTTGCAATGTAGAAGCAGCGTATCTATCACTACCTAAACTATCTACGTATAGATTATTTGTAATAATTCATTTTGCAGCTCTTAAGAATACCTAATCCACAGAAAGTATCAGGGCATCACTTGCAGACAGAAGATGTGATATCAATAGACTTAGAGTACTTGATAGACCTTCAGTCACAAAAGTAACATCACATCTTATGAATACATGAGTTTTTTAAAGAAACATAAGTACTATCAATCTTTAGACCTCCTAATGGCTAAGCAAGTACATACAGCTAACGTACTCTATTCATAGGACGGTGACCCAAAGTGAAGTGTAGTATGTACATCCTCATTTTTACGCCGCCCAGGACATCTTGTTATAAATTTTTTGTATATTATACACATAACAGTCTCTGAGTTATTGATTCGCCCAATAGGTGGTATATTAATGATAGTAATAGGATATAACCAGACAACTAGACAAGCAAATTACAGCAGGTATGTTGTTCCTGCAAAGCAATGGAGTCACATAATGTTATTCCAGTGTCAAACTGACTACCAATATTGCTGGACTGCTGGTTAACAAGTTAAAAAGCTCTATACGGAATGTAGCTCATAATAGGAGGTAAGCGATATATCGTAATATTCATGGTAAAGCGTCTTAACCAGAAAGACAAATACATCAAGATCACATCAATCAAAGGTTGCCTCTCTGTCTTGATAGAGACAATTTAGTTCATATGAATAGTTCAATACATATTAGTGATTTTTTAACCTGTGGCCCTCCAGGCATTCTATTTCGGAATCTACTAGTAAGATCCCATATCCGTCAATAAGCAGTTATGTCAAGTGAGTCTCATATTGTTAGATCCAGGGGAAAAGACCAATAACTTGGAGTATGCAAATCTTTCTCCAGTAGGTATGTGGCCTCTGTCAAGTAACGGCTAGATATACTGGGGGTGGATGAAAATACCCTTTAACCAGCAAACTATGGCCAGACTTACTCACAATTGAGAACCATCAATAAATTTACCATGGTCATAATTTTCCCAAGTTTGCATGTTCATTATTAAGAGACTTTCAAGGTTAGTCACGTGGACCCAGTTGTCATCTCCGCTATGGTAGTTCACTACTTGCGGTTCTTATACTGGAAACACACTCTTTTATACCGTAATACTGTCAATGAACATACAGTATTGTTGCTTTTCGTAATCATTAATGGATGTTAATCTTATTAAAGAAAGTGTCAGAGTTAGAATCAAAAAAAGGCAGAGTAGGACAATTTCTCATTTAGGCCTTTTGGGGCCACAGTTTCCAGAGTACGAATCCAATATGTTTCTTTTTGAAGCAGTTTTCTGCCTCTATCACCTCCTCTAGAGAATGGTGGAATGTGGTCAATTAGTATGGTTCTTAATGACGCCACCGAATGTTGATGTTCCAAAAAATGTCGAGCCACTGGTTTGTCTGATGTGCCTGATTGAAGGGCTGCTCTGATTGATGAGCGATGGTTCGCCATTCTCTCCCGAAACGTAGTTTCAGTTTTGCCCACATAATATTTGGAACATGGACAGATCAGAATATAGATTACAAAGTCTGTAGTACATGTTAAT
Organism: Rhinophrynus dorsalis; assembly: GCA_037306005.1. Lineage (NCBI taxonomy): Eukaryota > Metazoa > Chordata > Amphibia > Anura > Rhinophrynidae > Rhinophrynus > Rhinophrynus dorsalis. The sequence goes on along the minus strand of CM074724.1, from coordinate 234,060,916 downwards.
CTATGGCGAATCTCAAAAGATTTGTTAGTATGGGGGTGTTTAAACGTTGTTGTCTTAATCATACTGTTACAGGTTGTACAGTTAATGCAGCGAAAACATCCCTTTTGTTCTCTTGATCTAGTAAGCCATGATTTCCTGTGCTCCTTAGATGAAGTTAGAGCTGGAGTATCGGGTCTCATTAGATAATCCCTTAGGGTCTTGCCCCTTGTAAAAGCTACCATGGGTGGCTGTGAGTCAAAAAATGGTGATTTTGAATCAGTGGAAAGTAAAGGCCATTGTTGTCTGAGTATTGTTGAAATCTTCTCTGCTCCTGGGAAGTATTGTGTACTAAAAACCATCCTCTGAGACTTCTTTTTGGTTATATTGGTGTTTAAAAGATCGCATTGCTTCAATTGTTTAATGCGTGTCAAGTCTTTGTCTAAGAGTTTCTTATTGTAACCTCTTTGTAAGAATTTCTTTTTCTTATCCTGAAGTTGTTCTTGTGCCTTAGTGGGATCATCATTGTTTCGCAGTACCCTAAGGAATTGTGAGTAGGGAATGCTTTTCTTCAAGGATGGAGAGTGACAACTCGAGGCATGGAGTAATGTATTTCTATCTGTTGGTTTTGTGTATAAGGTAGTACCTAATGTATTTCCTTTTTTGTAGATCTTAAGATCCAGAAAGTCAACGTCTGAGAGACTGAGAGTATATTTAAATTTAATGGGGGAATCCAATAAGTTCAATGATGTAATCCACTCAGTGAGTTCCAGTGTAGCGCCTCTCCATATGATAAGCAAATCATCGATATATCTTTTATAGAAAATGACATTGGGATGATTAATGTTTCGTTTCTCATACTGAAACATGAAGAGGTTAGCATATGCTGGCGCCACATTGGAACCCATCGATGTACCTGATATTTGTAAAAAGTAAGTATTTTCAAATTTGAAAAAAAGTTTTTTGTCAAGGTTAGTGTCAAAAGTTCGCAAATAAAGTCAACTGAATACTGTGATCTGAGGTTGGAGTCAAGTATGGTATGTCTGATAGCCTCTATTCCCTCATAATGTGGGATCACGGTATAGAGGCTATCGACATCCATAGTGACCAACACATCAGTATCCCGTATATCAGTAAGACCTTTAAGCGAACACGGTAGGTCAGAGGTGTCTTTACAATATGATGGCATAGCTTTGACCAATGGTTGCAGTTCCCAGTCCAAAAATGTGGCTATAGGTTGAAGTAGGGAGCCTCTTGCTGAGATTATGGGCCTCCCCGGTGGGTTAACAGGATTTTTATGAATCTTAGGCAAACAATAAATGATTGGACAGACTGGGTGTTTGACTGTCATATATTTTAGTAAAGATTCGCTAATCACTCTCTGTTGAAAAGCGATAGTTAATGTGGTATCGATAAGTTTTTTGTATGAATCAGTAGGATCAGATGGTAAAGAAAGATATGTATTTTTATATATATATATATATATAATATATATATATATATATATATATATAATATAATGACAATAGGTAATGTGGGATAGATATATTCCCTGCGGATTTCCTCACGTATAGAGGTCTCTGTATGTATGTATGTATGTATGTATATATTTACATCGGTAATATACCAAATATAATGGTTGAGACGGATGGATACATTGATACATAGTATAAAGGTGCAGGTAGTGAGGTTTTGCTGATGAGCTCTGAAACGAGATTAAGAAGTATAAGTAGAGTTAAAATAGTAGTTAAATGGGATCGATATAGCGTTGGAGGGCATATCGTGTTGGATATGTCCACTCCTAGGGCGTTATATATCGGAAAGTGCCTCCAATATGGTGTGTAGAGATAAATAAGAAATTAATTGAGGATGGTAAATTGAATGATTGGTACTGTCTTCTCCGAACCGCATATGAGGTCGGAGAGTATTTAATTTGTAGAGACGAGGAGGTCTGTAAAGCCCTGAGGAAGTGGACAGGAGATCCAAGACACGCGTCGGCTGTTTAATACTATATTGATTTTAAAGTGTTTCAACTCTCTTGATCACTTCTAAGCTTGGTAAATTACATCTGGAAGTCATTAGTGGCTACATAGTAGCACCTAGCAGAGATCAGTGCCGATATCTGGAGCAGTCCTGGAGTCTCTACTGAGTGGTCCCGTGAGTACTCTGGTTATCCTGCTCGGACAGGTACTGTTCTGTATGTAGAGCTGGATTGCATTGCTAGTGCACAAGGGGCTGGTGCAAGTTGTATCTATTATAATTGCATCCATTCCAAGGAAAGAAAGGCAAAGTTGAAAGGGAGACTTCAGAGAGAGAGAGAGAGAGAGAGATGTTAATTTTATCTATATTTTGTGAGTGTTATTTTAACCCTTGTGCATTAAAATATTTTATTAAAGAACAAAACTCCACTTTTAGATAGTCCCCTTTGTGCTTCTTCAATACTTAACCTTTTTTTTTTTTTTTAACATGACACATTGGGTAGTTTTGAATGAAGTTTTCAAATATGGAAAGAAAATTAAAGGTGATAGATCCACCTTAAAGAGATGCTATTCATTTGGTGGCAATATAAATAGTTGAGGAATGTACCTTTATTGGTGACAGTCTGGCACTTTATATTAATTAGTTTCTGTGTCAGACCAATATTTACCACATACACACTGTGTTATGAATGATTCTAGGCAGAGTCCATAAACTGGGGACATTTTAATAGGTCAGCGAGAGAGACCTAGACCATTACTAATTTGCACTCTGTCAGGGAACTGGCATTAGCAAGTGTCTCACTGCACCATCAAAACATAAGTTTAATTTGTCAAAAACGATGTTATAGCTAAGCAAATAGACATTGTATACTCAGATTTTGTTTAACAAAAAAAAAAAAAAAATGAAAATTCCCATTGATTTAAAATGGAGCTTTTAGTGTCTTGAATGCTGAAGAGGCCTTAGACAGATAAGAAATCTGTAGCATTTGTCCCTGATGCGCCTTCCCCCCACCAACGACAAATGGCACCCCCCTGTGGCACACACAGGGTTGTTGTTTTTTTTTTTTTTTTTCTCATTCAGACCTTGTTCAGTGGTCATCAGGACCCCTGAATAAAATATAATGGGGAAATAAACTGAGTTCCACGGGGGCGGGGTTGTGAATGCTTTGGACACAGACTGCCTCCAGTCGTCCCCTCACCCCCAGCCTGCTTCCACAGCCCACTGGCAATGTCGTTCCCCCAGCCTGGTTCCACTGCCTACTGGTAGATGCATAATACCAGTGGGCACTGGAATCAGGCGAATCAAACCATGTGTGTGGGGGACATACAATCACACTGTTTGTCACACATCCTCCATATATCTGAGGCCCTCCCCCAGCCTTGCTCTGCTGCCCACTGGTAGACATACCCACAATACACTACCTGAATCCTCCCGTGCCTGATTCCACTTGCAGTTGCAGGTCTACGTGTACGCTCCTGGCCTGTTTTAATTGTTATCCATAGAATTACACTTACACTTACACAGAGCCATGCTCTGGTACCCAGTGTCAACCAATACTATTGGGGTACCATTTTTCTTAGGCTGGCAGGATGTCCAGAATGCCCATGGTATTGAACCATTTTAGTATCTTTGAAGCAAATGAAATGTAAAAAAAAAGGCTGTTTTGTTTCTATAGTACAACATTCTGGCAATAGTTGTGCACATTACCTTCGTGGTAGAAAAACAAGTGACCCCTCATTTGATGCGGCTAATTGTCTACTTTCCAAGACTGAATTATTTACCTACCTTTTCTTAATTTTTCTTGTAACCATTTTAGTACTGGCAACTCAGTTGAAAAACGTATTAAAAAAAAAAAAAATAAAAAAAATAGGGTAGTTTTGTGCTTTTGGCACCCCCTACAGTATGTCAGCTTTTTCCAACATGGTGGAATTTTTCTTGAAAGAATAGTAGCTAATGATAAGTCATTAATTCCATGTATTTTCAAAGCTATCCATGTCTTTGAAGAGGTGGAACTATAAAATAGCTCAATTGTTTTCTATAGCACCACCTTCTAGAAGCAGTTGTGCACACCAGCCTAGGGGTAAAAAGGCAAGTGACCCCTCATTTCATGTGGCTGAATGTCTACTTTCCATGCTTACCTTTTCTGTATGACCATTTTACTGAAGGCAGGTAATTTCCAAAAGAACAGCCCATATTGTATGTTAACCCACACAAAAGGGGTACCATTTTCTTCAGGCTGGTAGAAGGTACTGAATATACTAGTAAATTATTGTTTTGTTTTTTTTTGTTTGTTTTTTTTAAGATTTTAGTATGTATGAGGTGGAAATGTAAAAAAAAAAAAAAAAAAAAAGTATTTGTTCCTATAGCGCCACCTCTTGGAAATATTTGTGCACTTCAGCCTAGGGTTAGAAAGGCAAGTGACCCCTTATTTGATGCGAGTGAGTATCTTCTTTTAAGATGGTATACCTTGGATACCTTCATGTCTAATAGTTATAACGATTGTAGTACAGGTACAGGCAGACCTTTGAAAAAAAAAAAAACAAAAAAAAAAACAAAAACAAAAAAAAAAACCTGGTAGGCGTAGTTTTCTGCTTTTGACACCCCCTACAGTATCAGTGGCATTTTTCTCTTAAGAGCAGTAGCTAATGAATAGAGTTGACATTTCATAGTTTTAAAAGATGTCAGTACATTTGTAGGGGCAAAAATGTAAAAAAATATTTCTATGTACTGGTGATTTCTTAGCTCAATTTGGAGAAACCATTTAAACTTTTGAGTGCCAGTGAGGTATCCAACAAATTGCAATGCTTTGGATACCTCTGGCAATCAAAGGGTTAAAACCCTGTATGCTCAAAAGAAAAGTGGTAGAGTTCTGAGACAAACCAACTGTGCTCTACAAATAAAATGCTGTGGGAATGTGTGTGTAATGATGTGCTGTCACAAGACTGAATTTCTTAACAAACACTTTACTGTTTTGGTCTGTGAAGCAGTCCTCCCTTTGGCATGAATACCAAGGAAGGTTAATAGGTATTCACATTTTACCAGGCTGCTGTATATGTTTTATTTGTTACAATGCTGCTTTAAAAAAAAAAAAAAAAAAAAATAATAATATATATAATATATATATACAATTTGATAGTTTTGTTGTAACATTATCAGGAAAAGTAAAGGAAGACAATTGTATAGCTTTCAGTGTAATGTAAAGAATGTAATTGTTCATTATCATATTCATCGTTTATGTATTGAGCACAAAAATTTGGCAGAGGTATGCAAAGAGGAAAGAGATCATACAGTAACTTGCAGAAACAGACCATAGATCTTTATGGTTAAAACAGATATTTACTTTCATGCACATAAATGTTTTAATCGGAGAAAGTCCTTTCTGTCTTTTCTGATATACTAAGAAGAACTGGAGCTATTCTGGGGAAAAACTGTGCACCTTAGAGAAGAAATAATTAAAAATCACATTTAAATGGGGTCTTTTAACAACCTTTGAATGATAAAGAGCTCTCCAGTGTATTGCAAAGCAATGCCATAGAGACCATTGTGGTGCTCAAGGGGTTTAAAAGATCTCTGTGCTAACATACCATAAATATACATATATAGTTTAACCCCTTAACGACATGTGCCGTACTATGACCGTCACTGTCCTTGAAATACTTAAGGACCGATGACGGTCATAGTACGTCACATACTTTTTACTTAGTGCTCTACCGGGAACGCTGTAAGTAAAAATGGGGCCTGAAATTGACCGCTCAAAGTTCGGTGCGATCTCTATCAGGTCTCAAAGTGACGCGCCGATACACTCAACAGGTCACGTGTACCGGCGCGTCCACGTGGTTCAATGCAGTCCTCATGGGACAAAAACGTCCCAGGACCGTCAGTCGCTAAGGGGTTAAGGTATGGAGAGCAGCAAGGAATGAGGGGATTCTCAGAGTCCCCCAAATCAGGAAAAGACCAAAAGCAAAGAGGAAAAAAAAAATCCTGAGTTAATCCATACAGACTACTTGAATTTATGAAACCTGTGTAGAGTGTGTATTATACATATGTGTTTATTTATTTTAAACAAATTAGTTTTTTGTTGCATAATTTGGCCAAAGTATGTTTATTCTCTCTTATAAATATCCTATAAATTAAAATTGTTCCTGAAGAAATTTTGTGGAAATGCCTTGTATAGCACTTGGTTAAAAACACTCAACACACCACTCAAAGATCTCTAGTTTATTTCTGACAAGACTTGACTTACTTTCAGACAGGAAAAGGACACTACACCAACCCCTTTATAAAGGCCTATCCCACCCACCACTACAAACCATATACCTGTATACATAATTAAAGGGGCACCTAGGCAGGCAAGCTAATAAGTATAAGGCCATATACTATGCTTTTAAAAAAATACTCCTTTAAAGGGCTAGTAATACTTCTTAAATACTTCTTAAAAATTCTATCCTTGTGGTACAGTTAATTTACTCCTGAAGTGTTCTCATTTTCTTAGTACATCAACTCCTTGTGCACACGCAGAGAAATCCTTAACACTGTCTTAGGGATTATCACTCAGGTGTTGGTGATTTTTGTGATCTAGAGCTTTACCATTTTAATGCCAGAGTGTTGGTGTAACACATTGCAATGTTTTGTATATCCCGCTGCACTTGATCAATGCTTTAACCCATTGAGTGTCAGAGAGGAGGTATCCAGCATTGCAGTTCGTTGGATTCCTGTCTGTCATGAATAGGGTTAAGGACCAGGTGGTTGTGTAATCATTGCTTTGCAATGCATTGCACACCCTCTGGTGCTTTGTAAAGGGTTTATATTTCCTTCTTTGAAGACTGGCAAGAATCAAAATGACTCCATCTCTGTTTGATGTGTGTGTGCTCAAGCACACAGTGGATGACTTCAGCTCTTCAGGCTTTCAAAAGGTGCTTAAAAACACCCCTATTCATGACTTCTTATGATCAGACTCTTAGGCTGAGTCTCAGACTCGGACTTCTTGAAGCAGCTCTGCTGCTGTACCATGTTTACCTCCACTAAGCCATATCGGCATACACACTGCTTGGGTCCCCTGGGCTCAGTGTTCTTGTTTGTATTCCCAGTTGAATAAATTTTCCTCTCATGTTCATATGTACTCTGCTACCTCTTGTTTGTAAGCTCTTCTGGGCAGAGACCTAATACCTGTTGTTTTTATCAGTCACAATAATGGTTACTAGTTCTGCTGTCTTTGTTATCCTAATGTACAGCACTGCAGGATATGCTGGCACTAAAATAACAATTCCATTGCCTGCGGCTCCACTCTAGAGATGCATTAACCATGAGGGTGAATTGGGAAAAAAAACTCTGCAATAAACGTATTGTCTTAATTGATCATTGCGATCAAGCCTACAATAAATGTAAATTAAAAAAAAAAAAAAAAAAAAAAAAATGGAAATATTTTTAGTTTCTTTAGTTGCACAGGCTGTGATGTTTCTAACTTGCAGAGGATTCCATGTGGACTGATCAGAGCACGACAGGGATAGAATGACTAGAATCTGTTTTGTAAGGGCTACTATTTCAAATGTATTGCAACCAATAAAAAAATTACATAATATACAATTGATAAATAAAAAATTAAACCAAAACGTCAATATCCAGTTCATAATCAAATGACTAATGGCAATGACAAAGTAAATATTTAATGAATAAGTACATAATGAAAGCTCAAGGTTCATAACGTCATGGCTAATGAAGAAATATATGTTTTAAAACATGTAAACAGATCAAGTCCAAGATTCACAGAGCTGATGAAAGATGATTTTAATGAATGAATATACTAATGCATACACTAAAATAACCCAGTGGATGTAAAGTAATTCCTTCTATTACATATGTATAAAACCATGGTTTTGTTGATGAAATAGTTGCAACCACTTTTTTTTTTTTTTTTTTTTTTTTTTTTGTCAGTAAAGCTACAAATGCTTCAGAAGCCATGCCATGCCACAAACTATGGAATACATTTTGTTCAAAAAATAGAATTTTATAAACTGGCCCTTTAAGAGGGAAATTGTGTTAGAATATTGAGCTTTCTTTAAATATATGGAATTTATGCAGTGCAAGTAGTGATGTAAAGTGGTGATTAATAGAAAACTATCATTCTATAGCTATATAATCCATATAGATAATAAATTCATCTTTCAATGGAAAATCCATGCATCTAGTTGGAAGAGTTCAAATTGTTGTATTTATTAAAATACAATAAACATATAATTTTTTTAACATGTCGGAATTGTTTTAATAAATACATATATATTGAAACTTGAAGCCTCCACCCGAGTTCCACTGAAGGAAAAGTTCCTGTGTAAAGTATACCCGAGCAGGGAGTGGTTGATTCCCTGTATGCGCTTTGTCAGACTACCTGATATCAGTCTCTGACCAAATGTTTGAGTATAATCTCAATTTTAAATAAGTGTTTGGTGGTATTTCACTATTGGCGCTCTCTCTCTTCTGGTTGGAGTGGGAATTTTCGTGCCACTTGGGGTGTGTGGGGGGGAGGTTGAGAAAGCAGCCATCTTAAAGGAGAACCATCCTATACTGCATCTGGGGGCGGTTAGAATTTCCTTAGCAGTCTTTGAGGTTGGAGGGGGCTTATGCTTTTGCTCCAACTTAGGAGTATGCACCCATAGGGTGTATATGGTAGTCAACATATTCCTGTCCATATTGATATTCACAGGGGAGCTTCCTGTTTTTTCTCCTATCTTTTTTCTGCAATACAAACACTGGTGGATGTATAAGTTAGTCCAGTGTCTCATAATTTTAGCAGAAACAGAGGGAGGGAGAACTTCCTCAGGAGAGTCTGAGTGTCCCTATATTGGAATGACATGTAGCCTTTATTTGCACTTGGATTACAATATCCAGTATCAATCGCAAATACAGTATCCTCAACAATATAGCCATCACTCTGGTAATAAGACATTTTTTTTTTCCCATAAGTCTTATGGAATGGCAAGGAGGTACTTTAGTTTTATTGACTGATACGTTGCTGCACACACAGTAATTAAATCTATATCAGTGTTTTATACACACATAATGGAATGAGTACATTTCAGTATCACTTGTACAATTATTTAATCACATGGATCTGTATATTCATCAATTTCATAATTTTGAGCTCTAAGAATTTTGGGCTTCATCTATTTATACCTTGAAAATATGTAAATTACTTTTCACTACCATTTGACATTTTACTTTTTTTTTTTTTTTTTTTTAATTTATTTTGTCCTTGCCTTTGCTCATCTGATTATTAACCTTGGAGTTTTCATATTTAAGCTTCAATTTTTGGAATTTTGTTATACATGTTTGGGTTATACATGTTTGGGAGGGGAAATAAGTGGCAGGCAACAGTAGTCATTTGAAAATTCAATTTGTATTACATATTTTGAATTCTGAGTCTGCCCGTATTTTTCTTTTAATCTCTAGTAAAATATTAGAAATACATGGACACATGTACCTATAATGAACACTATTAAGGGGATACCTAGAAAGAACATTATTAAGTCCTTGAGTGGCTATTTTTGTGATTGATCTACTTAAGTTCTATGGAATGGTGGTGTGAAGGTGACAGGAGAAGTAGGGGTAGAATTTGGCAAGATAGAAAGATGAGCTGGGTGGTTCTGCAATAATTTGTCAGTCTCTAGAATATTATAAAATATCCAATGCCTATATTGTTCTATGGAGTCTAGGCACCAAGATAGGGGTTGTAACAATTCCTGGCAGCCAGGGCTCCCAAATCTTTGGTGTGCTGGATGTACTGCTTTATACATGCTACCCTTTACTGGCTTCAAAAATCCCTAGCTGTCGCCAAAACAATTTCACTGACCCCATATTTGTCTACCTCTGCATTAAGATCTCTCAAGTTAAAATCTTGCTGCAGAAGTGCTAAGGAATAACCTTTAGTTTCTTTGCATCACAGTGACTACTGTGGATGTGTCAACCACACTCAAAGGTAATCGTACACTTACTATTTTTGTTTTTATACAATTATATAAAAGAAAATCTTAAAATACATAATTCCCCCCCCCCCCCCCTCTTCTTACATATCGTCACCTGTGTTCTTTTGTGATATGTTAACATCACTCCATGACACAGGGTCAATGGTGCTCTCCTAGTCCTGTTGTATTCTGCTGATCAGGAACCACCAGAGTTCACCGACAGCGTACATCCAATTTCAGTGGTCTTTCATCTTGGTTACACCTCACACCCTCTAAAACTTTTGGACTCTCTTCATCCAGCTAAGGCAGAGAGCAAATATAACATAATGAAGTTGTAGACAAGGCAACTAACAAAGGTCAAAACAAGAAGGCAGTAGTTGATGATAGAGGACAAAGTGAAACAGTCCCTATTTAACAGACAGACACAAAACAACAACATAATGAATGCAACAAGCCAAGTAGAGGTGCTTTACTGGAATGTAAACTCCTCAAATTATGGTGTGAAAACTTTTGAAAATGGGGTACACATCCTACTGCAGTAGATTGACATAGTCTGCACAACATACAGGAGCCTAACAGAAAGCAATCACAGTACAATAATATTGTACAAATCAGTTGTTAGGCAACTGCCAATTTAGCAGATATGGAATGGTCTGTGCGGAGTTACTCTTCAGGGTATCAAAGTTGGACAGCAAGAAGCCAGAGATGACAAAGTGCTAAAGGTGAAGCAGAAAAAGAAAATTGAGAAGCAGAGAGAAAAAGATGAAAGGGGAAAGACAAGAATGAAAGGGTATTGTCCTCTTGACAAGGGAAACAGGAGGAAGGAATAGAGGTGTAGGTAGGAATGGAAAGGGGGAAACAAAAAAGGGGGTGGGGGGATGAAAACTGCTGGATCTGGGGGTGCCAACTAAGGCACAAAGGACACTGGGAATCAGAGAATGATGCAAGAATTCATACCATGAGGGGAAAAGTCTGTAAAATTGGGAAGCCTTCCCCAGGAACTGGAAATGTAGACGCTCCATGGCAACCATGGTGCATAACCTGGTCTTCCAGTCCAGCTTTGTCGGGGCATTGTCAGACCTCCACAACCTAGGAATACAGGCTTGTGTAGTGGCCAGCAGCAGGAGCTGAGCTTGCCTCTCGGAGCACGGTCAGGCTCCTCACCCTCAGATCATATATCAAGCAGCAGCAAAAAAATTACAAATAGCAGCGCTCCAAAATGTTTTTAAAAAAAGTCAATATAAAATATAAACGTGTCCAAAGAGTTACTTGTTAAAATCAGCTTCTCTGAGGTGCTGCTTTGTCTCCGGTGTCCACAGCAACACCCCGCACTTGACTCTGCAAGTAGGAAAAGAGAAGAGACAAGCGCAACCTCTAAGTGTAGCTAGTAAAATAGTGTGACCTCAACTGCACATAATGTAGATATACTCACAAGACCAATTCTTGTGTATTATGCCCGTAAGAGTAAAAGGAAAATCCCATTCTGGTCATCGGGGACCATCAATGTATCATCCTCGGGTGTATCAAATGTGATGCCACAATGTACTTGATCTTTTATCCAGAGCGTGCCTGTATTCTGCATGGGGTCAGCACCGATGACGATCCGTCCAGACCAGAAACCAAATAACTTGTACCTGGTGATGAGGTCCAAATCCAGGCAACTTCCAATACAAATTCCCTCTCTCTCTTCCCACACTCTTCACAAGAGCCCTTTAAACAGCAGCCTTATTCCCGATCCTCGGCCACCTCTTTAGTCCATCAGATGTCCATCCCCCCTGCAGGCAGGATCACTGGCTTTGTGTCCCAGTCACTTCCCAGGACAGCAGCTTCTGCAGGAGATGCTGGGAAGTTTTTAGCTGAAAAACTCTGCTGAAGAAAGAGAGAAGTGGCAAAGAGAGAAAAGTAGGAGGTCCCGGGGCTTGTGATTCAGCTCTGCCGGCCTGGGAAGGAGGACTTAGGAAGAGGAAGCCAACCAAGTTCTGGGACACTGTTCTACAACTCACAACTAAGCAGAAAAAATGTAAATAAAATACTATTGTTCCTTTGACTTTATTAGTGCAGCCTAACCATATTCATTCCTGCAGTATCTCTATCACTGTAGGGAAGCTCTCCACCTCAATTAGGTGACTGTTTCCCATCCTGTTTTTAATACTAGACCCATTTCTTTGAGATCCACATTATATATCTGTTTTTATATTTTGGTTTTTATCCCAACCTAACCTAGTAGCCATGTATTGAAGCCAAGCATAAGCAGTTGGCAGTTCAGGTTCTGTTGCTCAGACAGGGGGTGGGCAGAGGATAAAATACAGAGCTTTGGCTGGAAATGGTAACATTATTGCAATGTATTGTGCAACTGCTGTGTTTACTCCTCCCTGCTTCACTTTCAGAGCAGATACCTTTACCCCCCCACACACCCAGTGTTTGATGTAGTTGGAAATTGGAGACTACAATGGTACCACTTTAGCAGATTCATGTAGGGGCAGGCAAGATATTTGCTCCAAGAGTAGTATTCTATATCTCAAATATGCTACTATTTCAGGGAAGTATGCCCCCTGCTGCACTCTTTGCTGCCCTAGAAATTGTCCTGTCTGCTAGTATAACATACATTTATGAACATAGTTGTCAGATATCCTTTTTGGTTTCTGCACATTATGCAGAGAGTGGTCTCTCCTTACTGTTTCCAACATTAACCTCTTGCAGTCATATAATAGCATCATCACTTCCTATATGAAAACACTTGACTTGTACACTAATTATCCCCTGAAGAAGTCAGCAGAACACCAGCAAAAACACATTTAGGCTTGTTGGTTCAGTTGTGCACTCTACACAGTTCTGGTTCCGGCCCCACGTTCTCTGCCAATATTTTCTCCCTGTAGCTTGCCCCATTACCCTCCTCACCATTTTTTTTTTTTTTTTGCCTCTTTATTACACCACATGTATGTGGTGGTTATGAACCATCATTGCCGGCAATATGAACCACTCCATTAACATCTGGCTGGCCATAACTGGAGTTTGAAGCTGTTCTGATGAGAGGGAATAAGAGTGTAAATTCCATCAGGTTTGGACTGCAAACAAAAGAAGGTGGCAACGTGACCAGTCCTGGGGACCCAGAGATGCTGTTTACTCTTTGTGGGTCCAGTGAATGGCCATTTTTATTTTGATTTTTATATTTCTGTCATTAAACTTGCTACGCTTAGTTTGTTCTCTCCCTGTGTTTATCTTTTTATGGTCTGTGATATGGAGTACTGAGAATTTAGAGAACTGCTACTCTGCTTCTGCAAAGTAGTGAGTATTGAAGTGTGACTGACATCAGTTGATTCTTTAAAGGATTAGTAGCCTTTTTTTCCCTTTACATATTGTGCCAGCAAATCACTAGACCTTCTATCGTGTTCCCTGGCAGAAAATTTTCTGCACACGGATACAGGGAGCTGTTGGGGGGAAAAAAGTGTTTAGGCAATTTGGCTGTATATAGGGTATAGACTATATACTTGCAGAACATTAAAAGATTATGTTCATTTCATACTTAACAGTACATTGCACAACAAAACTATTACTATATCTTCAATTATTTGTGGCAAAAGAATCCTATTTCAGAAAGCCAAAAACTAGGACTGTCTCTGGAATTTAGGGACAGTTAGCAGATACGATACCAGGAGTCTTAAACTAGATTTGTACTTTTCACCTTGATGCAAGCTTGCACATTTGAAAACTCCATTAAAGCGGAACTAACACACCCCTACAAGATGTAGCCTCAGTTAGAGGGCTACAATCCATGATAACTCGCTGTGTAATTATTATTATTATTATTTATTTTATTTTTTATTTTTTTTATTTTTTTATTTATTTATTTTTTTTTTAAACGTGTCATTAAAGAGTAATCCGTTAATTCCAAAAGGTACCTGGTGACGTCTTCCCCCTGGAAAAGCACATTGCGCGTGTCTGCACGGAGCCGATCGGCTCTTGTAACTCCTCCCGGCTACACGAAAACACCTACTTCATCCCCTTTAGATTCTCAGACCAGCAGGAGCAGAGACTACCAGTGGCTGAGACCTAGTCTCCAGCAGTGTTGTCCATCTTGGCAGCCTACTACCTTACTTATATTTTGCATTTAACTATACCATACTGAACATCTCTGGGGAACCGTGACACACTGGTCCTTAAGGCCTGGACCAATATGACTGTCCTGGCACATCCCATGGTGCTAAGGTGTTAAAAATATTAACCCTTAGCGCTCACCGTAACACAGATTATAGACTATATGCTGCTGCTTATTGTAACCCATTGGTGGTCAGATCAATGTAGGTGTAACATGGCATAACCTAGAACAGGGCAGTCAAAGTTTGCTCCTCAAAGGCTACCAACAGGCCAGGATTTAAGGATTTCCTGACTAATCACAGGAGAGTAAATCAGTGGCTCATTAATTTTGATTGACTCACATGTACTCAGATGGGAAAATCTTTAAATCCTGTACTGTTGGTGGCCGTTGAACTTAACTTGGACAGCCCTGACCTAGAGCTATTAGTGCCTGTGCACATACATAGACAATCAGAACTTGTCCCTGTTTTCCTGGTAGAAATTACACCAATTTAGTGACAAAAAAATAATCCGTAAATTGGTGTCAATTATACAGGAGGAAACACTGGACTTTCTTACACCGAGAATCTGGTCCTTCACCCAGACACCCTGAGATTTGTGTGAAAACAGAGTTTCCTGGACAAACATGAACAGTTCCCAGGTATGATGATGATTTACTTAATAAACTTAATTATGTCCACAAAATAGTTTAATCCTTTAACTTCTTATTTTCAGTGCATTGCACACCCTTCTGGTCATTAAGGAATGACACAAATAAGCACACGATAAACGTAGAAAAAAAAAAAAGGTTATTAAACCTTTGTGAGTTAAAGGAGAGTGCAGTTCATTGGGAAGCAATCCATATTCATCTGTTCCTCACAAGGTTAATGTGTATAACAGAGGAGTCCAGACCAGTCCTGGGAGGCAGAAGGTAGAAAAATATGGAGATCCTTTGTAGAACACTGATGGGTTCATCACTGCGGTCTCAATCACCTCTTCACAATCAGGGAAATCCTCACACTACAGCATGTTTATGGCTTTAACATACCCACGGGTTGGCAAGTTCAATACCATCATGGGGATGGAGCAAAAACAATCCACATTCAGCTAAATGAACCTATTAACTCTGTGAATACCTGAGAGTTGTAAAACACATTGCAAAGGAATAATATACACATACTGTGTGGGTATATACTAGCAGATTCCGTTGGAATGTACTGTATATGTCTATAGCAGTGAAAGGGTTGAAGAGGTGCTATGCCATAATAGGTCTCTGCTAAGACAGGTAGAGGAACCTGTACTCCTCTCCTGGAATAATGTCATGAGGGATGTGGCAGGCCTTCCCAGCGCTTGATGCACAGTGTGCTGGTGTGTCCATGTTATGTGCTGCCTGTATGCGTGTCATGTTGCAGTACACTGAATTGTATGGCTGCAGGAGATGCACACAGAGGTGGTGTATAACACTCAAACTCTATTACAGTGTTCATGAGCTCCAGGAGAGAGGTGTTCTTTGCCCACAGTTGATCAGGGAGATGTGGCGAGATGAATAGGGAGGTGGGATGGGTCAATGTGAAAGCTTTGTGTTGTAGAAAGAACTGGAGATTTGTTTTGGTGAGTTGCGATGTGGAGGAATGAAAACGAGTGGCAAATTTGGGGCCTGGCAGATGAGTAGTAAGCCAATGCAAGGAAAGTTTGTAGACAAATCGCACAACAGGGAACGGAGCAGTGGCATACCATCAATACTAAAGACTTGCATGCATTTTTCGTGTTTGGCTGCTGATACCGTATGTGCTGTGGTTGGGGAGCAAAGTAACTTTGAATGCAGGAGAGGTCTGTCTTAGGTTACTGTGTGTAAGAGTCAGCTCTTTTTTTTTTATATATATATATATATATATATATATATATATATATATATATATATAATATAATATAATAAAATATACACACACACTCCTTCCGTGTTCAGACAGAAGTTGATGGTGGCCAGACTCCTTGCAGCGATTTTGACAGGAGTGGACAAGGGGCCTTTGGCCCCCTGGCTACTCCTGTCAAAATCAATCCCCCCTGTATCTCCTGGACAGGCATTATAGGGGACATTTGAATATCTCCTCTATATTGCCGCCCCTGGGTGCATGTGCCAGACACTCAGGTTTCTTTTTATATCATATATAAAGTAGGGGCCCTTCATACAGCACTCCTGTGTATCTGTATAATGTATGTGTGTAACAGAAGGACTTACCTAGGTATGCACACAAAAATCCGAGATAGCCTAATAGTGTAATAATGTTAATAACATTAGCAGCAAAAAGAAACCTGGATACTCACAATCTCATTAGTCATCATACAATCCGCTGACATTCAGGCCTATGGAGAAATTGCCCCATCTCCCTCTGAGTAATATGGAATGTCCAGGATGGATTAAAACAATTGTGGTTCCTTAGTAGTCCAAGATCAGCATCCACTCCTGTTCTTCAATGTCCAATTTATCTATCTGTCTTCTCCAGGTTATTGTTGATTTTGCACAGGTTAGCTGTTGTTAGCCATGTCACAGCGCTCCGTTTTCCTAGCACATCATACAATACCCAGGTCTGACCTCAGTGTCTCAGCTGGGTGTTTAAGAGCCCTGAACTACTGCGAACAATTGCCCTTCCCTAGGTAGGAATCTATCATACAGAGATTTGTGTCATAAAGGGTGGGTTGGGCTTATTGCCCTTGTGTCATAAAGTGGGTGGGAAGGAGAAGTGGGCAGAGTTTCAGAAGAAACTCGCCACCACAAGAGAATCTGCTTCTAGAAACCAGAGTCTATACAGGGTGAATCCGAAGAGTCCCTAGGTATGAATATGGCTTTAAAACCCTTGATGCTCGAAATAATAAATGTGATACGCTTTTGGGACAAACCAGCCGTGCTGCACATGTAAAATGCTGTGGAAATGTGCGTGTAATGATGCACTGTCACAAGACTGAATTTCTTGGCGAACCCTTTACTGTTTGGTTTGTGAAGTAGACTTCCTTTTGGCATAAGTACCAAGGAAAGTTAATAGGTATTGACATTTTTCCAGGTTTCTGTATGGGTTTTATTTCTTACAATGCGCTGCTTAATAAAAACAAACAAATCATTATACTTGATCATTTTGTTGCTTTTCTTGGTAACATTATCCTGAAACGAGCCATTGTGTAGTTTGGAGGGCAATGTAAAGAATTGTTTATTTTTATTATAATAATCATCCTTTATGTGTTGAGCACCAACATTGGGAAGAGGTATACAAAAAGAGGAAGAGAAGATCCTACAGTGATTTGCAGAAACAGGCCATGGATTGTTGATTAAAAGAGATATTTACATTCATCCACATTTTCGTTTTACTCAGAAGAAGTCCTTTCCCTTGTCTTTTCTGATATACAAAGAAGAACTGGAGCGATGCTGGTAAAAAAACAAACCATAGATGTGATTTTTTTTTTTTAATTATTTCCTATCAATTTAATTGGGATCTTTTGACAACTCTTCAATGCTAGAGGTCTCCAATGTATTGCAAAGCAATGACTTAATAAAGGGATTAAGAACTCTAATCACTGGGAACTTGGGCAACTTTTCTATCCTCCATGTTACAGATAATTTGCTCCTGAATTGTTTTACTTATTCTTAGTGCATCCACCCTCTTGTGCTCATGCAGAGAAATCCTTAAAACTGGATGTCTTAGAATTGCGCGGTGTAATGAGTTCCATACTCTTCTGGCACTCTCTACCTTTTGAATGCCAGAGTGTTGGAGCAACACATTGCAATGTTTTTATATCCCTCTGGGATTCTATTAATGCGTTGAGTAAAAAGGTGTACAACCAATGCATTGCACACCTTCTTGTCCTTTTAAAGGTTTTAGATTTCCTACCTTTGAATATAGGCAAGAATTTTTAAAAGGACTCCATCTCTGTTTACCATACATGTGCTCAAGCACATGAAGGATGACTTCAGAGCTTTAGGCTTTCAAAAGCTGCTTAAAGCGGAACGAACACTGCTAACAAACGAAGTCTGTATTAATTCCCTATCTGGTGACTAGCAGCTTAGTAGTGCTAGTCGCCAGAATTATTACCTCTTCATGAAGAAATTTGAAGTGATCCTTGGCTGACAGGCAGGAGGAAGCGCGGACATCTTTCCCTAGTGACGTCCGCGCGCCTGCGCTGTCAGTCCCTTCTGGAGCCGAATGGCTCCTAGCAACGCCTCCTACAGCCTTCTGGGACTGACAGCGCAGGCGCGCGGACGTCACTAGGGCAAGATGTCCGCGCTCTGTCCTGCCTGTCAGCCGAGGATCACTTCAAATTTCTTCATGAAGAGGTAATAATTCTGGCGACTAGCACTACTAAGCAGCTAGTCGCCAGATAGGGAATTAATACAGACAACGTTTGTTAGCGGTGTTAGTTCCGCTTTAAAAACACCCTTAGTCATGACTCAGACTCACATGTAGCTCGTCTTCTGCTGCTATACCATATTTTCCTCTATTAGAGCTTTGACAGCTGACACACTGCTTCGGGCTCAATGTTCTTCTTGTATTCCCAATTGAATACATTTTCCTCCGATGTTCATGTGTACCCTTCTATATCTAGTTTTTAAGCTCTTCTGGGCAGAGACCTACTACCTCTTGTTTTTATCATCAACCACAATAATGGTTACTAGCGCTATTGTCTCTTTTGCTACCCTAATGTACAGCACTACAAGACATGTTGGCACTAAAATAATAAAAAAAAATTCCAGTCCAGATGCATTGACCAAGAGGGGTGAATTGGGGCTCTTTTGGGAAATCTCTGCAGTTAAAGTATTGTCTAATTGCTCATTGTGATTAGGCCTACAATAAGATCTCCCAATGAAGGAGAAAAATTAAAAAGGCAAAAATTAGATAATTGGAAAAATGAGTTGTGTGTTAGCTGTTTTTCCACACCGAACCTTATGTAAAATGGATTAGTACTGTGCCTGGATACTCTCAGGGTTTGACCTTGAGATTCTGGGTGCTGATCCAGATGTCAGGATAGGGTGAAGGGTCAAATTATCAGTGTGATAACTTCTAACTTTTAGACAAATATACACGTCAATATATACCATTGGGGAATAAGCACAAGAGGAGTGCATCCAGTCCTTTTGTACCAATGCCATTCGCCCGATAGGTCCATTTGCGGGGAAGACCGGTAACTATTCCCCGCTGATGTTTACACCAGTTCCAATCAGCAATGGACTGGTGGAATCACTAGGTGTGACTATTATTTATTATGAGTGCCCTCCTAATATGCACTTTCAGTTGTGAAGCTCTCCTCCTGTGTGTATTTTTTTGGCTTGTCATTCTCCAGCGTCCAGTGTGACAGAGTGGATATGGAGTGATTGCGCACCTCCCTTTTGGAGGTTATCTGTGTGAAGGCAGTGATAATATCCTCCACAGGTCTGTATGGTACTTTGGATCTAGAGTACCTATTGTGAAATGTGAGTGGATACATTGTGTTTATAATTATTGTGCAATCATCAAATGATACTCTGTGGTGTTCTCTCCCCCTTCTGTTCTTTTTTTGAAGATACTAGAAGGGTTGCTAACTGACACGATTCAGAACTATGTGAATATAAACAATATTATTAGTAGGATTCAGCATGGTTTCATGAAGAATAGATCATGTCAGACTAATTTACTTTCATTTTATGAAAGAGTAAGTAATTTGGACAGGGGAATTGCTGTAGATGTAGTATACTTGGATTTTGCAAAAGCCTTTGATACAATACCTCACAACAGGTTATTGCATAAATTAAAAGGCTTCGGTTTGGGCGGTGTTATCTACATGGATTGAGAACTGATTAAATGATAGATGGCAGAGAGTTGTTGTAAATGGAACTTTTTAGAATTGGTCTAAAGTTATAAGTGGGGTTCTGCAGGCTTCAGTTCTGGGCCCAATGCTTTTTAATTTGATTATTAATGATCTAGAAGTGGGAATTGAAAGTATTCTCTCAATCTTTGCTGATGACACTAAGCTATGTAAGGAAATAGTTACAAAGCTGGATGTTTTTTCTCTGCAGAAGGATTTAGATAAACTGAGTGGTCAGAAAAGTGACAGGTTACATGTAATGCACAAAAATGTAAGGTTTATGCATTTGGACTGTAGAAACAAACACGCTACATATACTCTAAATGGGAAACAATTGGGGAATCCTCATTAGAGAGAGATTTAGGAGTACTGATAGTCGATAGATTTCACAGCAGTGTGCAGTCACTCAGTTGCTGCAAGAGCAAATGGGGTACTAGCCTGCATTAAAAAGGTGTTGATGCAAAGGATGCTAATATTATCCTACCTCTGTATAAATCCTTGGTTAGGCCTCATCTAGATTATGGAGTACAATTTTGGGCTCCAGTTCTTAAAAA
This sequence comes from Rhinophrynus dorsalis, assembly GCA_037306005.1. Taxonomy (NCBI): domain Eukaryota; kingdom Metazoa; phylum Chordata; class Amphibia; order Anura; family Rhinophrynidae; genus Rhinophrynus; species Rhinophrynus dorsalis. The sequence goes on along the minus strand of CM074724.1, from coordinate 234,040,548 downwards.
AGACATTGTTGAACTGGAAAAGATGCAGAGATGTGCAATAAATCCAATTCAGATCATCCAATAAAGAGATTGGATGATCTGAATTATAAAGAGAGACTAGCCAAACTGGTTTTGTTTACATTAGAGAAGAGAAGTCTAAGAGGTGATATGTTTACCATTTACAAGTACATTCAAGGTCAATAGCAAGAACTAGCCAATAAATTATTTACACAAAGTGGCGCTAAGAACAAGGTCATCCATTAATACTAGAGGAAAGGCGCTTTCATCTAAAGCAAAGGCAGGGATTATTTACAGTAAAGGAGGTAAAGCTATGGAATTCTTTGCCTCTGCATGTTGTACTTGCAGATAATGCAACTGCTTTCAAAGAAGCAATGGATGCCTATTTATCACAGAACAATACTGAAAATTGACAGATGGCTTCAAAGCGGATAGGATGTTCATCCAGGGAAAAATTTGACTGCCATTTGGAGTCGGGAAGGAATTTTTTTACCCACTTTGGGCTAAATGAGAAATTGCTTCTTGAAGATTTCTATACTTGAAGAAAACATTTAAGACTCTTTCCAAATAATGATTTTGTTTTAGTCAGTGATATCTTGTTGTGGACAAAATCCAGTAGATGGGATTTCACGCTCCTTATCTCGCACCACTGTTCAGTTTTGCAGTTTGAGAAGATCATTGCTTAAAGGAAATTCATTTTTTTTTTTGCTCCTCTTTCTTGTTTTGCTCCCTAATACTTCTTTACTATCTTGTTTCTTCAGTTAATCTGTAAACAGTGCCTTAAAGGGATAGTAATACTTCGTTTTAACTTTATTTTATTTTGTAGGCATAAAAAAACATTAAGAATGATATAAGTCTTATCTCTCAATCCTTTATGGTTTAGGAGATATTCACAAGCAAAGTTCCCCTCCCCGCCCCTTTTACCTAGTGTAAGACATCTCTTCTCAGATGTGGATCAGGTTGTATGACAGGACAGATAACAGAAGGGGACAATTTTCTTTGTATGAAAACAATGAAAGCCCTTCCCCCCCCTTGACAAGTTTTTCAGCTTTTTCCATTATCTTAATTGAAGATTGTCCCTCTCTGCAGTCTACCTGGGCACCTTCCTTCTGATCTGGTTGAACAGGGGGGGATACTTTGTTTGTGAATATCTCTTAAACCATAAAGGTTTGAGAGATAAGACTTATATCATTCTTCATGTTTTTTTAATGCCTACAAAATAAAATAAAGTTAAAACGAAGTATTACTATCCCTTTAAATAATGCTGTTTTCACATTTGAATAATGTATGTGCGTTTCTGATGTACAGTTTGCATATAGTTCTAAAGCTGATTGTCATTTACTTTTAATAGCCATTAATCACTCAAGAAAAATTGACATTCTTATAGGGCTTTGTTATATGCACTATATCTTGTGAACTAATGTCTTTATTTTATGTTTTGTTTCTGACATGGTTTATGATGTAATTATGACCAGACACAATTTATATTTCCTTTTATAGGGGTGTTATTCCTTATGACAAACCAAACACAGTGTATGTTGAACGTCATGAGCCTCGAGGGACATCAACTGTCCTACGGAGTACAGACTTCTTTCAATCCAGGGAGAAAAATGAGATTGTAATTGAAGATGTTGATGACTTTCAACTCAGGGAAAAGTATATGTTTGCTACAAAGACTGTGGTAAGATTGACAGCAATCTGCAGATATTGTATATTTTGCTGTGCAAATTTCATTGCCCTTAAAATGTTGCCTTAAAGGGAATTTATATCCACTATATCCGTGTTCTTGCATATAGAGTTAACAGACTGTGAATTAGAAAAGTAACATTGCCTCTTATGATGCAGCTGAGTTTGAAAAATTATTTTTCCTGTATTGTGCTATGCATTGCAGTGGTATTCGCCACAGTTTAATAAGTATTTTGTCAGTCTGTGTTTTAGGAAGTTTGACACACAACAACAAAAAACAGTTACTGGTGAGAACTGGAGCAAGCCAACTGCACTGATTTTAAATTAGATTTTTACCCATTGAATGCTAGAGAGGTCTCTTGCTTAAAGGAGCAGTAAACTTTTTAATGAAAAAATATATATTGTAGGGATTTTCCTATTGCGTAAAATAAGGGTACTCCCACTGCCGAGAGATTTATATTTCCAGAGTTATTACAGTTTAAACTTTTTTTTTTTTTTTTTTTTTTTTTTTTTTTTTTTTACGTGAGCAGTGTCCTCTAGTGGTCATTCTATTTAGATTTCCTGTTAGATTCTAATGGACAGATAAGTCAGAGATATACAGTTCTCCATAGAATGTGATAGAAACTGCCTGTCACTTCCTGTCAGTTAGAACTATCAGGAAGTAAACACAGTAAATTCACTTCCTGATTATTTAAACTGCTATAATTTTTGAATAAAACATCTGACCGCAATGGGAGTGACCTTGTTTTATTCAGCAGGAAATGCTCTGTAAAATATGTATTTTCAGAAAAACAAATGACTGCTCCTAACAGTTGCTGCAGTTGGTCTGCCAAGAATTGTTCTGTGGGAAGATGCCTAAGTTGTTATAAAGCGGAAATACCTGCCACAGTGTCATAAACTCTCCAGTACCTGTTATTCAATGGAACAATGCAATAAGAGCTCTCCAGCTGGAGAAATTTTATACATATTCTCCATAGATCTACACAGGGATTACTGAATTTTTCACACCGGAAAAGGAATCTCCTTTTTATCACAACTTGGTGATTCTCTTCCCATTTTTCCTTAGTATATAAGCCATGGTGGGTGAAACCTTTGACATACTGTTTATAGAATGGATGTATACATGCAGTGTTTAGTTACATCTTTTGTGTTGTGTTTTTCTTCTAGCATCTGCTTGGCAGCAAGAAGCAGCCTTCAGTGCAGCTTTGGGTTTCTTATAACCGTAAACCAATGAGAGCTGCCCAGTTCGTAACTAGACATCCAATAACTGTAAGTGGTTTGTAAGTGTTTCTCTTTAAACAGGTGATTTACTAACACCATAAAATGAAAATTCTCTTTGTTCTAATTAATTAATGCACTTTAACTTCTCCACAATTCTTAAGCTAAGTGCACACACTGACAGCTGTCCTAATGACAGTGCTCATAGTTGTCCAGAAATTAACCCTGAGATTTCTGTGCAAGCAATTGCACATAATGCTATCTAGCAGTGGGCTGGTAGCTGACTGAATGGTTGTGAGCATATTATGTGAAAAAGGCATGAGTAGGTTTATGTCCACATTGGCCTGTACGTGTCTGCATGTTGTAATCGGTATTGCAACAATCTAGTTGCTTATGTGAATGTCAGCACAGCAGTCCCTCAGGTTGATGTACAGACTCTTGGTACTTTATTTTACCAGCAACTGTTGCAAATTGAAGTTACTGCAAGATGCTTCAAAAGGTAACTGCTGACAGGCAGAGCTGCCCATGTTAACAACACTATAAACTCAAATGCCCTATATGTCTTCTGACTGCAACAGTATCCCTGTGACAGATAACCTTGTGAAAAGCCCACGCCTTATTTGGACATCCGTAATGCTAATACTAATATTATGTGTTTTTTAACTTTGTTAATGAGAGAGCAATAACAGGCAATCAGACTCTCACCAAAAAAAAAAAAAAAAAAAAAAAAAAAAAAAATCTGAATAGGTGTAGGACAAAATAGGTTAACCCCTTGGATGATGTAGAGGTCTCCAACTCTGTGTTGTGCAATGCATTCGAGATGTCACAAGCCCCCAAGGAGGGGTAAAGGTAAATATGTTCGGAGCAAAGAAAAAATAGTGTGGATGTGTTAGAGGAAAATTCTCTTCTTCCCATTGCTTCAGAGAGCAAACTGGGTACCTCAGGAAAACCCTCTGCGTGCCATATCTCACCAGGGCCTTGTGATGGCCATAGCTGTTGTAGACTCATCCCTGCAGCATTGCAAAGCACTAAAGACTGCTCTGGTATCCAATATGTTAAAAAGAGGTTCACTCTTAAGAAATCATGTTACATACAGAGACTTAAAGGGCTAGTAATACTTCGTTTTAACTTTTTTATTTTGTAGGCATTAAAAAAAAAAAGAACGATATAAGTCTTATCTCTCAAACCTTTATGATTTAAGAGATATTCACAAGCAAAGTTTCCCCTCCCCCCCCTTTTACCTAGTGTAAGCTATCTCTTCTCAGATGTGGAATCCAGTCCATAGACCAGACAGATAACAGCAGGGGACAATCTTCTTACAATGAAAGCCCTGCCCCCCATTGACAAGCTTTTCAGATTTTTCCCTTATCTTAATTGAAGATTGTCCCTCTCTGCAGTCTACCTGGGCACCTCCCTTCTGCTTTGGCTGAACAGTGTTACATCAGTAAAAGGGGCGGGAGGGAGATACTTTGTCATTGAATTACTCCTGAACTACAACTCTGACAGAACTGAAATAACACTCTCCAATGCCCAAATACTATGATGATTAATTAGAGCTGCTTTTATTATGAAACATTACTATCCCTTTAAGAAATCATGCTACTTACAGAGACTTAAAACTCAGTTTTACAGTACATAGCGAACTCCTATGACAAAAATGAGCTGCATTTTATTTTGTGAAAAAGAGCCTTGTTATATAAAGCAAATTGAACTAATGCCTCCTTTTTTCCCCCCACAAGGAGTATTACATTGCTGATGCTTCTGAAGATCAAGTGTTTGTATGCGTCAGCCATAGCAACAATATGACAAACCTATACATTTCTGAAGCTGATGGTCTCAGATTCTCTCTTTCTTTAGAAAATGTGCTTTATTTTAATCCCGGTGGAATAGGCAGCGACACCTTGGTGAGGTATGTCAAACAATAATTTGCATTCAGTGTTAGGGGTAGAGTTGGCTAATAATCAGAGTCTTTAATACAGATGCAGACATATTTGTATTGAAACAACATTTTATATTAATAAATGTTTTTATTGCTAAGTAAAGCTCTGCACAATGGATACAAATTTAAATGTATATGCAAAAGGTTATACAGGAAACTGCCTAGAAAAAAGCTTATGTTGAGTTTTGTTTTTTTTTCTCTTGAGCACTACTGGTCTGTAGAAGGTTCATATGGTAGTTAAAGGGATAGTAATACTTTGTTTTTTCTTTATTTTATTTTGTAGGCATTAAAAAAAAACATGAATATGTCTTATCTTTCAAACCTTTATGGTTTGAGAGATATTCACAAGCAAAGTTTCCCCTCCTGCGCCTTTTACCTAGTGTAAGCCATCTCTTCTCAGATGTGGAATCCAGTCCATAGACCAGACAGATAACAGCAGGGGACAATCTTCTTCCTATGAGAACAATGAAAGCCCTGCCCCCCTTGACAAGTTTTTCAGGTTTTTCCCTTATCTTAATTTAAGATTGTCCCTCTCTGCAGTCTACCTGGGCACCTCCCTTCTGATCTGGCTGAACAGTGTTACATCAGTAAAAGGGGCAGGAGAAGGATACTTTGTCATTGAATTACTCTTGAACTACAAGTCTGATAGTATTGATATAACACTCTCCAAAGTCCAAATACTATGATGATTAATTAGAGCTGCTTTTATTATGAGACATTACTACCCCTTTAAAGTAGCATTAACACTACAGCATGAAATATGTTGCTATAATGTTAAATATCACATACGTATAGCTTCCAAATGTAGAATTGTTCACGATAATATAATCATATTTTATTTGTAATGCATGTGTAAATGTTCCTGTTCGGAGAGCATTTATTTATTGTAGTTGTGTGCGGTTGGTATTGAAAGATACAAACTAAAGTCAAATGATTCATTCTGATTAGTTCAGTACTTTTGTATTCAGAAAGGCTGTTATCTTAAGTCATCTTATTCAGAGATAATCCTGGACCATTAGTGGGAGCCATGATTAAGGAATGAATCGCTGCTCCCTGGGAACATAGCTAAGACTTAATTGTAGGCCTTGGAAAACAAATGGAAAGTTTTAAAGAGATTAGCAAGACGTACAGAGTATTTGTGTCTATAACCCCAGTTCATTTTTAGATGTTGGTGCTCCTTCAATGCTATATTCTCATAATGTGTGTGTTTTTTAAAGGGATAGTAATACTTCGTTTTATCTTTATTTTATTTTGTAGGCATTAAAAAAACATGAACGATATAAGTCTGATCTCTCAAACCTTTATGGTTTGAGAGAGATTCACAAGCAAAGTTTCCCCTCCCGTCCCTTTTACCTAGTGTAAGCCATCTCTTCTCAGATTTGGAATCCAGTCCATAGACCAGACAGATAACAGCAGGTGACAATCTTCTTCCCATGAGAACGATGAAAGCCCTGCCCCCCCTTCACAAGTTTTTCAGGTTTTTCCCTTATCTTAATTGAAGATTGTCCCTCTCTGCAGTCTACCTGGGCACCTCCCTTCTGATCTGGTTGAACAGTGTTACATCAGTAAAAGGGGCAGGAGAGGGATACTTTGTCATTGAATTACTCTTGAACTACAACTCTGACAGAATTGAAATAACACTCTCCAAAGCCCAAATACTATGATGATTAATTAGAGCTGCTTTTATACTTTACTATCCCTTTAACGCACTCTGAAACATTTTGATAACTCCCACATGTATAACTATGGCCAGAGAATCCAAAGGGCTACTATGAATTGTGCATTTGTCCTTAGTTAAAGAGAGAGAATCATTGATCAGTGTTGGATGTCATGTCCAAGGAGGTGGATATAATTCTTGTTGTCAAGACTACTGGTCTCATCTCTGCCTACTGCATTATCGATCTTCTCTGTGCTCAGTCTCTTTGCCTGCTTCAGTTTGGAAAGGGCTAAAAGTTTGAGATGGTAGAGTCTGGGGTCCAGGATTCATGCCCTAATTACAGCACTGACTGAAGATGTTAACTCCAGTACCGCGGTACCAGGGCAAAAGTCATAGTGGCATTTAGGATTTTGTGGCCATAGTAAGGTAATTGGTGTGTTATTAGGAGGCATTAGTTCCTATGAGATGTTTCCAAAGCTTTATAGATTCGCTGTTTGCAGATAAATGGGTTTCATGGTGTTCACTGCACAGATAAACACAAAGTTGGCCTTGGGATGTGTTGTAGTGTCATAATGCTTGAAAAGTAACATATGTTACATGATGTTTACTGGTTAAATGCAAAAATAAGTTTCACAACTCCTTGCTTTAGAATGGGTTGGGATCCCTCTAGCACCTAAGGCAGGGTTTTCCCAGTTAAATCTTAGAGGGCCACCAACAGGTCAGGATTTAGAGATTTCCCTGATTAAGCACAGGTGAGTCAGTCAAAATGAATAAGCAACTGACTAATTCTGCTGTGATTAATAAGGGAAATCCTTACATCCAGGCCTGTTGATGACCCTTGAGGACTGAACCTGGACAGCACTGACCTAAGGGGTTAAACTAGCTACAGCATGAAACGTTTGAATTTAAGATGGACAGTTTTCTCATAGCAGTTTGTACCTAAAGTACGAGTTAATTGTAGATCTTTACTGATCTTTGCATTCTTTTGCGTTTAGGTATTTTGCAAATGAACCATTTGCCGATTTTCATAGAGTAAAAGGGGTTAGAGGGGTTTACATTGCTACTATCCTAAATGGCACTTTTGCTGAAGAGAACATGAGATCTGTCATCACGTTTGACAAAGGAGGGACATGGGAATTTCTTCAAGCACCAGTTTACAATGGCTATGGAGAGAAAGTTCTATGTGAGGTAAGAGAAGACCTGATCATGCTTCACATTTAACATGTTATTTTGTTATGCAGGGTATTCTGTTAAAATACCACAGGATTTATATGCTACTTCCTCCGTGACATTGCAAAGCTGCCCACATTGTCCGTTGTGGAGCATGAAATGTAATAGGTACCAATTATCTTATTTTTTTGTACTTAATTGTACACTCCCAGTCCATTGACTGCGTTCCACTGACCAACTCCAAGCTTTAACACGTGATGATGAAAGTGATTGCAACTGTTAAGTGTTAAAGCTTGGAGATGGTCAGTGGAACTCTGTCAATCAGCTCATCAAATTGAAGTATGCACCAGCTGGATGAATCGAAAACATTACATTGAAGGATTATCACCCCTGACAGCATAGCAGAGAGCGGTGAATGGCAGCAGAATGGTGAGATCGTTGCTGTGTTCCCAATGTCCTGCCGGGAGTCGATATGTCTAGGCTGTATGATGGTACAGTAAGAGCGATGTGTAAACAACAATAAGTTGGTATGAGGAGGACTTCCTATTTGTTTGCAATAACATGCTTTACTAAAAGGTTATCTCACAAGCTTACACTAACAGCTTTACAAGCTTATATCAATAGAATGATACTATTGGAATTGCTTATATCAGGGCTCAAAATTTCCACTCCCCACTAGCCAATGGTGAGTAGAAATTCAGCCCTGGTGGGTATGTTTTGGCTTGCAGAGGCGAGTAACTTTTCAGGTCTGGCTAGTAGCAAAGGACTTAAAATTATAAGCCCTGGCTTATATTAACCTGCTGGTAGTTACCGAACTTTTATTGAGCAATCAATTATAATTGGAGATCTATTGTTGATGAATTAGTTTCAGCTTTACTATGGCTGTGCACAGTATCTAACCAATTCATACATGCAATGACCTATGGATCCTTTAATAGTTGACGTATCCCAGACATATTGATTGTAGATATTAATCTATCGTATTCGGTCTATGTATTCATACCTTCAGCTATTATGTAGCATTGGGCCCAGCTAGTATATTTTTCAGATGTGTTGATTTTCCTATTTAGGATTCTTTAGGTCTTGGGTATTTCATGTCTGTGGTGTTTTATTTTATATAGTGATGGGGATTTTTCCTTGGTGGGTGGGGTTCCAGGGGTATGTGTTGTTTTTTTTTTTAGTCCATAGCCACTTGGATATTAGTTCTTCAAATTTATTATAGAAAAATGTATAAATATATAAGAAGTGAGAGTGCCTATGTTTGGATTTTATCTTTTCTCTTTTGGGGTATTTCTTCTGAGAGATATAAGAAAATAAATTCCTCAGTTCCCTCCCCTTTCTGCCTGACAAGCTGTAAAGCTGTCAGAGGCAGAATCTGGTCAGGCGACCAGACACGGCTCTTCAGGAGCGCTGGCATCGAGGGATCTAACTATGAATGCCTCATCGAAATGGTCTATGTGTGCTTGAAAACCAGGCACACGTTGTAGACCATTCCGATGAAGTATTCATAGTTAGATATCTCTATGACAGTGCTCCTGAAGAGCCGCGTCTGGTCCCAGAAGCAGGATCTCAGTACAGCTGACATAAGGAGGAGGAGGAATCGGAGGACTTTCTTTTCTTATCTCTCAAACTATCAAGGTTTGAGAGATACGAGTAAGGCCATTAAGTATTCTTTTATTCCAGCTACCATTTTGCAGATACTTTTGTTGGGACATTACAATCCCTTTAAGATTACACAGAACAGTATGGAACATCAAATTCTGAACATAACAAAAAGTGGACAAATAAATGAGTGCATGGATTCAACCTCAAACAAAGGTCCATGACATAATTTAACCCCTTAGCGTCCGGTGACGTACCCGGACCGTCACGCTGGTCCGGCACTTAAGGACCAGTAACAGTCCTGGTACGTCACGTACTATTACTCACCGCTCTCCTGCAGGAGTGTGGTGAGTAATACCGGGGACTGAATTTGATCGCTCCAAGACCGGAGCGATCTCTTTCAGTCCCTCAGTTCGGCGTGCCGCCCCACGTGATCAGTCACGTGGGGCAGCACGCCGAAATTCTCTATCGGGTCCTTAAAGGACCACACACCCCGCGACCGCTGGTCGTTAAGGGGTTAAAGAGTAAAACTCCTAAAATCTAAATAGGCAGGTAACATAGCAAGAAGACATGATGGTGTATGTACCAACCAAATTTTGCAATGGATCCTATTTGATATTAAATGTCCAAAAAGACCAACTACAAGAACGATGGGTAGATGAATTTACCAAATTTGTTGGTACACAGTCGCAACAAAACGTCTTAAGACCAAAGTTGTTGGAGGCTTGCTGACGAGGCCTTCAACCTGCAGTATATTGATAATAGCTGCTGATGCTGACAATTTTATATATTTGATATATATATATATACTCACACAGAAGAAGAGCAGCACCAGTGGGTCTTTTCAGAGAATCTTTTATTGACTAAAAAGTAACAAAAGGTCTGGTCAGTGTTTTGGTCCTCAATGGTCCTTTTATCAAGACCTTCAAACCGTTAATATACAAGTTATTTAAAGGCTGTAATGCTGCTCACATGGTCCCAACAAGAGCAACGTAATCACAGTAACAGTACAGAAAATATTTGTAATATAATGTGTTGCAAAGCCGGGTCCTCTCGCTAAGAGCAAAAAAAAAAAAAAAAGAAAAAGGTGCAACACATGATCTAAATATGAAGACAGGATAAACCTTATGTATTACAGTATTTAGGGAGAGAGGTCAGACACCTTATATACAGTGCTAAATCCCATAAAGTAGTATCAATTTAGGACACTCAATGGAAGATCAATTAGAACAGGGAAAAAAAGTGGACTCCCTCGCATCACACTGTTTTGTGGGCAGAGTCACTAGACCTAGGAGAGTGTGTAGACCTCTTCATAGGAAAGGATTAACTAAAAAAAATATCTCAATGTGCCAAATAAGTCATTGTACCGCTCCTTGACTGGAGTAATGTTCTATAGTTCCAAACTCCAGTTTCAACAGAGGATTAAATGCTTAAGTGTGTGCATAGCTGAGGCATAGCTACCTTTGAAAATGTATTGAAGAGACCATTGGTCCCAGTCTTTCCCAGTCTGATTAAAGGGATAGTAACACTTCGTTTTAACTTTATTTTATTTTGTAGTCATTAAAAAAACATGAAGAATGATATAAGTCTTATCTCTCAAACCTTTATGGTTTATGAGATATTCACAAGCAAAGTTCCCCTCCCTGCCCCTTTTACCTAGTGTAAGCCATCTCTTCTCAGGTGTGAGTCTGGTTGTATGACAGTACAGATAACAGAAGGGAACAATTTTCTTTGTATGAAAACAATGAAAGCCCTTCCCCCCTTGACAAGTTTTTCAGCTTTTTCTATTATCTTAATTGAAGATTGTCCCTCTCTGCAGTCTACCTGGGCATCTCCCTTCTGATCTGGTTGAACAGGGGGGGGATACTTTGTGAATATCTCTTAAACCATAAAGGTTTCAGAGATAAGACGTATATCATTCTTCATGTTTTTTTAATGCCTACAAAATAAAATAAAGTTAAAATGAAGTATTACTGTCAGTGGCAACACGGGCTGCGGCTGAATCTATGCCAATCTCTTCCTGGAGTAGATTGTAGGGCTCAAAATTTCCCAAATGCCTCATAAGTCATTTTACAGGATAAGGAAAGGCATAGTGTGTTGTAGATCCAAACTCAAGACTCAGCAGCATAGTAATGTATAAATCTGAAACATAGACATATATACTGTCCCACAGCATTCTCGGTCCCATTAAGGAAGAGTGTTAATAGCAACACCAGCTCCAGCTGTTAGTGGCAGCTGACTTATTACTGTGTGTCGCCTATGTGTATTGCAACCTAGTTTCTTAGGGTTGTTACTATATTTTTTGAATCATCATGCCTTTAGAACGTAGATGTATTTTCCCTATTGTGTTTTACATATTGCTCAGACATTGGCCAGCTGGATGTTGACGTCATCCACAGCAGTCAGATCTCTGGCTCCAGAGAGGTGACGTCACCACTCTTTTTGTTACCACGTGGAGCAGTGTTACAGCCTTTAAAGGAATAGTAATGTTTCACCAAAAAAAAAAGCTCCAAATAATCTTCATAGTATTTGGGCCATGGTGAGTTTTATTTCAATACTGTCAGAGTTGTAGTTCAAGAGTAATTGAATGAGCCACCTCCCCTGTGGACAACTCACAGCAAGGGACAGATGTTTGACAGATTGATATGATAAAATGTTCCAGTTATTGGAATTTTGATCAAGATACCAGCTGTGATTTACTTGGAGGTAAATGTTAATTTGTCTACCCTTTTGTCAGTGTGTTGTTGAGATAAAATGTCTCTGTTCCTTCAACTTCACACAATCTAATGCTTTAGATGAAAATGCAACTGCATCGATATAGGTCAGCAATGATAAAGTCCAGATCAACATAGAAAAAGGGGTCGGACAAGGAGACACAATCTCCCCTAAACTATTTTCTGCTTGTTTAGAAGAAATTTTTTACAGATTAAATGGGACAAAAAAGGACTTAAGAAAAATGGAGTCTTGCAGACGATATCATACTATTTTGCCAGTAGTCCTGAAGAAGTGCAAGAATGCATTGAAAAGCTACAGCAGGAAAGGCAAAAAATTTTGTCTGAAGCTTAATATCAACAAAACACAAGTCATGTTTAACAAATTTACCATACCAAGGAAAAACACCGTTTATGTACAAGTACTAGAAATAGTGGACAATTATGTTTTACTTTTGGAAATGTCAACAGATGGAAACACCATGATGAAAATTGGGATGGCAAGCAAATGGAAAACTTAGTACAGTCTGTAAGACAAATTTACCACTCTGCCTCAAGCAAAAAGAGTTTTTGACCAGCGTGTCCTCCCATTCCTTATGTATGGCTGTGAAACAGACACTGAATGCCAAAGCCATACAAAAACTTAAGGTTACACAGAGAAGTATGGAGTGGCAAATTCTAAACATAACAAAAAGAGACCAGAGAAACTTGTGTGTGGATTCATCAGCAAACAAAGTTGTAACTGAGAGAGTAAGAATAAGAAGAACTTATTTTATTACAAGTACTTGAAGGGATAGAAATACTTAAAATGTAAAAAATATATGTTGTAGGGTTTATCCCTCTGAATAAAACAAGAGTACTCCACTGCTGAAAGGTGTTTCATTCAAAAGTTATTAATTTTCAAAGTTGAATTTTTTAGGTGCAATATCACAGTGGCCTGAAATTGTACAGTGGCGCTGTTTTTACACCATCCTATGGACAGCTCTGGTCCCGGGACCGTATATCTCCATAGAATGGTGTAGCAACAGCGCCACTGTACAATTTCAGGCCACTGTGATATTGCACCTAAAAACAACTTTGAAAATTAATAACTTTTGAATTAAACCCCTTTCAGCAGTGGGAGTACTCTTGTTTTACTCAGGGGGATAAACCCTACAACATATATATTTTTTTTTTTTACATTTTAAGTATTACTATCTGGGTAGGTGTACTTTAAACTTCTATCGGATATAGATATATTTATTAATTTTTGCACTAGTACTGCTTGTCTAATTATGAATTAACAGCCTAAAAAAGGCTTAAGTCTCTTATGAGTCCTTAGGGCTACTGAAGTCCATTTCTTACAGTGAGAAATGTGACCTAGAAACAATCTTCTCTAGAGATCATTGGCATCCATGGGGGCAAGATGCGGCAATCTAGTTACTGCTTCATTGTATTAAACAAATTAATAGCAACTTGCTCCTAGGAATAGTTCCCCTTTTAATGTGATTTTAGTTTTTCCTGAGTCAAAAACCTCAGTGGCGGCAGTCCAAAATCCCTGTTTATAAATAATTAAAAATTTGCACATTTACTTATGGATGGAGTCATACATTTATTATTTTTTTGCTTAAATTTACAAAATACAAATAATTTATTTATATTTCCCTTCGCTTTGTCTTTCCATATATGCTGTTTATGTATCCTGTTCATCTTATTTTACAGTTCTCCCAAGGTTGTTCACTTCACTTGGCACAAAGACTCAACCAGCTGCTCAATTTCCAAATAAGAATCATGCCTATTCTGTCCAAAGAATCAGCACCAGGTTTAATTGTTGCTACTGGTATGTTTTTCCTCTGCTTATTTCCACTGAATTCTCTGTTGTACAAACTTCCAGTGTACTAATAGTGATTACCTTACTACTTTTAGCCTTTTCGGTCTGTTGGAAAACTTTTAGAAAGATGTGACCTTGATCCTATGTCAGATGGAGGAGAACATTTATCAAATTAGTTTCAAGTATGTCTCAACATTGTATTATCTGAGATTTTGCAGGTGTTTGCATTAACATCCTATATTATAATTCGCTGAAAAGTTTGTAACGACGCAGTCGTGACAGTAGAGACTGCTTGTGACGCTGCTGATACGGAGTGGGGTGATCCAAAGTCAGGCTGGAGTCCTCTCTGCGCACCTTCAGGTGAGCAGAGAGGACCCCGGTCTGAATTCTGAGCGCCCCGCTCTGTATCAGCCGCGCACGGGCAGTTTCTGCTGCTCATGACTGCACCACGACCGGCTGGTATTGTAGCCAGTGTACACGAGCGCTTCAGCTAGTAGTGACATAATAAATTATGTTGAAAAAAAAAGACACAAGTCCATAAAGTTCAACCCACAGACATGAAGATTATACAGTGTTATATAGCAAAAGTGTAACATTCTGGAGCAAACCAGCTGCACAGTAGAGGTACCACTAATCCAATGAAAGCTTGCATAGTCTCCAAAATATTGCTTTGCAATTTAAGACCTCTATAGCATTCAGGTGATTAAAAGGCTATTGAGATAGCTTAGTTGGTTAATGCACCATCTGCAAAATCTGTTCAGGTTCTAGTTCCAGCAGGGACAACTCTGCTATTTCATCCTTCCATGGTAGCTAAAATGATTTGCCATTAAATTGGGTAATAATAACATATATACTCCAAGACGTGCTTGAAAAAGAGAGAGAAAATCAATGCATCCTTCCTGGTAAACTACTTTATTATTATTAAATCTGTGTTTTGGGGATTTTTTTTTCCTCCCATGGTGCTGAGAGTATGCTCCAGAATTGATCCTCTTCTGAATTGATCCAAATATGTTACTTAACATGATATAGAAAAACAGAGACAAAACAAAATGAAGTGTTTTGGCCAAGGCATGGTAGCCTCTCAGGTGCTGCTGAAGTCACATTTCTCACGGCCATGTACCATTTCGGAGAGGAAACTTCCATATCCATATCAGACTGGTCCTGCTCTTAGATGGACCAGCTCTGAAGTTGTCTCTGAACGAGAGAAACAACACAACCCCAGATGTATGTTTTGGCCTTTGAGGGCCTTGACGACAAGGTGTAACGGATTCCCTCTATGCATATGGAGACCAAGAGCTCAATATTTGGATACCCTTTAGAGAGACTAGATAAACCGTGTGACAAATGCACACAGAGACGAAACAAAATTGTTTTTTTTCCAAGGCGTGGTAGCCTCTCAGGTGCAAAACAAACAAACAAAAAAATCTCAGTGCTAGAACACACCATAATTAATACATAATTATATTATATACAAAGATAAGAATCTATGTGAATAAGCTATGGAGCACAGCAAGGAATGAAGGGGATTCTGAGTCCCCCCCCCCCAAACTTGGGGGGGAAAAAAACCTAGAACAAGAGAAAAAAACAAATGTGCTAATATTTTTTTATTTACAAAATCTATTACCAGGAAGAAAATATTGAGATTTATCTCGTCTTTTGCATAAATAGGGTTTTAGTTACATAGTAACATATATAGGTTTGTACTCACTCTAAATGGAGTACCCTTTAGCCAAACTATGCAACTAAAACCTGTATTTTTTATTAAAAATATTAGCACATTGGCATGATATATATGCCTATCACAGGTAACACAATCTGGATTATTTGTAGGGAGCAACACAAGTTTGTTTTTGTTTTTTGCCTCTCAACTGCTGCTCAAAGTTTTCATGTGCAGTTGTAGAGAGGAAATTTCCATATCCGTATCAGTCTGGTCCACTTAACATGATATACTCTAATGCCACACCCAATGTCTGATACAGCACAGAGAACTCCTTAAAGAATTCCACACAAAGGTCCCTCCAGATGTCAAATTAAAATGTAACCTTTGATAGTGTGTATAAAAAGGGTTGTAATTCATGCAAGGTTCACTGTTTATGCATGCAGATATCCTGAAATTAAAAGAAGACCTCAAATCCAGTGTGTTGGAGTACAGAGCCAAAACAACACCATGTGTCACTCTCCAAATACTGACTGCACTGTATATTCCCCTATTCTTAGTCCAATTTCACCATGGCTGTTTGGATTGCAGTATAATTTATGATGCTACTTGGATGGAAAGTAGGTTTAAAATAGATTAAACTGAGATGGCTTATAGCACACAGCGCTACAAAAGTAATAGAGTTGCCAGTTAGTTTTTTCATAAACTCACCATCTACTAAATCACACTTGTGCATTCTTGTGGCTTGGAAACTGCTGACCCACCAAGATCGAATAGATATAATCTACCATTTTTGCTCACTGTTTATATTCAGATGTTCACGCCTTATCAAACTTCCTACCATAAACATTCTAAAAATATAACTTCCGTAAATTGTAGTTGAGATCTGCCGAAGCCATTTAGAGTACATCTCTGTTTTACAATATAATTTGGCTATCAAGCATAGTTAAAATGATTATGGGTCCTCAAAGTGTTATAGTAGTCATCAGACACTAGTACTTCACAGTAGTTTCTAACACCTTAACGACTGAGCCTTCCATGGGTGATGGCTCTAGAGGACCACAGCACATTTTTTTTTCTGTAAATTGCAATGAATTCTGGGATCTTGGTTTGGAATATAGCCAAGCTGCATTCCCAGAATTCCATGACATGCCAGGGCCGTCACCAGTCCTTAACTCACATCCACCTGTGATGTTCCTGGCACACCATCGGTTGGTAAGGGGATATATATTCTAGTCCTGGGCTCACTGAGTGATAAGTTCTTATGCTCCTCACGCTGTTAGATTTGGTGGCATTTGTCAAATTTTAATTTTCAAGTTTCAGTATCACCGTGGCCTGAAATTGTACAGTGACGCTGTTGCTACACCATCCTATGGAGACGTATGGTCAACTGACCAAAGCTGTCCATAGGATGGTGTAGCAACAGCGCCACTGTACAATTTCAGGCCACTGTGATACTGTTCATAAAAAAAAATCAAGTTTGAGCTCTAATAACTTTTGAATAAAACATATTTCACTGTCGTCCAATACAGGTCACTGGTACCATGGGATGTGTAGTCCCCTTTAATAGGCAGGAACAATTATGCAAATAATTTGCAAGGGGCGGAGCCTCCCCTCTTACTTAAGCCACCTTCTGGCCAGAGCCACCCATATTGATTTGTTCCTGGTGTGCTTGCACACCAGGCAGAGAACAGCTATGCTTCTTAGAGTTTTATTATTTTTTATTCAAATATGGAATACCACCATTAGGAGGGTGACCATGGCTGTGAATTGCCCTCTTCAAAGTGGCTGGTGCAGCTTCCAGGGATTTCTGTGGACCTATACCTGAAGAGGGGACAGCTTGTGTTAAGCAGCTCCCCTGTTGGGGAAATTACCTCTGGTTCTTTCCCTCCCTATCATGGTCACCTGAAGACAGAAGTCTGCGAGAAAGGTGAGTCACCCATTGAGTGCTGAAGGTCCACTTGTCCCCACAGTGTCCCTTTGATGGGCTTGTATTTGGGAGTTTTAATACACTCCAGCACTCATAGGGTGTTTTTATTGCATTATCACTATTTATGCAATTTCTGTGTTATTCTCTGAGTTTTGGAGCATTGGGTATTCATTTATTTATGTTTCTCATGTATTTCATGCTTGTTTGGGCACTTTTTAATGTTTTACTAAACTTTATTAAAAATGGTGTTCCGCGCCTTTAAGCGCGGCTTTTTCCCGCTCAGCAGCAGAGCTCCTTTACTCTCTATGGGAATTCACAGTTTGGGACATATCTCTGAAACCGCTTGTCACAGCAACTTCAGAGTGGGCTCATTTTAATGCTAGGCTCCTGCTCTATCATCCGGTTGGTGTTTTATTAATGTAGGGGGTTCAGGGGGGCTTCGGGCACTGTTTGGGGTACTTGCATAGGGAAAACTACATTTCCCATGAGCGCTTAGCTCGCGCTTGTTTCTGATTGGCTGTCATGACGGCCGCCATTTTGTGGTACTTTTCCAAGGCGAGTACACTACGCAGGGACCGAGCCTTCTCTCTCCTCACCAGATTAACCCTTCGCTGGCCAGATAAGTCCGTTTTTAGACCTTTTCTGGGGTGAAACTTTAATCTTTAACACTTTTCTGGGTGATAGTGTTTTTTGTGGGGTATATTGACGCTGTGAGCATGTCTACTTCACTGGAGCTAGGGGCTAGACCCAAGACTAAGGAGGCTGGGGGGTCTTCTACCCCCATGGCGTTTTGCTCCTCTTGCCACATTGGGCTGGATTGCGATAATGTGGGGGATCTATGCCCTAATTGTACTGATAAAGATAGCAACCCTGGGCTTCCCAGCCACGCTATTGAGCCATCTTGGGTGAGGGAGTTTAAAGCTGCCACTAGGGATCTCAGATCCACGCTTCAACTCTTTCCCTCTCAGGTACAGGGGGCTCTCCAGGTCTGGCAGACCCCCTCTACTATCAGGACCTCCCTGCCTAAGCCACAGGGAGCTCCTGATATCACTGATTCTTCTGAAGAAGAACTTTTACAGGATTCTGATGCTGAGGAACGTACTGTTATTGAATCTAACAGGTCCATTGGGGACCCCTATGAGTGTGACCCTGAAGTTTCGGCTGAGGGTCTGATCAGAGCGGTTCTGAATACGCTCAACCTTCCTCTGACTCAGGAATCCACTTATGATCCTACTGATGTTTTTCAGAAAAAGCCATCTAAACCTGTTGTTTGTTTTCCAACTAACCCTACTCTTGCCCGTCTGGTTTCTGAGGCATGGAAGAATCCTGATAGATCTTCCTCTGTCTCCAAAAAGTTTGCCAAACTTTACCCTTTTCCCGAAGCGGAGCTGGCAAAATGGGTTCATCCTCCCAAGGTGGATGCTCCTGTGTCTAGACTATCCAAATCTACTGCTTTGGCTGTCTCAGATGCCTCTGCCTTGCAGGACTGGACGGATAAGAAATTAGAGCTCTCTCTTAAATCTATTTTTGCCTCTATTGGCACTGCCATGCGCCCCACCTTTGCTGTGGCATGGGTTAATAGGGCTATTGCAGCCTGGACTGAACGACTGACTGAAGCGGTTCGCCAGGATGCGCCTGTATCTGAACAGTTGCAGCTTCTTGCTAATATCACTGAAGCTCAGAACTATGTTGCTGATGCTGCTTTTGATGCTGTGCGCATGATGGCGAGGGCCTCCACTTCTTCTGTGGTGGCTAGACGCGCTCTTTGGCTGAAAATTTGGTCTGCTGATACAGCCTCTAAGAAAGCCTTGCTTTCCTTGCCCTTTCAGGGGAATTTGCTCTTTGGCTCTGAGCTCAAAGAAATGATCAGTGAGGCTACTGGCGGTAAAAGTACTCTTCTACCCTCAGTCTTTAAGAAAAAGTTTCCAGCCAAACGCAATCGGTCCTTTCGTTCCTTTCAGACTGAGACACGCTCCTCGGCCCAAACGGGTCCTCCCACTACGCGCTCCTCCTCCAAGCCCAAACAGTCCTGGAGGCCCAAAGTTGCCTCCAAGGCCAAGACCTCCAAGACTGCTTCGGCATGACTCGCCGAACCCGGGTCCGCATCCGGCTGTAGGCGGTCGTCTCCGCATCTTTCGCCGGACTTGGGAGGAGTCAGTGGCGGACCCATGGGTTCTTCAGGTGGTGTCAGAGGGATACAGGATCCCTTTCTCTTCCCTTCCTCCTTTTCGGTTCCATTTTACTCGTCCTTCTCAGGAACCCTCAAAAAGGCGTCTGTTCGACGACGCTATTCAGGATCTCTTGGACAAAGAGGTCCTGGAGGCGGTTCCGCAGGGGGACACAGGTTCAGGATTTTATTCCAACCTGTTTGTGGTAGCCAAAAAGGACGGAGGAGCCCGTCCCATCTTGGATCTCAAAGATCTCAATGCCTATGTGGTGACTTCCCACTTCCGCCAGGAGTCCCTGCGCTCTGTGATTGCAGCAATGTCTCCAGGGGAGTTTCTTGCCTCCCTGGACCTTCAGGATGCTTATCTTCACATCCCTATTCATCCAGAGAGCAGGAAGTATCTCAGGATTGCCTGCCACAGGGGACACTTTCAATTTACAGCGCTCCCCTTTGGACTGACTACAGCTCCTCAAGTCTTCCAGCGGGTGCTGGGCTCCTTGATAGCGGTGCTCCATCAGGATGGGATCAGAGTGACACCCTACATGGACGATCTCCTACTGAAGGCCTCCTCAGCGGGGCTTCTCCACCAGCAGTTGCAGAGGTGCATGCACACCCTGAACCGTCACGGATGGATCCTGAATCTGGACAAGTCGGACTTGATTCCTTCTCAGAGGCTTCTGTTCCTGGGTCTCCTGTTCGACACTCGCCAATGCATGGTGTTTCTTCCAGAGGACGTGGCTCACCAGATAGCCGTCAGAGTGGCTGGGATTCTGGACATGGACGAAATTCCAGTTCCGAAGTTGTCGTCCTTAGTGGGGAAGTTCATTTCCACGATCGAAGCAGTACCATTTGCCATGGCCCACTCCAGGGATCTTCAGAGATTTGTGATCCAGACGTGCAGGAATCATCCAGATCATCAACATCTGTCTGTTTCTCTTCCTCCTCATGTCGAGTCGAGTCTGCACTGGTGGTTAGATCTCTCTCATCTCTTGAAAGGGAAATCCTTTCTAGTTCCTCATTGGACCACTGTCACAACGGATGCCAGCCTTCGGGGCTGGGGTGCAGTCTGGGGTCGCTTCAGTGCTCAGGGGAAATGGGGTCTGGAGGAATCCATGCTCTCCATCAATGTTCTGGAACTTCGAGCTGTCCGGCTGGCCCTGAGGCACTGGGAGTCTCAATTGACCGGTCTTCCAGTCAGAGTAGAGTCCGACAACGCCACGGCGGTGGCTTACATCAACAGACAAGGCGGCACAAGAAGCGGTTCCGCCTGGTGGGAAGTCAAGGATATTTTGTCTTGGGCAGAAGATCACGTGCCTGTCATCTCTGCAGTTCATATTCCAGGCGTGGACAACGTCATGGCAGACTTCCTCAGTCGTCACACCGTCGACAGCGGAGAATGGGCTCTTCACCCAGAGGTGTTTCACATGCTCACTCAACGGTGGGGGATGCCAGTGGTGGATCTGATGGCTACCAGACACAACAGGAAGGTTCCGGTGTTTTGCTCCCGTCTGAGGGACTCCCTTGCTCTAGCGGTGGATGCCTTGTCGATCCCTTGGGACTTCTCCCTGGCTTACATCTTCCCCCCTCTTCCTCTATTGATCAGAGTCATTCAGAAGTTGAAGAGAGAACGTTGTCCTGTCATCCTGATTGCTCCAAACTGGCCTCGCCAGTCCTGGTTTCCGGAATTGATGGCCATGTCAGTGAAGGATCCAATCCCACTTCCAGCCCGTCCGGACCTGCTTCTTCAGGGGTATCTGTGGAAAGAGGATGTTCTCTCTCTCCGTTTGATGGCATGGCGGTTGAATCCTCGATTCTAGCTAAGAAAGGCTTTTCTCCTTCTGTGGTGTCGACGATGCTCAGTGCTCGTAAGCCTGTGTCTTCCAAGATCTATCATCGCATTTGGTCAACTTTCGTGACATGGTGCTCTGTCAAGCAGTTGTCTCTTGACTTCCATCTTCCCACTGTCCTGGCCTTCTTGCAGGACGGTGTGGACAAGGGGCTCAGTCTGAGTTCCCTCAAAGTTCAGACCTCTGCCTTGTCTGTGTTTTTCCAGGAACGGATTGCCATCCTTCCTGATGTGAAAGTCTTCTTCCAAGGTGTGACTCATGTTCGACCTGCCTTCAAGAGTCCTGCTCCCCAGTGGGATCTCAATTTGGTGCTGGGAGTTCTTCAGCGACCACCGTTTGAATCCTTGGCTTCCATTCCATTACGTCTTGTGACTTGGAAGATGGCCTTCCTTTTGGCTATTGTGTCAGTACGCCGGGTGGCAGAGTTACAGGCATTGTCTTGTAAACCTCCTTACCTGGTGTTCCACAAGGATAAGGCTGTGCTTCGCACTACCAAGGAATTCTTACCCAAGGTTGTGTCTGAGTTTCACATCAATCAGGAGATTGTGGTTCCCTCTTTCTGCCCTAATCCTTCATCTGACAAGGAAAGAGATCTCCATTTGTTGGATGTGGTGCGTTGCCTCAAGTTTTATGTTCACCGCACCGAATCTATCAGGAAGTCTGACGCTCTATTCGTCATTCCTGAGGGGCCTAGGGCAGGAAGACCGGCTTCCAAAGTTACCATTGCCTCTTGGATTAAGGCTACCATCCGTGAAGCCTATAAGTTGAGGAATAAGCATGTTCCCTTCAGGGTGACTGCCCATTCCACCAGATCTATTGGGGCCTCCTGGGCCTACAAGAATCAAGCTTCTGCTGATCAACTGTGCAGAGCGGCCACTTGGTCCTCTGTGCACACTTTTTCTAAGCACTACCGAGTTGATGTGCTGGCATCGGCTGATGCCAGCTTTGGAAGGAAGGTCCTGGAGGCAGTCTTGCCTGTGTAGGTCTTCCGCTCTGTGATCCTTAGTGCTTCCTTACTGTTGAGCCCGGTTGGCTCGTGTTCCGTGTGCTGTGTTAAGTTCAGGGATTGTTCCCTTGGTTGGTGTCCGTTGACACTTACAGTTTGGGCTATGTTATCAACTGGTTAACAGTTCTAGTGACTTGGGCCTTGCGCCTGGTCCTTGCCTTACTTCCCGCCTCTGGATCAGCTCAATGTTTGTACATCCCATGGTACCAGTGACCTGTATTGGACGACAGTGAAAATAGGATTTTAGTCTTACCTGTTAAATCCTTTTCACTTAGTCCATACAGGTCACTGGTCTCCCACCCTGTCAAGGGACCAGTCTTGGCTCTCCTGTGGCATTCAGTGGGAGACCGTTCGGGCATGCTCACAGGAGTCTTTCTTTTTGCTTACCTGGGGTCAGTTTAGGGTCTCAAATCAATATGGGTGGCTCTGGCCAGAAGGTGGCTTAAGTAAGAGGGGAGGCTCCGCCCCTTGCAAATTATTTGCATAATTGTTCCTGCCTATTAAAGGGGACTACACATCCCATGGTACCAGTGACCTGTATGGACTAAGTGAAAAGGATTTAACAGGTAAGACTAAAATCCTATTTTTAGCAGTGAGAGTTCCTTTGCTTTTACTCAGGGAGATAAACACTTAAAACATTTTTTTTTTTTACATTTTAAGTTTTACTATCCCTTTAAGGCATTCTTGCTGGAGAAATCTTATCTGGAAATGTGCTTGTTTATGGAATTTAGATAAATTGCTGAAGTTGTTCCTCAGGAGCAAGTAGGCACAATAGAAATATGTATTTAAAGTGGTATCTTATAGTAGCTATACCAGTGCAAACGACGTCTGGTAATCTGGCTAGGACATATGATTGGATGAGTGTAATTTAGTAGATGGTTAATACCAGGATGCTTTTGCAAACATATTGGGGATGCTTACTGTTGTAGCACACCTTGTTATAAACCTTAATAGTTCAGTCTGTTTGGAAACCTACTTTTCATGTAAATAGCATCATATAAACCTAATTTGGCAATATCACTTATTGAGACTAGACTGTATATTGCTAGCCAAGTATGGTTCAATAAAACCTAGCTTTTTTTTATCTAAATAGCTACTAATTGTGAACACACATGCAGTAAGATTTGTCTGGGTTTATTTACCTGGATCTTATTAATAATGACCCTTTGGTAGCTACACCACTATACAACTTTTTATATCCCAATCATTTCATTGAGACTGATCTGATCCCTAGGTTTGCTAAATTACCCAGTGAGACTGGTCTGGTTCTGTTAGCTAAGTTTGCTGAGTGAAAGCTGCTCTGTCCTACTTAGGCCTGGTTCACTCTGGTAAATTTCTTGCAAGGTGTTATAGAAATATAAGATTGCCATTGAAAATGATTGCAAAAATCAAAAGCAGTACAAATTGCCCAAATGGAAGAAGCCTGTATAGAGTGAGTCTTGTCTTAAAGTGCTTCAACATTGGGTTAGTTCCACCATTGAAAATGGAGTCTTTGCTCTCTGTCATCGAGCCTACATATCCAGGGGTATTTCTTGACTTCCTACATCTCCAAGAAACTTACCTATATGTTCCAGTTAATTATACAAAAAAGTTAAATGTGCAAACACCACAAGTGAATATAATACAATCACCTAATAAACTCAAAAACATAAAATAAAACAGGCTGAGAAAGAATAACAGTCTAACACTACCACTCTACGTGTTATAAAGAAATGCAAAAATACACTAAGTTATTTATGTTCCAGTTCATCCAGAGCATGAGTGCTTTCTGCTTTTCTGGGTGTCAGTTAGCTGCCCTTCTTTTTGGTCTACCGTCAGCTCCAAGCATTTTCCTGAAGGTCATGTCTGCTTTTGCAGCTCACATTCACACTCAAGGAAGTTCCTTGACTCCTTATTTAGATGACCTTGTACTCAAGGCTCTTTCCTAGATTATCCTACGCTCACATATTCAGGAGAGTGTCCAGATACTGGAGTGAGACTGTTGGTTGCTCGATCTCAAGAAGTCCTTTCCAGGTTCTACATTTCTTATGCATTGGATTTGATACCCTTCACGGGCCGAGATCCAGTCTTTATACTTTTCAGGTATCTTAGGCAATTTGCTGACATCAGTGACACTGTGAGAATACATGTGTTGTAGGCCATCTAGTTTTGGCCTTAGAAGGTGTTCCTTTTGCACAGTTTCACATGAGGGACTAGTTGTTGGACATTCTCAGAAAATGGTCCAGACAACATTCATAAATGGCTCATCTCGTATCTGTCTCTATATATGAAGTATGACCAACTCTGCTTGCTTCAGCACTCCGATCTGACATGGAGCATCAGTTTGTCATGCCAGAGTGGGTGGTGATCACCATGGATGCCAGCCTGGTAGGCTGGGGGCCTACCCTGGATCACTTGACTATGTAGGAAAGTCTTCTTCCATTCAATGTTCTGGAGTTGTGGGCCCACATCACTGGTCACATGCTTTGAGAGGATCCAGTCAGACAGTGTGACAGCAGTTGCCTACATCAATTGTCAAGGAAGAACTATAAATGCCTCCGCTTGGACAGAGGGGTTCAGGAGATTTTCCTGTATTCTAGAAATTGGGAAGTGAAACAGAGCATTTTTGACCTTATTGTCCGCAGGTGGGGATTACGATCTGTGGATCTCATGGCCTCCCTCATGATCTGCAGAGTTCCCCTGTTCTGTGCTAGGTCAAGGAATCCTCTGGCATTTACCATGAATGGGATAGCCATACCTAGGAATTTTATCTAGCAAATGTGTTTCCTGTGATCTCCCTGATTCCTATGGTGTTGAAAAAGGTCAAGATGGAGAAAGCTTAAGTCATCCTGATTGCTACTTTCTGGCCCTGATGGGCTTGATTCTCAAATCTTCAATCTGTCTATGGAACCTTTCTGCCTCCACCAGAGGCCAGATCTTTTTACCAAAGGCCCAGTATCTCACCCACAGGTAGAGAGTTTGGATTTGATGACCTGACTCTTCAAGCCAGCATCTTGGGGGGGGGGGGGAGTTTTTGGACACTGTCATCTCTACCATGATCCAAACTGGAATATTGGTTTTACACAAGACCGATCATAGGATTTGGTCGCCTATTCTCTGTGGTGTGCAGTTTGCGGTTTTCATTTGCGTCTTCTGGTGATTCTGTATTTTTTCCAAGATGGTGATTTACAAAGGTCTCAGCCTTTTAAGGTACAGATCTCATCTCTCTTCTCCAGCAACACATTGCTTTGCTTCCTGTTGTTAAGACATTTGTTCAGGGGGTGTCTCATGCCTACCCTCTCTTTCTGGATCCTTCTCCTTTATAGGACTTCAGTATGGTGTTGGGAGTTTTCCGGAAGCCCTCTTTTGAATCTCCTCTGCATATTCATCTTCTGATGTCCAAGTTTGCCTTTCTTTTGGTCCTTGTGTCTGTTAAATAGATAGCTGAACTCCAGGCTTTGTCCTGTACCCCCTTTTCTCTGCCGTCCAATACAGGTTACTGGTAACTTTGGGTAAGCGATCCGCCCCTTTAAGTAGGCAGGAACAATTCTAGAATTGATTGCAGGGGGTGGAGCCTACCTTCCCTCCTTGGCTGCAGCTAGCCAACCAGGTCCCGAAAGATTTGTTCCTTGGTGAAGATACAGGCAAGAAAACAGTTCTGCTATAGTTTTAGAAATGTTTTATTTTTCTGTTAGAAATTGAATCCCACCATTAGGCAGATTACCATAACTGACAATGCCCTTAGATGTGGCTAGCTCAGTATCCAGGTGCTTTTTGTGGACCTTAAGCCCTGGGGGGTAAAATCTTGGGTACAAGTTCTTTCCTCATGAGTTGCCCACCGAGGCTGCTTCTTGATACATGGTAATCTGAAGACCAGAAGATCTGCAGGAAAGGTGAGCAACCATTTGAGTCCTGCAGGTCCACATGTCCCACAGTGCCCCTCCGTACAGGGTTTTTTCCTTGGGAGTTCTTATGCACACTCCTGCACTCATTTGGTCTATCTGTATGTCTGTTGGGTGTTTTGGAGCATGTTTATGTGTTAACTCTTTAGCTGCTGGTTTGCATCTTTGGGGGGGGGGGGGGTTATTGTCCCTTTCCCTACTGGGTTCAGTGTTTTTTGGGTCTTCTAACTTGTTCTAGTGATGTATCATGTAATTTTATTTCACAGTTTTAACTTTGACAAAATTTGAGTTCCGGCACGCTTTACCGCATAGACTCCATTGCTCCATTCACTCCTATGGGACTTTACAGTTTGGGACATATCTCTGCAACCGCTCAACATAGAGACTTCAAAGAGGGCTCATTTTAATTGCCTGACCTTGCTCTATCACCCGGTTACCATTGCGAGTGTGTTGGGGGGCTCAAGGGGCTTCGGCACTTGGGGTACTTATTCTGGGAAAACTACATTTCCCATGAGAGCTTGCTTAGCGAGCTCGTTTGATTGGCTTCCGCCGCGGCAACCATTTTGTGCCATTTCTAGAATGAGTATCCTACACAGGTCTTGGACTCTCCTTCTCTCCTCTGCAGATTAACCCTTCTCCTGCCAGATAAGTGTATTTTAGCGATTTCTGGGGTGAAATTTTAATCTTTCACACTGTAATTGAGTGATTCATTATACTAAACTTTTCGACACTGTGAGAATGTCTAATCCTGTGGAGCTTGGGACCAGGTCTAAGACTAAGGACGCTGGGGTCTGTGTGTCCCCTGTTGCGCACTGTTCCTCATGTCATTCGGGGTTACCTAGAGAATTCTTAGGTCATTTATGCCCAGCGTGTTCTGATGTCCCTGAGACTCTTCCACGGACCTCCATCCATGCATTAGAGCCAGCTTGGGTGCAAGTGTTAAAGGCTGCTACTCGGGACCTTAGGTCTACATTGCAACTCTTTCCATCCCGGTTACAGGGGGTCTTCCATTCATGGCAGACCCGTCCTCAGTCAGATCTTCCCTGCCTAAACCGCAGGAAGTACCTGACCTATCCGATTCCTCTGAAGAGGAACTGTTGGTGGATTCAGATGTTGAGGAATGTTCTGTTGTGGGTTCCTCTGTTTTTTGGGGACCCCTTTGAGGCTGATCCTGAGCCCTCGGTAGAGGGCCTTATCAGGGCTGTCTTGACTACCCTAAACATTCCCTTAGTTCAGGAGGTTTTGTCAGGTCCTTCTGATGTGTTTCTGGAGCCTAAAAAGCTCCTTACTTGTTTTCCACCTAATCCCACTCTTGACCGCCTTGTGTCTGAAGAGTGGAAATCTCCGAGACAGAAAACCTTCTGTTTCCAAGACATTTTCCAAACTTTACCCCTTCTCTGAGGTGGCGCTTGCTCAGTGGGTTCATCAACCCAAAATGGATGCTCCTATCTCCAGGCTATCTAAGTCTACTGCCTTGCCAGTTTGATTTGTCCGTTCTGAAAGACTGGACTGACAAGAAACTTGAGGTTTCCGTCAAGTCAAATTTGCCACTGCTGGGACTGCCATGTGTCTGGTGTTCGCTGTGGCATGGGTTAACAGGGCCATTGCTGTCTAGACTGAACAGCTCACCCTGGCTTGTCTGTCAGGATGCTCCCACTTCGGATATGTTGTCCCTTCTTGCCAACATTTCTGAGGCCCAGCACTATGTTTCTGCTGCCTTATTTGATGCCAAATGTTTGGTGGCTAGGGTTTCCACCATGTCTGTGGTAGCCAGACGGGCTCTTTTGGCTCAAGATCTGGTCTGCTGACACTGCTTCCAAGAAAGCCTTACTCTCCTTGCCTTTTCAAGGCACATCGTTGTTTGGGCCAGATCTTAAGGATCTGATTAGTGAGGCCACAGGGGGTAAAAGTACCCTTGTGCCTTTAGTCCCCAGGAAGAAAACCCCTCTTAAATGTTATCGTTTTTTTCTTTCCTTCCAGACTGAGACACTTCCGGCGAACCAGACGGTTCCCTCAGCTCCGCGTGCCTTCTCCAAGCCCAAACAGCAATGGAATCCCAAGGTCTCCTCCAAGCCCAAGGCTTCCAAGCCTCCTTCGGCATGAGTCACCGAACCCAGGGCCCCACTCTGCTGTGGGTGGCTGTTTACGTCACTACCACAGTGTTTGGGAGGATTCAGTGGTGGACCTGTGGGTTTTTTTACAGATGGTGACAGAAGGGTACAGGATCCCTTTTATCTCTCTTCCTCCCTTTCGCTTTTTCCCTTCATATGCCTCAGGGCACAGCGAAATGAAGTCTGTACAGTGGAGCTATTCAGGCTCTTCTGGACAAGGATGTTCTAGAGCAGGTTCCAGTTCAGGACAGACGTATGGGTTTTTACTCAAACCTCTTTGTGGTCTCCAAGAAGGACAGCGGTTTTGGATCTGAAAGATTTCAATTCCTTTGTGATCAGGACTCCTCACCAGGAGTCCCTAAGGACAGTGATTGCCGCTATGCCCCCAGGGGAATTCCTTGCTTCTCTGCATCTTCAGGACGCATATCTACACATCGCCATTCATCCAGAGAGCCAGCAGTATCTCAGATTTGCCTGCAACCGAGGGCACTTTCAGTTTTTTGCTCTTCCTTTTGGTTGACTACAGCTCCTCAAGTCTTCAACCGGGTCCTGGGAGCTTTAGTATCCGTCCTCCACCGGGACGACATCAGTTACTCCTTACATGGATGACCTGC
This sequence comes from Rhinophrynus dorsalis, assembly GCA_037306005.1. NCBI lineage: Eukaryota > Metazoa > Chordata > Amphibia > Anura > Rhinophrynidae > Rhinophrynus > Rhinophrynus dorsalis. The sequence continues at coordinate 234,011,545 of CM074724.1, read as the reverse complement.
TTCTTGAAAGCCCCTTCTGCTGAATTTCTTCATCAGCAGGTTCAGGACTGCATTCATGCTGTTACCCATCATGGCTGGATCATCAACATGGACAAGTCTGATCTTGTCCCATCCCAGCGTCTGGTCTTCCTGGGCCTTCTCTTTGACACTCAGCAGAGCATAGTGTTTCTCACGGACAAGGTAGCTCACCAGATCACCCACAGGGTTTCTGCTGTTCTGGCTCACGATCCAGTTCCAGCCAAGAAGCTGTCCTCTCTAGTGGGGAAATTCATCTCCACAGTAAAAGTGGTCCCATTTGCCATGGCTCACACCAGGGAACTCCAGAGATTCGTGATGCAGGTGTGCAGGGTCAGCCGGACCTTCTGAAGACGTCGGTGCCACTTCCTCTTCATGTGGAACTGAATTTGTCCTGGTGGCTCTACATCTCCAATCTGCTGAAGGGCAAGTCCTTCCTAGTTTCCTTCTGGACCACTGTGACGACGGATGCCAGCCTCTCCAGATGGGGACTAGACTCCCAGCTGAAAGAATGCCCAGTCAGGGTACAGTCCAACAACGCCACAACCGTGACCTACATCAACAAGCAGGGCGGAACAAGAAGTCTTGCCACTTGGTTAGAGGTCTTTAACGAATACGAAAAAAGGGAAGAGAACTGGAGCACAGATAGTCAACCACATTAAGTGGTGTACTTTTATATCAATATACTGTACCGCCGTGCACCCGTATCTAAATATTGATAATATACACAAAAAATTGAAAAATAGATACTTTATGGGGCGCTCAAAGTGGTAGAGTCCATTTAAATCTTAAAGATAAGTCATAAAGTAAGCTTTAAGTAAAAGTATTAAAACTTAACTTTTACTAAACACACCAATCTAAAATAAATCTAAAAAAAACACCATAGCTGGAAAACATTACTGGTATAACATGGGCACGTAATTTAGTGTCCAGATATAACTGAACCACCAAATTTCACCTGTCCATTTGGAGCATGAATATATATATATATATATACAGTAAAATCTCAGGTATAATACGCACCTGTGTATAATACGCAGGTGTATATTATACCTAAGATTTTAGGGGAAAACAAGAGTGCCTATGTATAATACGCACCCTTGTTTTCCCCTCTTACGGAAAAAAAAAGTTAAGCTGTCAGGAACCCTTCCCTCCCTCCCGTGGCCCAATGCGCTTACTTGTCTCCACTGCAGTCCTCTCTGACAATGAGGCTTAGCGTAGGTACTTCCTTCCACTGAAGTACCCATCTTCCCAGCGGGCGGCAAGCTTGCATTTGCCGCCTGCTTCCCTCATGGGCTTTCAGGATCTTCCGCCTCCAGCCAATGGTAATAGAAGCGGAAGGTCCTGAAAGCCCATGAGGGAAGCGGGCGGCAAATGCAAGCTTGCCGCCCGCTGGGAAGATGGGTACTTCAGTGGAAGGAAGTACCTACGCTAAGCCTCATTGTCAGAGAGGACTGCAGTGGAGACAAGTAAGGGAGGGAATCTGTCAGCTCAATTTTTTTTTTTTTTTTTTTTTTTTTTTAATAACTCTCGTGTATAATACGCACCCCCCACTTCACATAAGGTGAAATGGGGTAAAATTGTGCGTATTATACCCGAGATTTTACGGTATGTATTAAATCAAACTGTTTGTGATTTTAACACTGGACAAATGTGTCCAAGTGATTTATTATTCATACAAAAATAATAAATGCCCTCTTTTATCTTCGGCTTACCAATCAAAGCCTCCGATAAATGCAAAATCCTCTATTACCATAGGCAACTCTCCTATACTAAGATTCAGCAAAAAAGAGGAGCTGATCTATCGTTACCTACATAGGTCCCTCAATTGTTGCCTCGGTACAAGGATTTGCAACTAATTGTTAGTTTGTGTTAATACCAGTAAGTTAACCGCCATTGAATTAAAATTCAACGAGCTATACATCCTGCCTATTGTATCTAAATAGGATACAAAGTAATCCTCATGTGTAAAATAGTATCAAATCATAGATGAGTAATCTATAGTTATCGGCAGCGATGTAGCTCAGATAAAACGCCGACGCGCGTTTCACCCAAAGGCTTTATCAAGTGAGGCAAAGGATACAAAAGTAGATTTAATCTGAAGAATATAACAAAGCCTCAAAGTGAGAACAGGTAGTGTGTTCAAGTGGCTGATAGAGTACATCCACATAGAGGAAAATGGTGGACAAGTATCTATTGGTAAATTAAAAACTAAAATTGTGATTTATGATATTAGTAAATCCAGTTTAGAGCTATGTAACTGATGTCAAGTGTGTGAATATTGTTTAAATGATGTGTTTAACCCTTTGAGTGCCAGAGGGGTACGCAATGCATTGTGTACCCCTCTGGCATAAAAAGGGTTAAGGTTACATACAGGTCAGGTAGTATGAGCAGTGTGTAGAGATACGTAATGCATATGCCTTTTAGACAAGAATGCTTACATATGCATATGAGTGTTGTATATTTCAGTTTTTTGAAACAAGGCTTACAAAATGTTTAATTTTCTTTTACAGGTACAGTTGGGACCAACATGGCTAGTAAAATAAATATGTATGTTTCCAGTACTGCAGGTGTTAGATGGAGAGAGGTACTTAATCTTTTTATTTACACTAATCAGACTGATGTCAGTAGAATTAGACTGCCTGATTTGATTTGCAATGAAATGTCTGTCTTATGACTAGTCTCTACAAGCTCCCATTAAAAATAGCATTTTGCTTATATTTAACTTATTCTGTATCTCTTTCTACTCACCGTTTCTAGCTCAACTTTTCATCCTATTGCATTTATCTATATCTGACAATGTTACTCCACAGAGCCCATCTCCATTATAGTTTTACATCCTTTTCATTTCTCTGGTTTCTTTGATCTTTTCTACTGCTCTAATAAAGGGATAGTAATGTCTACAATAAATTTTATCTCAGAGTCTTCGCTATTGTTTGTATAACTTACTGTTCTGTAGCTCAAAAGATATTCAATGTAAAAGGATCCCAGTCCCACCCCTTCTGGCCGCCTCCCCCTAGAGCTGCATTCTGGTCGTGGGATAGGACGAATGCAGTGAGTCAGTAAGTATCAGGAAAACCCTGCCCCCCCTTGACGGAGGAGGGTAGGATTTTCATTTGCTTACTGAAGATTGTCCCTCACCACTCTCCATCTGGACCACGCTTATATGCAGCGTGACATGGCCAGAAGGGGCAGGGGGAGCCTTTTACATAACTTACCGTTGTGTAGTAGAAAGGATATTCAAACATAGCACAGAGTGTTATACAAACCAGGGGAGGGCTGGCCTGGGGGGCAGGGAGGCCACTGCCTCACTAAGTCTCCTACCTGCTGCTGTAAATAAAGCTATACTATTGATATCACAGCGCTTACAACCGAAATGGAACTACACCAGTGATACGTTGAGCTACAATCCAAATGGAGTTACACTAGTAGCATAACCAATTTCCCTTGTAAGCTCACTGATATCACTAGTGTAGCGCCATTTCAACTGTAAGCTCTGTAGTATCAGGTGTAGCCCCATTTCCGCTGTAATCTATGCAAAGTGGACTGGGACAGTGGGCTTGAATGGTAATAGAAATGGGCCACTTAATTGTATTTGCCAGCCATCCCCTGATACAAACAGAGAAGATTTGATGAACTTTATTGTAGACATTACTATCCCTTTAAGCAGTTCTCAGATTTGGTCATCTGGGCAAATCAACTGGTCTATATTTTGATTATCCTTTATTAAGCACATGCAACTCAGTTACAATGACTGAGCCACTGATTACTGGCATACCTGGGAACTTCCAATTGACGTCTACCCGGAGGGGAGTCCTCTGGTGCAGCAGGGGGTAACAATAATGACACTAATGGTGTCAAAAAGGGGCGGGGCTTGAGTCTAGTTGGGGGGACAGGGCTTAAAGGTGTCACATAGAAGACTGGGGAAGGAGGAACACCGGGAGAAACGGCAGATGTGGGTAGAGTTTCAATAGGAAAGCCCCACATCCAGAGGAATCGGCCTCTGCCCTGGAGACCCGGTAAAGCTCTGTCAAAACAGGCATCTCCGGGGCAAACCCGGACAGTTCCCAGGTATGATTACTGGCCAGTGATCAAGCAGGGGAGATTTTGTGAAAGCCTGCACTTTTGCTCTGTCCTGCAGATTATCTTTGAGTAACATTTCTGTGGTTTCAGTTGAATAAATAGAAATGTACTCCTACCTTAAATGTTGTTTTGACTGATTGCAAATAACTCTCTAAATGCTCGTAAAAAATACTACTTAATTATCCTATCATCTTTTATATATGAAGGCATTTGATTACCAGCAATGCAACAGACCGAATCATTTGGTGATTAGTGATATCATCTTTATCTGGACTAAGTGTTTCTGTTTTAGGACCGAATTGAGAAAAGTACATTAGCATGTTAAAGGGGGAAAAACATAATTGGTATGTGGTTTTTTGTTACGATATCACTTAATCACATAGATGATAAAAAAAAAAATAAATAACAAGGTTCTTGTGGCTTATAGTTATGGGAGTCTTTGCTCTCATTTTCTCTTAAAGGGGAACTCTCACCACTGTTAAAGTATTTATCATCTTAAAGTGCTATACCAGTTAATCTTGAATCCTTTTTTTTTTTTTTTTTTTTTTTTTTTTTTTATATAGGTAATGCAGTGTAGCCAGGGATTTAACATTTTAAAAAGCTGGTGTCATCAGTTAACCCCTTAAGGACCAGCCATGCTCGCATGCAGAGTTAACCCCTTAAGGACCAGCCATGCTCGCATGCAGCCGGCACTTTTTTGTCGATCCAGGTTCAGGGCTTCCCAAACGACGTGCATCCCAGGTCCTTGTGGCTTGCCAACCCATGAAATGCCAGGACCGTCAGGGGTCCTTAAGGGGTTAAGGACAGGCTGAGGTACAGCACTGTACCACAGCCTGTCAATCTTCACTTCTTCCCCTCCCCACTAGTGACTCATTCTCACCACCTACTCTGACGGGAGCCTTCCTCCATGTGAGCTGAAGCACTGTCATTGGCAAGAGAGCATTCCAGCTCACATGAAGGAATCCTCCTTCATTGGAGGATGTGGGAACGAGGTACTACTGGGGAGGGGAAGAGGGGAAGATTGACAAGCTCCAGTACCGAGCAGCCTGTACCGGAGCCTGTCCTTAACTGATGTCACTGGCTTATTTTTAAAAGGTAAAATCTTGGGCTAAACTGCATTACATAAAAAAAAGAATATTAAAAAAAAAAAAAAAAAAAAAAAACACCAAGAAAGATTAAAGATTAACTGGGATAGCACTTCAAGACGATAAGTACTTTAACAGTGGTGAGTGTTCCCCTTTAAGGTATTCATACAGAGTGTTGTTTAATCAGCTCGCATTATCCAATCTGGCTGAAATAGACTGGATTAGTCTCGAGGACATATGCAAGCACATATGTTCAGTGTTGTCCAAATTGGCATTTTTGTTCAGGTGGTCTGGTTTGAAAATTTTGATCGCTGTGTGTGTGACTTCAACAGATCAGACAGACATGCAGACACAGATGCTCTTGGCATGTCAGTGGGCATTTAAGGGTTAAATTTAAAGTTTCTTATTGATTTACAAATAGAATAGTAGTAATTACTTAATAAAAGAGCCTTTTAATTCTGTAACGTATTACCAAGCGGGAGTTGGGGAACCTGTACAGACAGTCCATTAAGTTGTTTTTGACTAGTTGAAAACTAGCGTTTTTCTATTTACTCACACACCAGATAGTTTACCTATAGGATATTGTCTCTTATTTGTTTAACATAGGTGAGTAATTCACCTCTCTTGATCTTGGGGAATACCAACAGTTCAGGTTTTCTGAATATATGTAATTTATCAGACACCACAATGACTGAGCCACTGATTACTCACCTTTGATTTAATAGGGATATATTGAAAAGCTGGGCTGTTCCGTAGACTAAAACTGGGAAACACTGCCCAAGTTTGAAGCCCTTCATACACCATTTGGTTCTAGCTATAAATGTATTGTTTTCCTACATTGGAAGTCTGCATTAGAATGTAGCTGGAGACATCCATTTCACAATCTGATCAACTTCTTGTGCTGTTACACAGAGCAGTGTTAGGATTTGCTAGTTACATTTGTTATGACTTTTTGTTTTCCTATTGTAAATTATGAAATCGGGATACCATTAAGGGCAGACTTCAAATGGATTAATTTATCTGTAGCTTTACAATGCAAAGATACTCTTGCCTAGGCATGTCCTTATGTTAAACTACATAAATGTAATGGTTTTCTTGTTCAATTAATCCTATTTCCCGAATGCATACTTCCCCATTCCAATACAGGTCTAATTTTCATATTTATAGAGCACCAGTCTGCTCTTATTAAAAAGAGGGTTTACATGGTGCTCGAGTTGTGAGGCATTAAACTTAGAATAATGTGAAGATCAGCTTTTCAAATGTGAAACATTAGGGAAATGTTATTTCATTATATGATATGAGAGGCCGTAACCTTTTTGGTATCTAAGATTTCCAAAAGTGTATCAAGAATTGCTCATTTTCTCCATGAGTTTATTAGAATGACATTTGTATTTGTGTTCTGTTTTCTTTCAGTCACTTCTGGGACCTCACTATTACACTTGGGGAGATCATGGAGGAATTCTTGTGGCTATTGCTCAAGGAGTAGAAACCAATCAGTTAAAGTATGTCTGTCTAGCTACCAAGCTGTCTGTTCTGTTCTGTTTCTCAAGCCTAAAGGCGAAACGTTCGTCATGGTTACTGGGCACCGACTCTGTGTGTCAGTTTTCGTGTAGTTCCAGCAATTTATGTATCCAAATTAGAACATCTTTGTCTTTACTCTTTCTCTCTCTCTCTCTCTCTCTCTCTCTCTCATTTTTTTGGCCTATATCGATCACTTGCCCAGCGGGTCTATTACCCAATGATTTTTGCAGACGTAACCGCTGGGGCTATGGAAGCGATTCGCTCCAATTTTTGAGTGATCACTTTTTGCGGCCACACTCTCTTCCTACTTTCAATATAGACCTAATAGAGAGAGGTAGGATATTTATTCCACTAGATATACTAGAGAAGATTTCCTTAGGATATAGCTTATAGGGATATATTCTGTTTACACCGGAGTTATATTATAGTACAGGTTTCTGCAGACCAGCCATTAGTTTAGGTTGTCTCTGCAGATTTTTCTGTTGTACTGATTTTGATACAGACGTTATAACGATTTATGCAACGTATTATTCTCCGGTATATGTTCACTTGCTTCTAAGTAGCATAGCGATTTATGTGTAGAATAAGTACGGAGTAGAGAGAGAACATTATGATGACAATGGTAGTAAGAGAGAATCTTGCTTAATTACTTAATATATAAATGCAGGGACAGTTTTTGTTTTTAATTTTCTGTTTTTATAAGGGAATCAATAACGTTTTTACTTTTTTTATTTTTTTATTTTAATTGACCTTTCCCCTTCTTATATACCTGACTGATCCCACTACGTCATAGTATAGGAGTGGGGCTGGTGCTTTAAGGAGATTTTCTTCTCTTTTTATTTCTCTCTTTCTTATTAATATATAATTAATCTCACAGCACGTCCCTCCTATTCTTTGGAATAACCTATTATCACCTTAAATTCAGTGGTGCATTTGACATTATATTACCCTCTGATACACGCCTAGTTGGTTTGGGGTTCATCCTACAGCAAGATAATAACCCAAAACCTCCAAACTGTGTCAGAACTACCTTAGAAGAAAAGAACATGATGGTAGGCTTCAAATCATGGAATGGCCAGCACAGTCTCCAGACTTGAACCCCATCAAGCTCGTTTGGGATGACCTGGTCAGAAGGGTGAAAGCAAAGCAACCTACAAGTGCAACACATTTGTGGGAACTTCTGCAACAGTGTTGGGAAGAACTTTCAGAACAATATTTGATTTCCCTTGTGGAAAGAATGCCATCAGTGTGTTCAGCTGTAATTTCTGCAAAAAGTGGCTACTTTGAGTCAAAAATTTAGATTTTTAATGTCCAATTGTTTTTGTTCTGTGCTTTTTCAGAGTACATTGAGACGCTGAGTTGCGTAAATTTCAATAAAAACTTGAAAAATGGGGGTGTCTTAAAACTTTTGGCTGGTAGTGTATATCTATATATAATATATATACAGTACTGTGCAAAAGTCTTAGGCAGGTGGGAAAAGATGCTATAAAGTAAGAGTGCTTTCAAAAATAGATATATTAATAGTTTATTTTTATCAAAATGCATAATGAGTGAACAGAAGAAAAATCTAAATCAAATTACTATTTGGTGTGACCACTCTTTGCCTTCAAAACAGCATGAACTCTAGGTACTCTTGCACAAAGTCAGGTATTTTGTAAGCATATAGTCAGGTGTATGTTTAAACAGTTATACCAAACAGGTCCCAATGATCATCAATTTAATATGTGGGTTGAAACACAATAATTAACTGAAACAGAAACAACTGTGTAGGAGAAATAAAATGGTGAAGAGCAGCCAAACTCCTCTTACAAGGTGAGGTTGCTGAAGACCAGTTTAATGTTAAGTCATACACCATGGCAAGACTGAGCACAACACAAGACACAATGCAGTTATACTGTATCAGCAAGGTCTCTTCCAACAGAAAATTTCAAGGCAGACTGGTTTCCAGATGTTCTGTCCAAGCTATTTTGAAGAACCACACAGAAACAGGCAAAGTTGAGGACTGTAGACACAGTGCTCGGCCAAGGAAACTTAGTGCAGCAGATGACACATCATGCTTACTTCCCTTTGCCACTGGAAGATGTGCAGCAGTAGTGCCATCAGTTCAGAATATGCAGAAAAGAGCAGGATCCTGATACACCCATCTATTGCCCAGAGAAGTCTGGTCAGAAGTGGTCTTCATGGAAGACTTGCGGTCGAAAAGCCATACCTCCGATGTGGAAACCAAGGCCAAACGACTTAACTATGCATGAAAACACAGGAACAGGGGTGCAGAAAAATGGCAGCAGGTGCTCTGGACTGATGGGTCAAAATTTTAAACATTTGGCTGTAGCATAAAGCAGGTTGTTCACCAAAGGGCTGGAAAGCTGTATAAGAATGAGTGTCTTCAGGCAACAGTGAAGCATGGTGGAGGTTCCTTGCAAGTCTGGGGCTTCATTTTTGCAAATGGATATGGGGATTCGGTTACAATTAATGCTCTCCTCAGTGTTGAAAAGTCCAGACAGATATTATCCATCATGCAGTACCATCAGGGAGGCATCTGATTGGCTGTATATTTGGGGTCATAGTCATTCAGCAGAATAAATTTGGGGCCAATGTGATTAAGAACTATCTTCAGCGTAAAGGACAAGGAGTCCTGGAAATAATGATATGGCCTCCACAGATCCCTGATCTCAGAATCAAGTCTGTTTGGGATTAAATGAAGAGAGAGAAACAACTGAGGCTGGCTAAATCCACAGAAGATCTGTGAATAGTTCTCCAAGATGTTTGGCACAACCTACCTGCCGAGATCCTTAATAAACTGTATGCAAGTGTACCTAGAAGAATTGATGCTGTTTTGAAGGCAAAGGGTGGTTACACCAAATATTGATTTGATTTCGATTTCTCTTCTGTTCACTCTCTATGCGTTTTGTTAATTGATAAAAATAAACTATTTGCATGTTTGTTTTTGAAAGCATTCTTACTTTGCAGCATTTTCAAACACCTGCCTAAGACTTTTGCACATTACTGTGTGTGTATATGTATGTGCATATATATAATAAATATATATATAATAGTTAAGTGAATCTTTTTCACTGTCAAGAGGCATGGCTGGAAAAAGCTGTTTGGTTGAAAAGGAGGCAGGGGGCCTTAAAGTGATAGTAATGTTTCACAAAAACAGCATCTCCATTTAATCTTCATAGCAATTGAGCCATAGAGAGTGTTATTACAATGCTGTCATGCTGTCAGAGTTGTAGTTCAAGAGTAATTGAATGATAGTTCCCCCCTCCTGCCCCTTTTACCTAGAGTAAGCCCCCACTCCTCAGATGTGGAATGCAGTCCATAGACCAGACAGCTCACATCAAGGGTCAGTATTCTACTGTAAGAACAATGAAAGCCCTGCTCCCCTTGTCAGTTTTTTCAGCTTTTTCCCTCATCTTAATTGAAGATTGTCCCCCTCTGCAGTCTACCTGGACACTCCCTTTACATCAGTAAAAGGGGTGGGAAGAGGATATTTTATCATTGAATTAATCTTGAACTACAACTCTGACAGAACTGAAATAACACTCAAGGGAATTATTTCTGTTTACAAAGTGCAAGTAAACAACTGTGGCTTCCTTTTTTTTTTTCTTTTTTTTTCTTTTTTTTTTTTTTTTTCCCCTAATTACGTGTTTCAATGTTCTGGTTTCAGGTATAGCACAAATGAAGGAGAGACGTGGAAAACATTTAATTTTTCTGAGAATGCCTTGATTGTTTATGGACTGCTTACAGAACCTGGGGAAAAAAGCACTGTATTTACAGTCTTTGGTTCCTACACTGGGAGAGGACACAGCTGGATAATATTTCAGATAAACGCGAGCAATGTCCTTGGTATGATTTTAATTCCATTCTTTGTAAATGGTGTTATATCTATGAAAGAGACCAGATTTACATTACAGTATATTTTGAGAACACTATTAATAGGTTTGCTTTATAGGACCTTTTCATGGTATTGTCTTTAAACTTTGTAGCTAAATGGTATGCAAAGCCTCAATTATTTGTCTGTGTACAGGAGCAAAGGGAAACCGTTTTTTTTTTTTTTTTTTTTAACTTTATATTTTATGTATTCATTATTAGACTTCAGTGGAAAAGGACTGTTGCAGAACCATAAATTATGTGTGCTACTTCAGTTTTATTTATGTATCTAGTGCTGATTTTTCTGCTGTTCTTAAACTCTTTAGGGCCAGATGTGTATGTAATTCATACCTCTGGACCTTTAAGGTTTTCATGTATGTATGGATAGGTGGATGCAGATATTTACGTTTTGTGCATTTATAATTTATTCATATAAAATGTGTTATAAGAGAGACTGAGTTGTATTACTTGTACATTTATTTTATTTCAAGTTTTTCATTGCAGAACACCAGCAATGGCTTCTAGAGCCATATATATAATATAATATAATATATATTTGAGGTGGAAGGAAGTCTATGTGTTTCCATCGATGATGATGTATAGTTTTAGAATTCAATATTTTGTTCATGTCTTCTGGAAGTACATCAGAATGAACAATAAAGAGCTGTTAAAATTTGAAGAGAAGATCAAGAAACAGACTGTAGGAACTGGTGACTAAAAAGCAGCATTCTCTAGATGACTGAAGATCATAATTTAATTTATTCAGCACCGACATTCCACAAATCTGTACAAAATAGTGGTGAGAACTGTAACTTACAGAACCTGATTAAAACAATTATTATGGGCTCTGTTTGATCAAGGTTTGTGTTGTAATGGTGTGAGGTGTTTCCAGGCTGCAGCCATGCAGATCTACTCTCTCTGCCCAGAAAATTCAATTTCTTGTGAGAGCAGTTAGAGAAATCGCTTCATTTTGCCAGCTGGCAGTGATACGCTTAAAGGCTTTATAACCTTAGAAAGAACTGGTAAAGTTGAGGAAACAAGAAGCGTCCTGTCTGAAATCCTTGGTACTGTGTAAGCAAGAAAGCTTTGGAAAGCTAGGTAGTGAAATGTTGCATCATTCATATGATGCTCCAAACAAATGGGAGGAAGGTGTTCTAAGAATTGTAGAACAAAGAGGAGACCTTGAATGTAATCTGGTTGGAGTAGTGTGTTCTGGAGACTCACCCTTCAGTTTATTAAATTAATATGGGAAGTGTGGTCCCTTATTATTTTAACACATTTTGGGTGGCTAATACATTAGTAGTACCCCCATTTCTTTTTTGGAGGGGGTAGTAATAGATTAATGTAGAGTCTGTGTAGGTTAATATTATTTTATTTACTTAGGGTTTTTCTTTTTTGTAAAAATAAATAAGGGGTCGTTGTTTGCTTCATTCAGGGAGCAAATTATGGTTCTGATGGGCTCCATTTTGGCTTAAAAAAGAGTATTCTCCTATTTAATTCACACCTCTTTTCTGCATTGTTTGTTTAAACAGTGATTGGTGAAACTGTAGGTTATGACAGCATATTATATTGTGTGTGGTGGGAAGTGTATTTATACCAGAGGTAGTTAACTCCTCATTTGTCAGAGCAGTTGGAGCCAAGCCAGTCTGACAACAAAAGAGTTAATGTAGGGAATGTGCAGATGTGGGGGGCAGTGTATTAGGAAATTTAGGTCACTTTAGGGTTAGATGACTGATGAAGGCTGTTCACCTCCTCCATGCTCACAAGTTATCACTCCATTAACAAGAAGTAAGGGAATAGGAGCCTGTTTCCTTGCTTTTATTGACTGGTCTTCCTGCCAGATGACAAGGTTCCAGATGTTGTCCAAAAGTTTCTTAGGCCCTTGTGCATCCTGAAGGTACTGGAAACAATGGTCTCTGAAATGGATACAGTGACTTATGCTCCATTTTACACAGGCCCTTATGCTGGAAATTCTGAGATAGTGGTTGAAACAAGAGTGTCATCTGTTTCTGTTTCTCCATTGGTGGTTGCTTCAGGCAAGCCACCTGCCAATGGGAAGGCTGTTTTGTACTGTGGAGTCTATAGTGACTGTAGATGCCAGCCAATCAGGTTGGGCGGTGGGGTTGCAACCTTCGATCATCGCGTGGCTCTATCTATTTTGGTCTAGCCTCGAGAGCAAGCTTCCGTTCCATGTGCTGGAACTTCAGGTAATATGTCTGGCTCACCAGTACTAGTCCCAGTTTCTTCGGCCATCCAGTTCAGATCCAGTGCAACAACTTGCCGTTGGTGAAAAATGTCATTCTTAAAGGAAGAAGCAGAAGTGCATTTTCGTGGTCCATGAGTCTACACATAACAGGATCTTATGTTCATCTGGTATTTGGCAATTCATGTCCTAGGACTGAGCAGTGTAGCAGCAGACTATCTCAGTCAATAGAGCCTGGATCCTTAGTAATGGGAACTAAAGCAATCTGTTAATTCCATGGATTGTAAGTGGGGTCTTATGGTTGTGGACCTTATGGTATCTCAAGTGAATTGCAAAGTCCTCCAGGTTTGCTTCATATCTGGGGACCTGCAGGCCTTGGTGGTGGAGACAATGATGATTCCATTGCAGGTTTCCTCCTTTTCTCTCAATCCCCAGGGTGTTGAGAAATATCAAGATTGACCAAGTATGCATCATTCTGATTGTGGCTCACTGGCCTTGCAGGGCTTTGTTCACAGTTCTCATCATCCTGGTAGTAGGTGAGCTGTGGCGTTTCTGTTTTTCCAGACCTCTTCTCTTAGGACCCACTTTGCCATTCATAGCTAGCAAAGTTAACCTTGATGGCTAACCAAGGGCTTCACTGAGCATGTCATGTCGACTATACTTAAAATCATAAATCTGTTTTCCCCAAGATTTACTACAGGGTCTTGTCCCTCCTACCTTCAGGTGGTTTTGGTCTTTCTCCCGGATGGCCTCCAAGTTCCTTTAACTTGGTTCAATCAAGGTACACATTTTGGCCTGGTCTGTTCTTTATTCAGAAGTGTTTATCTGTTTTTGCTGGATGTCCAGACTTTTGTTCAGGGTTGGCACATGACTTCCTAATTTTTAGGACCATCATGGGATCTGAATTTAGTCTTTGTGTTGCTTCAGAGGGGTCATTTTGAACTGCTGGTTTCCGTTTTCCTTCCTTCTGTGACCCTTAAGACACTGTTCCTTCCATCGATTGTTTCTGTTCAGCGAGTGGCCAAATTGCAGTCGTTAACTTGTAAGGCGCCTTTTCTGAAATGTTTTTTTATTTATTTTTAACCAGATGTACATGTTGATAAGTTATACTCCTGTCTGTGCCCTAAACTATCTAATATGCAAGAATGGGATCTGGACGTAGTTTAGGGATCTCAAATTCTATGCTCATTGCTGTTCGTTATTTCTAATTGCCCATTTGAGGGCCTAATGGTGATGGTGGCCTCCTGCATAATGCAATCATTCTCCAGGCCTATGTCATCAGAAAGAGGCCAGTGCCTGTTCAAATTACTGTGCATTCTAACAGAGAGGTGCGAGCATCTTGGGCCTACAAGAACCAGGCCTCTGCTGAGTAGTTGCGCAAGGCGGCAACATGGTTATCACTTCAAACATTTGTGAAACATTATATGTTCATTTGCTAGCCCTGGCTGAGACCAGTTTGGGGAGAAAAGTCCTCCAGGCAACAGTGCCTGTATATCGGTCTTTTCTGATAACCTTTTGTTCTGTTTTGTTGCATAGTTCTGAGTGGCGGTATGTCCATTGACATCTGAGATTCATGGTTTTACTTGGTTTAGACTCTGAGAGACCTAATTTATTGTTGGGAGTTTTCCCTCCCCGTCCCTGAAATTTTTGTTGCTTCAGATTTGGTATGTCGCCATGGGTCCTATTTTCCACAATGGACAAAAAAGTAAAGGGAATTTTTGTGTACTTTCAAATACATCCTTTTCTCTTAGTCCTTGTGAAACACAGGGAATCCCCGCTGGAAAAAGAAAACATACAGTTTGCATAGGGGGGAAGGGGCGTCCTCTGTGGTGGGTGGCTAAGTGGTGGTGGGAGATTCTTGTCTCTTCTGGATATCTTTGTCTGTCTGTTCCCTTTCTAAATATTTACCTTGGCATAATTTAACAAAATTCTAGCTAATAACAAAGGTTGGAGCTCTGACACCCCTTGTTCCAGTTTAACACATTCTCTCGTCACTTCTGGATAGCTTTGTCTATGTTTGTTCCCTTTCTAAATATTTACCTTAAGTATCCTCCTGTAGGAGGGCTGATCACTTGCCTTAACCCCTTGACTGTCAGAATGGTACGCAACACATTGTTTTGCAATGAGTTGCATACCCCACTGGCACTCAAAGGGTTAAATGGGTATATTAGTATTTAACAGGTATATTAATGATCTCTTTTTATTTTGCAGGCATATCACTATATAAAAATCAAGTTGTACATTGATGTACTGCTTTTAATAGTAGAAATTAATTTTGTAATTTCTCATTTGTTTTAGGTGTACCATGCTCAGACAACGATTATAAACTGTGGTCACCGTCCGATGAACGTGGCAATGAATGCTTGTTGGGACGTAAAACAATTTACAAGAGGAGGACTCCACATGCTACTTGTTTTAATGGCGAAGACTTTGATCGACCTATTACAGTGTCTAACTGCTCCTGTACAAGAGAAGACTTTGAATGGTATTTTTTTCAAAGACACATGCAGGCGTGCTCTCTTTTCTTAGACAACTTTCACACACACCTACACAACCGCGCTCTTCACACACACCTGCATACACTTTTTGCAAGTATAAGTGCAAGAAGCAAATTCCTATTGATTTAAATGGGGGTTTTAACACCTTGAATGCTTGAAAGATCTCCAACACATTGCAAAGTAATGAGCAGAGGACCTCTCTGGCATTCAAGGGGCTAAAAGTCCCAGTTAAAACAAAATTAAGATTTATTTTTTCCTTGTGCTGTAGTTGGTTTGCTCCAGAATTGCATCACTTTTCCTAAGTACATCATTCTCAATGGTTTCAAGCACTCAAAACACACACTTGTCATGCTACATCACACACACACACACACACACCCTCTGTCTCTGTCTGTCTCTCTCTCAACATGGCCTGTTTGCACACACACTTCACACACACCTCTCCATGCATGCATTCCTGTACATATTTCTTGCATACACACACAATTTGTTGTCATACTTTGATTTCCTGATGTAATATTCTTGCGTCTTTTCCTTCTGCTCACAGCTTCCTTTCCGTTTTCAGAAATATTAAAAAAAAATAAAAAAAAAAATAAAATCAATGCGTAATGAACATTAATAACAATTCCATTTAATGAACTGACTGGCGATATTTCCTTTTTAAAGACAGACTGCTGCTTTGTCTGATTGTTGCTACTGCCTAGTCTGAGGCAAATCCTACCTGGAAAGCAGATCATATAGGCAATAGACCACAAAAGCTCTTCTTGGGGGAGATTCATTAAAGGTTGAAGAGGGCTCAAAATGTTAATGTCCTGTTAGAGCAGTGTTGAAGGCACTAAAGTGTCTCGTCATCACATCCCCATCAGTCAGACAGAAATCTGCACACACTGACATCCATCTGACATGCCTTTACCAGGTTTAAGAATTTTCACTCATCACATCGTCAGTGGCCTACTTCCGTATGGAAATGAAGCATAATGACTCCATTCATATGGAAATGCAGGCAAATGAGCCGTTAGCTTATGCAAGGGATTGTGTTTATATGTTAATGTGGCACTTCACTACATTCACTAAACTCCAAAAGCAACCTCTGCTGTCGGAGTTCACAGTCTCAATTTTGCCTACCTGAGGCTGGCGAAGTTGGGATCTCCCTGTACTTTCCTATGCAGCAACAGCCCTCAATCATTTAGAAGCAGGGAGGGTTGTGAACTGCTGTCAATGTGGAAAGAATGCTCTCCCTCACACATTACAGCAGTAGGACAATCCTGAAGTCTGAGCACATTCTCTCTGCTTCCCCACTTGGCCAGTGATACTTTTGGCACCATGCACTACACAATTCTCCCCGCAGCTCTGGGCAATGCACTTGGTGAAATTATCCTTTCCACTCCCCTACTGGCCAAGTGGGGAAGCGCAGAGAGAATGCTTTCAGACTTCAGGATTGTCATAGTGCTGTGATGTTTGAGGGAGAGCATCCCTTCTACATTGACAACACTTCAACAATCCTGTATGCTAATGGGGACCTTCTCCTCCCCTCCCCCTTGCATCCCTAAATTTTAGTGCATATGGTGATCTGTGGCTAAATCATATTGCCACAGCACTGACCTTTGGTGAATCTCACACCTTGTGTTTTCATTGCTATAAAAAGTATTTAATTGAATTTTTCTTCTGTGTTTAGTGATTTTGGCTTTAAACTAAGCCGAGATTTGTCATCAGAAGTATGCATTCCTGATCCAGAATTTGCTGGGAAGCTCTATCCTATACCCATTCCTTGTCCTGTGGGTGCAACATATAGGAGAACTAAAGGGTATGTATATTTAATAAATGAAAACATTATGCTAAAATAGTGCTAAAAACTTGCAGGTGTACTGTTAATCTATAGTTGTGTCTACTAACATTTGAGATGCTAATTCCACTGTTTAAATTAAGTGCATTTTAAATTATTGGAAACAAGCAGATCTTCTGTTTACAAATTATATACATTTTGTTCTATTTGTGTACTAACCTAAGTGGTTTCATGGTCAAACATTTTGTTTATGAATGGCTTAGGTTTGTTTATTTTAGCAGATGCTCGTTTCCTTTAACCCATTGCATTCCAAAGGAGTATGCAATGCATTGCATACCCCACTGGCACTCAATGGGTTAACGGGACGAGAGCAATTTTGTTTTTTTTTGGCATGCCATTGTTCAACTATATTTTCCATGTAAATTTAGTACACCCACACAAATGATATACATTTTTAAGGATAAGTAGGGCTTTCTTTTGATGGCTACCCAGGGTTTCATTCTAGATTCATTTTGGCACTTCCCATGCAGTCAACCACCAATCAAAATCTGTTTCAAAAAACTGCAGAGAGTAAAAATATTTGTGTACTGGGGTTTGCCATTTTAAAAATCAAATATGAAGGTTACCATTAATAATCCTATATAATAATTCGCTAAGTTGTGTGTAACGCCCGACGTGCGCAGTAGACACTGCTCCTTCGGAGCGCCCAGCTCTGTATCAGCCGCGGCGCGGGCAGTCTCTGCTGCGCGTGACTGCTCCGCGACCGGCTGCCAGAGGCGCTGTGGCCCGTGTAACGGTATGTTCAACTAGTTCATCATATAAATGGCAACCTTTTTTATACCAAGCCCTGTATTTCCAGGCTGCATAAGTTTATCAGGTAACACCCCTCCCCCATGTGCCTGTTTTATTCTTTGATGGCTTTCTTAATACCACTACTTTGACATGGACTACGATTGGTAGAATGCGGTCATCATGGATGGTGGTTAGCATGTACACATCAGTTTTGTCCTTAAGCTTAATTTGCTAATAACTCCTCTTGATGCAAAGCTGAGGATTCCCCCCCCCACCCCCACCATTTCAGATGGATATCTAGAATTTGTCTGGTGAACCCTTTACAGTTTATCTAACTCTGCCACATATCACTATGTCCAAACAAAAAATTAACTTTAATAACTGTGGGTTGGTGTAAAAAATTATCCTATATAATAATTCGCTAAAACATGTGTAACGACGCAGTCATGCTGAGCTCTGTATCAGCCGTGGCGCAGGCAGTCTCTACTGCGCATCACGGCCCCATGACCGGCTAGCAGTGGCACTGTGGCCAGTGTAATGGGCTCTTCAACTATCCTATATAATAATTTGCTAAAACGTGTGTAACAACGCAGTCATGCACAGTAGAGACTGCCTGCGGTGCGGCTGATCAGCTCTGTATCAGTCGCGGCGTGGGCAGTCTCTACTGCGCATGACTGCCCCGCGACCGGCTAGCAGTGGCACTGTGGCCCGTGTAACGGGCTTTTCAACTAGTAGATGTATAAATGGCATCCTTTATTAAGTAAGATGTGACAAACTATCTTTGCACTATTTCCCAGAAATTCTGAGCAACCAGGCGGATCAAGGTGGCAGTCCTTGCTCTCATATATCTGGAAAACATGAGTATATGCTATGGCTCCCTCACAAAGTTTGTAGAATTTTACTCCAAACCTGGAGCTCTTAGAGGGATTGTACTGCTTGAATCCCAGTCTTCCGTTGTATTTCATCAAGGATTCATTAATGCAGAGATTTTAAAAAGTCTATCTTACTGAGGATCTTTTGGCAGGCAATGGGTGTTGTCATTCAAATGCATGAAGCACAAGAACATTTCGTATCTATCACTAAGATCTGTGCTCCAATATTTAATTTTTCCCATTATCATTTTTAGAGCTTAGAATTTTTAAAACTCCTCAATATCTGTAGGTTGCCAGGATTTCTGCCTTGTAATGTAGGATGGGAGGGAGATTGGCAGCAAGATATTGGACTGCATATTCATTCGTTTGGGAAACTGTGTCCCCCAAAATATCTTTCCCAAAACTAGATGAGAAAAAAATTGGACTGGGGTAAAACCGGAGACATCAAGTGTAATTCCTGGGTTGGATGTGAATGCAGGAATTTCAGGAAACCGGTGGTACCCATTCTATAGGGTCAGGATCAATGGTAGTACTCTGTAGTACAGGTCTTTTTAACAGGGGGCCCAGCATAATTGATACTATTATCACTAAACCGAGCTGCATCAAAATGCATTGCAGAATCAGTATCTTCAGAATCTGATGCCGAAAAGTATATGACTCTTTGGCAGTATACATCCGCTGCATTACCTACCAAACTACCCACCCTAAACTGCTTAATGTCTAATTTCTATAACTACCCACCCACACTTACTAACAAACTTACTATAAATTACATTTTTTTTTATTTATTTTTT
Organism: Rhinophrynus dorsalis; assembly: GCA_037306005.1. Lineage (NCBI taxonomy): Eukaryota > Metazoa > Chordata > Amphibia > Anura > Rhinophrynidae > Rhinophrynus > Rhinophrynus dorsalis. The sequence goes on along the minus strand of CM074724.1, from coordinate 233,992,026 downwards.
TTTTTTAACATTTTCTACCTAAAGCCTAATTCTGCCTTATTCCCCAATAAATAACTACTCACCCAAGCTATAGAACTAACTAAAACAAATTAAATTGCAGAAAAAAACTAAAAAAAAACATTAAATCCAAATGGTCAGTAATCCTAAATAAACACTATATATATATAGATAATTTTTTTAACTAAACCTAACTCTAAACAATACCCATGTGCAAACCCTAATTTTATCTAATTTGACACTACCCACCCCAACAATATAATTAATTACATTTAATTTAAAAAAAGCTAGGATGGGGGACTAAAAAGGAATACAAATCAGCAAATGCACTATGAGTTAAAGTGAACAGAGGGGGAATGGGATTTTATGAGAACACTGTAAAATACAATGTAACACACAGTAGCAGCTTTTACTGATGCTTTTCAGTCTTTCTCTTTGTCATGATCTGCATGGGGATGTTTACAAACATTTCCTCTGTCATAGGATTCCATAGCACATGTGATTTGCTGTATCAGTGATCACGTGTAGAAGGAACCTAGATTGGCTGAAACTAACTGCTGCGGTCCCAGAGCAGTTAGCAACAGCCTTCCCATGGTTCTTCCGCTGCCCTCTGAGGTGCAATGGGAGTTTTAAACCTTTGAAGCACCAGATAGGTATCCAATGCATTGGAGACCTTTCTGTCACTCAAAGGGTTAAACTTTGACTTTCCAGGACAGTCACCCTTCCTTCAAGGATGGAATTGCGTGACGGTTCTGGCACGTCACTCGTCACTAATGGGTTCAAAATATGACTTAATTAAATTGTCTTCAATGATCAAGAAGATGTCATTTTTGCTGTGGTTATCATTTATTCTCTCATTATTTTGTTAATGAAGCTATCGTAGGATTTCTGGTGATACATGTTTTGGAGGGGATGTGGAGAATCGCCTGGAGGGTGAAGAGGTCCCTTGTCCTGTGGGAGGTAAACCACAACAAAATTACTACCCTTTGCTTTCATATTTATTTCCATTGTGTATGGTTCGTCTTGTTTTAGTGCATAGGCAACAAGCATCAACTATGAGAGTAGATGATATTTTTTCTATTTTAACATGCTAAACTATGAAGACATTGCACTCTACCTTTTTGGTCAACATAATTTACATTTTTTAATCTTTAAAATGGTTTCTGTGATGTTTAGCAACCTATATCTTTAGAATAAAGAAATAAACTTGGAAAGTTTTAACTTTTCTTTGTCCTTGGACATCTCTATTATTATTATCAAAGGTAGAAAAATGTAGTTGAAGCTAGGTTCTTACCTGGGCAACTAAAAGTGGGAAATTCAGGTTTAAGATTCCATGAACATTATTCAAACCCCTATTGTTGATGTTATGCATTGCATCACAACTGGAAATCAATGGCATCATTAATTATTATGTTAATACCATTACAATTTAGAACACATAGCCATAAAAGTGCTACCCCAAATATGTAAGCTTCACTCTAATTTTTGAATTAAACATGTCCCATAAGTGGGAGCATCCTTATTTTTCATAGCTCAAAAATAAAGCATGAAGGCATAAGAAAAAAGGATCTATCCGTAAGTACACAAGATCTCAAGTGGAAAAGCATGTTTCTAAAAAGGTTTTCCTCCAGTTATGCAGGTATAAAAGAAGTAATTTCGGTATCAAAGATTGATATTGATATTAACCATGACTAAGTAGTGAGATTAAATATTTAATTTGTTAGGGGAACAGCAAAATTTAAAAAATATTCACCATAGCCTATTTGCCTTCATCGGTACCTTTCTGTCTTCCCATAGAGGAGAATGAATTCATTCTCTATGCCATGAGAAACTCTATTAATCGTTATGATCTTTCGTCTGGGGTCATCGAGGAACTTCCTCTAAAGGGACTTCGTGGTGCAGTTGCCTTGGACTTTGACTATCAGAGTAATTGTTTATATTGGGCAGATGTAACTCTAGACATTATTCAGGTAATATATGTTAAATCTTATAATTAGAGAATATTGTTATTAACATTAATACATCAATTTTTTTGTGTGGAACTCTATTTGAATTTTTTGGCAATCCATAGGCTATCTTTCAGTTTTAGGATTACCTGGAGACGTGAGACGACATCTGTTCTGTCCTTGTCAGCATTTAATAGGGCCAGCTCACACTGTTTTGCTAAATTTCCAAAGCATTCAGATAGCAAACCATTCACTGGTCTAGCATGTGGTAATCGGTGGCCTGGCCATAATATGCTTCCTACATTTGGGCTGATGAATATAGTTATTTATATTTATGTATGCTTGTGTGTATATACTGTATGTGTGCTTGCTGCATCCTTGTTCCCTCCCATTTGCTGCATCCTTATGTCCTCCCATTTGCTGCCTCTTTCTGGTCTCCCTCCCATTCGCTGCTTCCTCATAGCACTCACATTTGTTGCTTCCTCCTGCGACATTGAGTCCTTCTGCCTTTCATCCCTCCTCTGCATTGTGTCCTTCTGCCTTTCATCTCTCCTCCGCATTGTGTCCTTCTGCCATCTCTTCCTTCCAGCCCACTGCATCCTTCTGCCCTCCCTCCCGTTTGACACTTCATCTGCCCTCCCTTCTTCCCGCTCGACCCATCCATCTGCCCTCCCTCTCTCCCTTTTGTTGCATCCTTCTGCCCACCCTCCCATTCCACTACGTCCTTCTGCCCACCCTCCCATTCCAATACGTCCTTCGGCCCTCCCTCCTTCTTCTCCATGCGTCCTTCGGCCCTCCCTCCCTCTCCATGCATCCTTCGGCCCTCCCTCCCTCCATCTCCATGCATCCTTCGGCCCTCCCTCCCTCCATCTCCATGCATCCTTCGGCCCTCCCTCCCTCCCTCTCCATGCATCCTTCTGACCTCTCTCCCTCCTTCTCCATGCATCCTTCTGAACTCCCTTTCCATGCGTCCTTCTGCCCTCCTTCTCTCCCGTTCGTTGCATCCTTCCCTCCCATCCGATGCGTTCGTCTGCCCAATCGTATTCCCTCCCATCCTCCGCGTTCGTCTGCCCGCATGCTTTCCCTCCCATCCTCCGCGTTTGTCTGCCCACATGCCTTCCCTCCCATCCTCCGCGTTCGTCTGCCCGTATGCCTTCCCTCCCATCCTCCGCGTTCGTCTGCCCGCATGCCTTCCCTCCCATCCTCCGCGTTCGTCTGCCCGCATGCCTTCCCTCCCATCCTCCGCGTTCGTCTGCCCGCATGCCTTCCCTCCCATCCTCCGCGTTCGTCTGCCCGCATGCCTTCCCTCCCATCTGACGCGTTCGTCTGCCCGCATGCCTTCCCTCCCATCTGACGCGTTTGTCTGCCCCGCACGCCTTCCCCACCATCTGACGAGTTTGTCTGCCCGCATGCCTTTCCTCCCATCCGACGCGTACGTCTGCCCGGTCACCTTCCCTTCCATCCGACCCATTCGTCTTCCCGCTCGCTTTCCCTCCCATCTACGCATCCGTCTGCTGGTACTCTCTTCCTCTCTCATTCCCCTAGTCTGCCTACCCTCAGTCCCTTACACTTGCCTTGTGCTTCTGCCCACCCTGCTTTCCTTCCTCCTCTCACATTCTCTCCTCCTCCACAGTCAGGGATTTTGTAGGCTTATAGTCAGGTGTATAATTAATTTAATATGTAGGTTGAAACACAATCATTAAGTGAAATTAAAAAAACAAAAAACAAAAAAACCCTCTGTAGGAGGAATAAAACTGGGTGATTAAGAGCCATACTCTAACAAGTTGAGATCGCTGAAGACAGTTTAATGTCAAAAGTCATACACCATGGCAAGATTGAGCACAGCAACAAGACACAATGTAGTTATACTGTATCAGCAAGGTTTCTCCCGGGCAGAAATTTCAAGGCAGACAGAAGTCAGTTTCCTGCCGAGTTCCTTAAAGGGATAGTAATACTTAAAATGTAAAAACATATGTGTTGTAGGGTTTATCCCCCTGAGTAAAACAAGAGTACTCCCACTACTGAAAGGTGTTTCATTCAAAAGTTATTAATTTTCAAAGTTAAATTTTTTTAGGTGCAATATCACAGTGGCCTGAAATTGTACAGTGGCGCTGTTGCTACATGATCCTATGGACAGCTCTGGTCCCGGGACCATAAATCTCCATAGGATGGTGTAGCAACAGCGCCACTGTACAATTTCAGGCCACTGTGATATTGCACCTAAAAAAATTCAACTTTGAAAATGAATAACTTTTGAATGAAACACCTTTCAGCAGTGGGAGTACTCTTGTTTTACTCGGGGGGATAAACCCTATAACATACTTTTTTTTTTTTTTTTTTTTTTTTTTTTTGTGCTGTATTTGAATACTTACAGTTTTTGTAGTTCAAGCTCTATTCAATCAGAAAGGATCCCCCTCCCGCCCCTTCTGGCTGAATCCCATCAGATCTGTAATCCGAATGGATGCAGCAAGGGACAATCTTCACACAGTAAATGTAAGGAAAACCCTGCCCCCCTTGATGGAGGGCAGGATTTTCCTTTTGCCTACTGAAGATTGTCCCTCGCTGCACTTCATCCGGACCAAACCGAGAGGCAGCATGATGCAGGGAAAGGGGCGGGACGGGCTTTCAGACTGAATAGCTCCTGAACTACAAAACTGTAAGTATTCAAATATAGTGCTATGTGTTTTAAAAAACAAACAAACAAACCCCCCCCCCCCCAAAAAAAAAAAAAAGTTATGAAGACTTGTCCTCAAGGTTAATACAAGTATTACTATCCCTTTAACAAACTGTATGCAAGCGTACCTAGAGTTGATGCTTTTTTGAAGGCTGATCACATCAAATATTGATTTGATTTAGATTTTTCTTCTGTTCACTCACTATTCATTTTAATTGATAAAAAAAAAACTATTAACATGTCTATTTTTGAAAGCATTCTTACTTTACAGCATTGTTTCACACCTGCCTAAGACTTTTGCACAATAATGTATGCATGTGATATTATGAATAGATCTATATAAATGGAAGTGGCTATCATTTGACATGGTTTACCAACTCATTGGTGGTTATACACTAAGGTGTGATAAAGAGGTGATAAAGCAGAGATGGCTTCTTCAGTGATCTCACTTCACAAGTTCCTGTGTTATTCTATGAAGCCTATGCACTAAGGTCTCCAAAATTAAAGAAAACTTAGTGCATTGGCTCCATAGAATAACATAGGACATGTAGAAGGGGTATCACTGGAGAAGTCATCTCTGCTTTATCACACTTTAGTGTATCTCCCCCATTGTTTTGCAAATTATTTATAAAAACTTTATAAACTTCTTTGATATAACCCTGTCCTTGATTTTTATTCTGGCTTTGTAATATCTGTTTTTCCTTCTCTGGCATATTCCCTTGCCTCATATTGACAAACCATGACTAAACATGATGAAAATCAGGAATGATGTGTTTTTATAGTTAAATTATGAAGATAATTCCTGAGGAGTTAAAGCAAACAGTGCATATTTTGTTTTTACAGAATTGGTCAGTACTAGAAATTAACTTAGTCTCTGAATGTTTCTTTAGCGCCTGTGTTTGAACGGAAGTTCTGGACAAGAAGTAATCATCAGAAATGGTTTAAAAACTGTAGAATCATTGGCTTTTGATCCTATAAGCCAATTACTTTACTGGGTAGATGCTGGTGTAAAGAAAATAGAGGTATGTAATGATTATTTTATAGAATTTTTTTTTTAATACCAGGCAACCTTTCATATAGTGATTATGAATATTTTAACCTTTTGACTTGTGATTTAGGTTTTTGTAGAGTGTAATTTAAGGCAAAATCCTGTTTAAATATGGGCCTTCCCTATAAACAAGAACTGTCTGTCGTGATCCGTATCCTGTATTAGGATACTTGATTGGACTGTTACTACCAGTCCAGTGTCGCCTGACTGTGTAAGGAGCCATTCCCCTTCTTGTAAAACTGATCCACTGAGATTTATTTTATTGCGATGGGAATTAAATGGCGAGCACTGTCAATGTCACAGTACCAGTGCTAGCATAAACATGAGTATTTTCCCACATCCTTGCATGTGAAAGCCTAGCTTTTCTTTTTTTATGCTGGGATCGAAGTCCAAGGAGTAAGAATTGTTCTGTGTGCAGTGGTGTCCAACAGGTAGATCTCGATCTATCAGTAGATATCCAAGTGGTCACTAGAAGATTTATACTGAGTAGTGTTTCCCAAATCCTTCCAGAATTGTAGGAGTTAATATGATCTGGTCATTTAAAAGTTGCGCCATAGGGAACAACTAAAAATGTCCACTGATGTTAAAGGAGCAGCAAACTTTTATTTATTTATTTTTTTATTTTTATGAAACCTATCTATATGTTATAGAGCTTTTCCTGCTGAGTAAACCGAGAACACTCACACTGCTGTCAGGTTTTTTTTTTTTTTTTTTTTCAAATGTTATAACTGTTCAAATTGTCAGGAAGTGACTTAGTGCATTTACTTGCCGAAAGTTCTGACAGTTGACTCTACAGTTTGTCACATTCTGTGGATAACTATTTGCGATCTTTCAGAGAATGCAACAGAATATGGTCAATTTTTAACTTCTTCACACACAGACAAGAAGCTATCTCGGGTTCATTATATTGAAGAATTTATTGTTAACACATTCTCGTGACAACAAGGAAAGTCTTGAGAGAGTCTCTGAGGAGGGGCACTCCCCCCACAGGTCTTATCTACACATACAAAGCCATGCTAACTGGTTTCTAGGCAGATTATCAAATAATAATCATAGCTATAAGCAAAATTATGAGTCATCTATCTCTTAACCTATTATGTTATAATGAATACAAGCTACTAGACTTCCCAATTTCCCTCAGTTAACTACAACAGTTTGTGCAATATAAGCTGGGAACATATTAGTGCAACATTTGTGATCAGGGCATGAGATCAAAATCAAGTACATATACATCCAAAGGTTAATCAAGCTCTATGAAGGTAGTGAGACAAAATGTCTGTAAAACAACCCAGAGGCGCCTCCAGTCATGTCATGTTCACCCCCCCCCCCATATACTTTTGTAAATACTCTGAAGAAATGTATAACAATCACAAGGCTTGATCCAGGTGTATGGGTTTAGACACTAGCTAAGTCCTCATTAACATCCACATCCATTACTTGAAGCCTCATCAACATGGTCAACAGTGTTGGTAATGTCATCCTCATCCTGGAGAGGGGTCAATCCCAAATCCTGGTGGTTGATTAAATACTTGTTTTCTTCACAGGGATGTAGTAAAATATTCAAGGTATTTGGAAAGTATACCTTTAAGACATGAAATGAGAGAGAATAAAACAGCAACAACACAGACAAACATTATTAGACCATAAACAATCTTTGCTCCTAAAGCTCCAAACCCAGCCGCCCAGACCCAAGTTCCATTCTGTGTGTGGAATCACTGAACTATCTTCAAGTTATTTAGCTGCTTTTCTGATATCGAACACTCCCCTTGATATGTTTAAGCAACTATAATTCTTGGAAATATTGACAGTCTCCCATGTTGCTATACTGAGTGCAATTAGCCTCCTCCTTAACGCTCCCGGATCTTGCAGAGAGCATGAGTATATCCATGATATGAGAAGGGCACTGAAAAACAGGGAACACCATCCTTCACTGACCGTTGGATATGCACACACAGCAAGAGTCATTTGTAATTGTACGTCCTACACTATGGGCAAGTTGCATCAGATAAGAAAGGATAGAGTATAAGACAACAAGCATAAAACCAACAATATAAGTACATGATTAATAAAATAAAAGATTGCAAGTATCACGGAATCAGGACCAGAAAAGCTGTTATAGAAAAATACCATCAATTAAATGATTGAACAATCTTTAAGGCTTAATCACATCCAATCTGTCACTAATCTCCTCAGTTATGCTTCAATCTGCAGTCTCTTAAAATAACCCAGAGGCCCCTCCAGTTCATTTCATATTCACATTATCTAGCTGGAATCTGCTGACTAGAGTGCACTGTTAATGTAAAAAAAAGAGTTTAATTATATATGCGTATATTACATTTTATCTCAGCTGTGGGATCACACTTGTTTTATTCAGCAGGAAAAGCCTTAAAGGGATAGTAATACTTCATTTTATCTTTATTTTATTTTGTAGGCATTAAAAAAACATGAACGATGTAAGTCTTATCTCTCAAACCTTTATGGTTTAAGAGATATTCACAAGCAAAGTATCCCCCCCCCGTTCAGTCAGATCAGAAGGGAGGTGTCCAGGTAGACTGCAGAGAGGGACAATCTTCAATTAAGATAAGGGAAAAACCTGAAAAACTTGTCAAGGGGGGAAGGGCTTTCATTGTTTTCATTGTAAGAAGAATGTCCCCTTCTGTTATCTGTCTGGTCTTACAACTAGATTCACATCTGAGAAGAGATGGCTTACACTAGGTAAAAGGGGCGGGAGGGGAAACTTTGCTTATGAATAGCTCTTAAACTATAAAGGTTTGAGAGATAAGACTTATATCATTCTTCATGTTTTTTTAATGCCTACAAAATAAAATAAAGTTAAAATGAAGTATTACTATCCCTTTTAAAGTGTATGTATTTCATAACAAAAGATTACTGCTCCTTTAATAGGGGCAGTTAAAGTTAGAGAGTTCTCCAGAGCATTGATTCTCAATATTTGGTTAACAATGCTATACATATCTCACCACCATGGAAGCTTCATTTACCTGGAGGGGGAGGAGGGGAAAGGGTTGTTTCTTCCGGTCGACTATTGTATGGTATATTTTTATTTATATAGCGCCAACCAGTGTACTTGGCACTTTACAGATTACATTTAATATAGAAGGGGTACAATAAGTGCGGTGATTAAGTGCTTATATAGGCAGTCATAAGGGGAACAGGTGAGTATACATTAGGAGAAGTGTTCCCTGCCCTGTAGAGCTTACAATCTAAGTATAAGATGGGTGACGTACAGATACAAGCTGGTAGAGGAGGAAGTGCAGTGTTTGGCTTATGATGATAATGTTTCCATATTACGCTGTTGCTACAGATAAAAGGTGCTCTTTTAGCTTTGATTTAAAGTTGTTGAGGTTTGGCGAATACTGGGTGGTAGGGAGTTCCAGCGGTAGGGGGCAGCAAGTGAGAAAGCTTTCAATCGTGAAACAGCGGTAGTGGTTAAAGAGGCAGAGAGTCGTCCACCATGTGTGCTGCGTTGGTAATGTCGTTAATGTGGGTGGAGAAGGAAAGAGAAGAGTCCAAAGTTACCCCCAGGAGCCTTCAACAGTTACAGAAAATGGAGGTGTTGTGCAGGATTTAGGAGGGAAGATAAGGAGCTCAGTGTGACCAGATGGAATAATTTAGAACTATAACATTTGAAATATTGATCACTGTTTTGTACATTGTGTGACATTTGGTAAATCTGGAGAATCAGATTGCAGAGTGGGCTGTTAAGACCAGCACTCTGGCTTGTTTAAAGAATACTCCATGTGCTAAGGAATGTGAATTGACTCCTGCTGTGCTTAACTGACCAGTCAGGGGAGGTTATTACAGACCAGTTAAAATGTCCCTTTTTCAAGCACTAATTTGTATTCTGATCTTGATAAGAGTGTCTGGAAGTGTATATAAGCAGTGTGTTTTATCAATAAAGGCTGTTCTGTTCTATCCTCCTTAATACAAGTCTTGGCTGTATTTCTGGAGGGGGTTGGGCTGGGGATTCTCACCTTAGCCACTACAGGAGCGAATTCACTTGCCTCACCGGTCTACTGGCGAAGGGCCTCTGGGAACCCTACCTAGGATTCTGCAGCTAAATTCACTAGCTCTGCCAGTCTGCAAGGAGGCAGCATCCAGTTGTTCCTTCCTGAGTATCCAGGACCTCCAGGAAGCAGCAGGGCTCCAGCCGGCCGTGGAAGAGGGCAGCAGCAGTGGCGGTTCAGGAACCGACGGCCCCAAAAGGGTCCGGTAAATCCTGGTACCGTCACATCTGGTGTCAGAAGTGGGATGCCCTCTTCCTAAAGGCATCCAAACCAGCACTGGGACAATCTCCATCAGGAGATTTGGCTGGAGCCAATGGCAAGCGTATGGAGGGGTTCTACAAGCAGATGAAGCAATCCACGTTAAAATAGATCCTAGCTGCCAGAGGTGGAGAAGCAAGTGGACCCAGAAAGACTGATTTGATTGAGGCTTTGATGCAAATGGACTGTCTATTAGTTGGAACCGCTATCCCTGCAAGCCTGCAGACCAGCATGGGATCCAGGGAGAGCCCTACAGAGCATGAGGATGCCTTCACCCGAGATGTCAAGATCCGGCTTGCTTTTTATGGCCCCAATCCATCTGCTGAGGTGGTGGATAGAGTCATGGCCATGGTGACTCAGGAGAGGACAGCAGAAAGGGAGGAACGTCTGAGGATGGCAGAACTGGAGAGAGGCCAGAGAGACTCTGGATTTCCACGGAGCTGTGGATCCCGGAAGGGCAAACTGCCTCATCAAGCCTTCAGGGTGTTTGAGGAGAGCACAGGAGACATAGATGAGTACCTGCAAGATTTTGAGAGGCAATGCGCCCTTTATGAGATTGATCAGAGAGACTGGGTAACAATTCTGGTGGGCAAGCTGACTGGACGTGCAGCCGAGGCATATCGAGTCCTATCTGATGAAGTCAGCCATGATTATGCGGAGGTGAAAAGGTGCCTGCTTGCCCGGTACGCAGTTACCCCGGAAGCCTACAGGCAGAAGTTCCGGGATACCCGACGGCGACCACAGGACTCTTATGCGGAATGGGTGTACCGCATGGACCGTGCTTGTGCCAACTGGCTACTGGGCTGCAATGCAAAGACTATGGAGGATTGTCGGCAGCTTTTACTACTGGAGCAATTCTTTCAACATACGCCTCCTGAAGTTCGGGATTGGGTAAGGGACCGTGATCCAGCTACAGTAGGGGAAGCGGCCAAGTTAGCTGACAAATATGTGGAAACCCGACGGAGTGGGCCCTGGCCCTCTCCGGTCCCCCCCACAGGATCTAATGCCACCCCTCAAGGGATCCAGGTACCAGGACCCTGCCCCATTCCCATCACTAGCCGCCAGCCTAGTAGAAGGCGCAGTTCTGGCCTGCAGTGCTATAATTGTTTGCAGCTGGGACATGTTCGGAGCAATTGCCCTCAGAGACGGTCCAGACCTAGACCCATGCACCAGAGGCCAATACCTCCACCAGTCCCACCCCGGAGTGCACCAAGACAAGCCTACTGTATGGAAAGATATGTGGAGACTCAAGAGAATGGGCCCTGTCGCTCTCCTGTACAATCCAAAGGAATTACTACAGACACTCGAATGGGCCAGATACCACATCTCAGCTCCATTCCCATCAGTCACAACCAACCCTGCAGAGGGCGCCACTATGGACTGCAGTGTTATGATTGTTTGCAGCCTGGGCACGTTCGGAGCAATTACCCTCAGAGACAGTCACAGCCTGGGCTCTTGCCCCAGCAGCCGGTATCTCTACTGGTCCCACCCCAGAGTGTACCAAGACAAGCCTACTGTGGAGAGGACCCTGGCACTGAACCTAGGGAGTATAATTTATCCATGCCCATGGGAGTGGATTACAATAGTGCCCCTTTTGGCAGGGACAAAGTGTGGGGACCGATCCACGAGGTGAGCCTGGTCCAAACCGCCAGCACAGATAACCGAGGACACCATGGTCAGACAGTGCTGGTGAACGGGCAGCTAGCCAAGGGGTTGAGAGACACTGGGGCCACAATTACTATGGTACAACCCCACCGGGTCCCCCACAGGCAGAGAACTGGCCAGACAGTGGCTGTACAAGTTGCTGGAGGAGCCATACACCAGATTCCCTTGGCCCGGATCACATTGGATTGGGGTGCTGGTGAAAGAGACTGTGAGGTGGGAGTGATGTCTGGCATCCCAGCTGAGGTACTGTTAGCAAATGATTTGGGGTATCTTACCAGTGCCTTCGCAAGCTCCATGTCTGTACAACCCCAAAGGTGGCTGCATTTCTGAATATGGTTGTAGGAAAAATGGACAGTTGTTACACAGCTGGAGCTTCTCCCTCCACCTTTACCATTCAGTGCGGACCTAGCAGGTCCAACAAAAAGGCTGATAGACTATCCTGGCAAGAAGTTGCCTGAAAGACTTTGTGGACAGTGCAGAGGTGGATCCGTTGGGATCACACCTGGTCTGTCCAAGACTTTGGGGGGGGAGTAGTGTGACCAGATGGAATAATTTAGAACTATAACATTTGAAATATTGATCACTGTTTTGTACATTGTGTGACATTTGGTAAATCTGGAGAATCAGATTGCAGAGTGGGCTGTTAAGTCCAGCACTCTGGCTTGTTTAAAGAATACTCCATGTGCTAAGGAATGTGAATTGACTCCTGCTGTGCTTAACTGACCAGTCAGGGGAGGTTATTACAGACCAGTTAAAATGTCCCTTTTTCAAGCACTAATTTGTATTCTGATCTTGATAAGAGTGTCTGGAAGTGTATATAAGCAGTGTGTTTTATCAATAAAGGCTGTTCTGTTCTATCCTCCTTAATACAAGTCTTGGCTGTATTTCTGGAGGGGGTTGGGCTGGGGATTCTCACCTTAGCTACTGCAGGAGTGAATTCACTTGCCTCGCCGGTCTACTGGCGAAGGGCCTCTGGGAACCCTACCTAGGATTCTGCAGCTAAATTCACTAGCTCTGCCAGTCTGCAAGGGGGCAGCATCCAGTTGTTCCTTCCTGAGTATCCAGGACCTCCAGGAAGCAGCAGGGCTCCAGCCGGCCGTGGAAGAGGGCAGCAGCAGTGGCGGTTCAGGAACAGACGGCCCCAAAAGGGTCCGGTAAATCCTGGTACCGTCACACTCAGTCTTGGACATGTTAAGTTTTAAGCGACGATGAGCCATCCAGGAAGAGATAGCAACAAGGCAATCTGAGACCTGCTGCTATATTTCAGGTGATATTGAGGGTGCGGAGAGAGATTTGCGTATCGTCTGCATAGATATGGTAGTTAAAGCCAAATGATTTTATCAGTTGCCCCAGGGAGAGTGTATACAGTTGAACAATATGGTAGGCTTTCCTGAGATCTGAGGACATACTGGGAGCATGTTGTCACCCTTCCTTTTCTCTGCTTACTGAACAAAGTCTAAAACATCAACTGCTTGTCCTTTGCTATATTATGATATACTATGTCATGTTATATGATATGCTATACTATTCTGTGTGTATACTGCAACTACTCCTGATCTTTTTTACGCTATGTTGAAAATTTCAATAAAAAATTTTATATACATCCTCCTTCCCTCCACTTTACCCTCGCCTCCTTCTTCCAGTTTTAAGTGACTTGTCACAAAAGGTGTTTTTTTTTCTCTTATGTTTTTTTTTCTTATCTAGTCTGTGTGGCTGTAAAACCCCCCATTAGGCTTGCTTTCATTAACTGGCTTCTTTGTTCATGGATTGCCCAGTTCACAGGTTCATTTAAGGATCTTAAACCTGTGGAGGTTGACTTGACTTTTTAGATCTTTACGTCTCTGTGTGTCTCTGAAGTGCTTCACTGTACTGCAAATGGGAGCCTGAAGAATGAAGCTTCAGGTGAGTTAAGCTTTTGAGTGCTATGGTCCTATTTATGTCCCTATTCTACTGGCACACACCAAGTTGTTGTTTTTTTTTTTCATGTAATGCACTCTATTCTCGGTTTTTATCATACAGTGTATGTAAGTTTCTGCTGTGGCTATATTTACTGTAAGGGCTATTAACCCCTTGTGTTTGTTTTGTCTGTTTTTGTAGTTGGGACATTCCTCCTTATATGGGACAGATATTTCAGTTCTCCAAGATTTCCTATTCATTTACTCACTTTTTATCTCACCCCATTCATCTTGTGGGTCAGAGTGGGCTCATATTAAATAGAATGACATGTTCTTCATAATGGCCACATTAGAGTCCTATCAAGCCTCAGGAGGGGGTGCAGTTTTTCAGTGGTGGAGAGCCATCTTTTGCTTTACATGTATTTTAAAACCTCAACCCCCAGCATCTCCTGTTTTCTGGGTTTTCTAGGTAGAAAGGGGTGGTCTTTCAGTAGCCATCTTTCCTTGTAATTGCACAGGCAATGCAGAGGCTGGTCTCTACCTTCATATAAGTAATTTTTCATATTTCTAAATCCTTTTCTCTTACCTTTCTGCTATTTGGACTACTACCAATAAATAGAGGCATTATTAATGGCCCAGGTTGTATACATTCTTATTGATTTCGTTTGATAAGAATACTGATCAGCTGCAGATTGAACTCAACCAAGGAACACTGGAGTGGTATTGATATTGAAATGCATTCAAACTCAGAGGCTGGTCAAGCCTCCATCTCTAGTGAGTATCAATTCACAAGTGGGGATGTTTATTAAAGAACAAAGTCAATATACTGCCAAAAGAGAGTGCTCACAGAGGTGCTGCTGAGCTGTCTGTTTTCTACTCTTGTTCTTGCAGCTAATTGGCCTTCAAGGGTCACATGACCAGGTGACCAGGCTACAGCTTAACGCAACTATAGGAGCGAGGGGACCAGTCATGACCAAGAGCCACCTTGGGTCAAGGACTTAAAGTCCTGTATGGCACAGTTTCCTCTTTCTCTCCAGGAGGTTCTTCAGTCCACTTCCTTAAGGTTTGTGACCCCTAAGGTATCTGGCATTCCTGATCTATCTGATTCCTCTCTGAAGTATTCAGATGGGGATTATGAGGATGGTGTGTGTTCTGAAGATGCTTCTTCCCAATTTCATGGTGACACCTTTGAAGCTGACCCTGAACCCTCTGCTGAGGGTCTCATTAAGGTGGTATTAACTACCTTAAACATTCCCTCTACGCCTGCAGACACTCAGGCTACTTCTGACATCTTTCAGAGCCGCAATAAGTCCTGTACTGTTTATTCCATCTAATCCCACTCTGGATAAAATTATTCTGGGTGAGTGGAAAGCTCCTGACAGGTGTCTTACTTTGTCTAGGGGATTCTCTAAGCTATATCTCTGAAGGTGCCTTGGTGCAATGGGCTACTCCTCCACAGGTTGATTCTCCCATTTCCGGGCTCTCTAAATCCACTGCTTTGGCAGTTGCAAATGCTTCAGCTCTTAACCCTTTGAGTGCCAGAAAGGTACACAACTGACTGACAGAAATCTTGCAGTGGTCTTTAAGGCTAATTTCACTGCCATTGGTGCGTCCTTGAGACCCACCTTGGCTTCTGCCTGGGTTAATAGAGTCATTGCTGTTTGGACTGAACAGCTGACTGCTGCTGTCCACAAGGGTGTTCCAAAAGCTGACCTTTTATCCTTTTTGGCCAGCATTTCTGAGGCGCATCACTATGTTACTGACACTTTTTGATGCTGTTAGGTTTGAAGCTAAGGCCTCAGCCTTTTCTGTGACTGCTAGATGTATGCTGTGGCTGAAGATCTGGTCTGCTGACTTAATCTCTAAAAAATCACTGATTTATCTTCCCTTTCAGGGTACCTCTTTTTTTGGCTCTAGCAATTGGCTGGTGCATCTGCCTGCAGTTCGCCATCAGCCTATTTTCATGATCTCTTATCGATTATTACATATGATGCTTGTTACCCCCCCAGGCTGCACATTGCATAGGTCTCACTTCCAGTTCCTTATGTCCTAAGTGTCAAGATCCTGTGTGTCTCTGCTTCATAGGATATATTATTGTTTTTGGTCTAAAGTTCTTTCCTACATCATGACTAAGATTGGAATACCGATTGAGTATGTCTCCCCTGCGTTCCTTCTGGGAATATACGATTCTTCATGTCATTTGACAGCTTGCCAGGTTAAATTGGTAGACTTCGCGATTATGGTGGAGCTGAAATGCATCCTTACACTCTGGCTGTCTCCTAGCCCCCCTCTTCTCCAACAATGGACTCTTAAACTCTTCCACTTCACTAGACTACACTGGAGTCTGGCCCTTTCTGACAAGGAGGTGTTGGGCACCCACTTCATTGCCCTATGGGAACCACTTCCCATCAGGCGGATTTCTATTGATGCTTTAAATACGCATCATGGCTGGGGGAGAATTGTTGACAGATGAATCCCTGGAATCTCTTTTGGAAACTGATGAAAAGGGAAGCAACTGCCTCACCTCCGTGCTTACCAGATATGGATGGGGAGGGGGGCCTGGACTGCAGCTGATATGATCCCTTGAGATTCTCTTGATTTTAGTTTTAGGGCTTATCTAGGGTGTGTGGGGGGGTAGTCTCCTTTGGGACATGCTCATATTTTCTATTTTCAGTTTTATAGTTGTTTTGATGTTTGACTTAACATGATGGACATACTCACGTGTAGGGTGGTCTCGTTGAGCACCTGGATAATCGTATGATGACCCACCCACACATTCTTATTTTGTCTCCTTTCATTTACTTACTCCGGGATCTTAATACTCTTGAACATGTACTGTCTGTGTATGATGTTTCTGCTATACTGTTGGAGGAGGTATTTTTATTTCTGAAACCTGGTGCACTGGTACTGGAACACTTCTTAAAGGGATAGTAATACTTAATTTTATCTTTATTTTATTTTGTAGGCATTAAAAAAACATGAAGAACGATATAAGTCTTATCTCTCAAACCTTTATGGTTTGAGAGAGATTCACAAGCAAAGTATCCCCCCCTGTTCAGCCAGATCAGAAGGGAGGTGCCCAGGTAGACTGCAGAGAGGGACAATCTTCAATTAAGATGAGGGAAAAAGCTGAAAAAACTTGTCAAGGGGGGAAGGGCTTTCATTCTTTTCATACAAAGAAGATTGTCCCCTGCTGTTATCTGTCTGGTTTTACAACCAGATTCACATCTGAGAAGAGATGACTTACACTAGGAAAAAGGGGCGGGAGGGGAAACTTTGCTTGTGAATATCTCTTAAACCATAAAGGTTTGAGAGATAAGACTTGTATCATTCTTCATGTTTTTTTTAATGCCTATAAAATAAAGTTAAAACGAAGTGTTACTATCCCTTTAATGTACACGTTTCATGTTTATCCAAAGTGTAATATCTATTATACATGCTTTGTTACTTATCTAATGTCTGTATTATCCCTGATATTGTAGACAGTGGGTTTTGATACAAATGCTCTTCCATTAAATGAAAACTATCTTTCATGTTAGGTTGCCAATCCTGATGGGGACTTGAGGCTTACTATTGTGAATTCAACTGTTCTTGAGCGACCAAGGGCTCTTGCTTTAGTACCAAAGGAAGGGTGAGTGAATCCTGTTATACAAAAGTATAAAAGCATAGCTGTTTAGTAATTATCATGAAATGTATTAAAAATGCAATCTGCGAAAGCGAACACTTCCCTATAGAAAACACTTTCTGATTGATTTTTATGGCGAAAGAATTTCATTAGAGACCAATGCTACTGTTCATAAATAGAAAGCTAATGTACCCCGATGCCCATGTCTGGAGATAGAGCAGAGAATGAGTAAACTAAGCAAGATGTTATCAGAGACTCTCTACAGCAAGAAGTGTAGTCAAGTAATATTACAGGATATTCTAAACCTGACCTGCACAAGACACAAGGTGAGAGGGTTTTAACCACTGTCCTGACCTGCAAATTATAGGGTGTTCAGGTTTGGAGAGCCACTCCCTGATGAAGACTCAAAGGGTGTAATACCAGAAAACGATGACGATACAGCGAGAGAACATTGCTGGATACAATTTGACCAATACGTTGACAGTGCAGGTTCTAGAGGGACCAGCTTGAGAGTGAGGCTTGAGTACTCAGTCAGTCATAAACTGACAGAGATGCCTGTAAAACTGGGAAACAGATGCTGAAATTATGCTCTGGTGATTGAAAAGAGCATTGCTGCAATACAGGCTTTGATTGAGGCAGGTGGTAGAATAAAGTGGTCTGTAACAGGCTAGTTTTGATGCAGGCAGGAATAGTGAAATGGCTGTTTAACAGTCTGTGCTGAGGCTGCCAGCAGACAAAAATACTTTTGCTTAGCATTCTGGTTGGAGGCAGGCAACAGACTGTGATTGGTTATACAATGCAAGGGTCACAGTAGCATTCAAGGAAGCAGAAACAGAACTTAGGAATGTGAACATTGAGACACTATACTCGTTTGCTGGACCCCCTGGGCTTCTGCATTGGAGACCTGTCCCAGTGAGCTGAGAGAAAATCAGATAAGGGCAAAAGCAGCCAGAATGGAGTCTTACCCTCTTACTCGGTACTAATTTTAATACTTAATGATTGTGAACGAGGAGAGGTGATCCCCCATTCTCTATGTTGAAGCTTCTGTGATGATTGCCCTTGTTATTATCCGTTTATAACTAGTTATTTCTCATTTGACCACTGTGGAACACGAGAACCATTTTGTAAAGTATACTCCCATCGGAGGGCGGGGCACTTGCATAAAAAGCTCTGGAGACTCCCTCTCTGCTCCAGTTTACCCCAACCAGACACCCTTCATTTTACCATTAATTCATTTTCTCTTGGCCTATGTGGAACACAGGAAAAATTGGGGTAAAGTCCTGTACTCTGGAGGGCAGGCACTTCAAAAAAAAATCAAGCCTCTAAAATGGAGACTCTTCTTCCCCCACCTCCTACATCCAGTTTTAACATATAATGAAGGCAAGATAATGCAAAAGTGAGGTGAAAGAAGGAAATTTCCTGAACAAGAAGCCAAAGACACCCTCTCTGCCCCTGGACTCAAACCACAGTTTTTTTTTTCTCCATTTGGGAGTCCTGTGGACTAAAAGAAAATTATTTAACTGTAAATGTATTTTTTTTTTTTCCTCTTTTGTCAATGTGAAACACAGGAGTCATGGGGATACATCAAAGCTATCCACCAAGATTCCTCGGGGGGGAAAGAGAAAAACCCTCCGCAGTACTAAACTGGTAAAACATGAAACTCTGGTGACAACTGACATCAAACTTACGCACCAAACAAAAGTGATATCAACCTAGGTGGTCAGGGCAAAGATTCTCGTGGTCTGTAATTTGATACATTTTTAGCCTCTCTTTTGTGGACAGGTACAACTCTAGCCACTTTCCAGGCTTTGAGCATATGCACACATGACAAGGAGGCATTAATTAGGGATGCAATAGGATTGGCAGTGACTGAGGCACTGAGTTTTAATAACATTGCTGGTAATTGGTCAGAGCCAGATTGCGATTTTTAATTTTTGGGTTAAGGAGGTGGTCATATATTTCATTTACTAACATGAAAGTTAGTTCATTAGCATCATTGGACCAGGTAGCAAGTGACAGACTGTTCCTTGCACGTTTCTACTTCAGAATTACCTTTCTTTTGTGTAATCAGGGTGGTGGCACATCCAACAAATTAGCGGTTAAATGCATTAGCTATTGCTTTAGGGCACTGTATTGTTTCTTTTTCCTATTGCTATAGTTGATGGGTGTTGGTTGATGGTTACAGGAGTTGTAGATTTTTTTTAATAACCTTCCAAAAGTTGACCCATTTTGATATGTTATTGTTAGTTGTTAGTAAAATATTGAGCTTTTGCCAGTTTTGTTTGCTTTGTGCAAGTATTCAGCAATTTCCTGCATGCAGTGTTATCATAAGCGGAGCCAGTTTGTTTAAATTTTGTCCATAAGGCATCTCTAAATATGTGTAACTCAAGCAGGTCAGCTGATACCCAGGGTAGATGGGCACACCTTACCCTGATATTCCTTAGTGGGGCATGGTTATTATAGACCTGTAAGAATTCCAAATTAAAGAAATTAAGTTGAGTCTAGATACAGCATTAGGTGATCTCTAAATGATGGGCAATTTATTAAATCGTTTACGGAAGAATGGAGATTAGATTTTCTGAACGATCTAGTAATTATGACTTTGGGGCATGATTCGATTTTTATTTTGCGAGCACAGTAGATTATGGAGTGATCGCTAAACACATTTTCTAGTACATCCGACTCTTCCATTCTGCCTGGGCAAGATGAAAGGATCTATCCTACCAGAGTATGGTTGGATGTTTTAAAATTTATGTGAGAAGGGGAGGAGACTAGCTATGACATGTTCAGTGTCTTAAATGAACAGAATCTTTCATTCCTGGAGTCCAGCTAATTAAAGGGTTAGTAGAGTCTGATTCTAATAACCTTTTATATTGTAGATATTTAAAAAAAAAAAAATAAATTAACTGGAGCAAGTCCAGTCTCTCAAACATTTGTTTGAGAACTATAAGGTTTTAAAGTTCCCCACTCCCTACCCTTTCACTGACGTTGCCTCTAGCTCACAGAAGGAGATTGTGGTCCCGGGACAAGCAGGCAGCTCTTCAGCAGTACTAACATAGCACTATCTAAAAAGAAATACATAATTGGAACGGTCTACAAAGTGTGCTTGCAAACCAGGCACACTTTGTAGACAGTTTCAATGACGAGACACAGTCGGGTCACACAACTCGAATCTCCTTCTGTCAGCTCTACAGCTCATGTCGGTGAAAGGGAAGGAAGGAGCTTTAAAACCCTGGCACGTGCAGGTTTTGGTACCTGTTACTTCTCAGGAAAGGTATGTGGGACTATTTCAACCTTTTCATATTTCAAAAAAAATATGTGGATACAGTTTCATTCTGGACTTGAAGCTCTTGAACTGTTTTGTTTTTGCACCCTGCTCAGGATGGAGTCCTTGGACTCTGGTAACTCTACCATGTGTTCAGAAGAGTTCTTGGACTCGCTGAACATAAATTTTGCTATCCATGCAGATTGTCATTGTTTCTTGTCTTTTACATTTCAAGACTGTCCTTTTTAGTTTATCGCCTTTTCCTTTGGGTTGGCATCTGCTCTGTGGGTTTTACGAAGTTCAAGTAAGCCCTGGTGTCTCAAATTTACTCTCCAGTGATCTCCTTAACTCCCCATTTGGGTGACCTTTTATTAAAGGCTACTTGAGCAATGTGTTACGTACCCCTCTGGCACTCAAAGGGTTAACATGAAATTGCACGTCTGTACAGAACAACCTGAGAAACAAGTGCTTAATATCTGAGACAGAAATATGCACAAAACAACTTATGTCCAATCAGAAGTGTTTTGACTTTTCAAATATATTGTTCATGAGGAGGTTAAAGAAATTGACTCTAAACCAAAAAAATTAACAAAAAATATTCCCTTCCTTGATCATTCCAAGCAATATTAAACTAAATCTATCAAATGAGCAACGCTTACTCATCCAAAACATATATCTTTTTTTTTTTTTTTTTTATCAAGTTGATAAAAAAACATAAAAGTGATCATTCTCATACGTGATGGAAAGCATGTAAAGTTCCCCCAAACGTTGCTTTAATTCTATCAGTTTTCATGTTGGTTAGTGTTTTTTTTGCCACAAAAGCAAAACTCATGACAAAACATCAGTACCTGCCTTCCACTGGAATTCCTGCATATAGTGCAGTTCTTCAACTTTTTTTTTTCTTTGCGTTAAAATCACTGTTAATGTAATGTCACACAAGTGGAGCGTTTCCACCATCTATTGACCCTTGTTTACTCTCCAGTATAAAAGGGGGTGCCCCTTTACCACGTCTGTCAGTCTGAGCTTGGAAATGAAAAAGCTGCTGAAATTGTGATGTTAGGTGGTGGTAGGCAGACAAGCAAAGAGAGAGAACTGGAGTTACATGATTTACAAAATGTTTGTGGTAACCAGTTCTCTCAAAATCCTGGGCTACAGGGATCGTGGGTGTTTGAAAGGAGAAAAAGTTAAAACAAAACCTGGGGGAAAAAAAACAAAACTCTTTTTGACTGATAGGTGACAGAGACAGGTGATTCTACCAGATACTGCACCAGAGACCTAATATGATGGGAGTTTCTGAGCTTTTATAGTATCAAAACATTAATTCCCCTTGCCATAGAAATCTTAGGTGGAAATGATCAAGTTCTCTATGGAATTTTATTGTCGGTAGTGAAAAGGCAGAAATCTTGATGGATTTTCTATCCACAGGAATTAATGTGAAAAAGGAAACATTTCCTCAAGTTCCAGTAATAAGAAAACACAACTTTTCATCCATCTCTAGATGAAATTAACTGTAATCAGTTAATTGGATGAATGAGAATGTAGATTTCATCTTATGTTTTTTGCCTTTTAATTGAAATACATTTGATTGGAAGAGTAATGAATTCTCTTTGACAATTTGTTTGCTAATGTTTTATGCTGAAAGAATCTAAAAAGTGAAATGTTAATGTTTAAATGTCATTTTCAGCCTCATGTTTTGGACAGACTGGGGAGATGAACAACATGGTATCTACAGAAGTGAAATGGATGGCTCCTCCGTGAAGTATCTAGTTTCAGATGGCATTAAGTGGCCCAATGGCATTTCTGTGGATGAGCAATGGATCTACTGGACTGAAGCTTACATGGACAGAATTGAGAGAATGGATTTTGATGGCCAACATCGATTCGTTATATTAGATAATCTGCCTCACCCTTATGCAATAGCAGTTTTTAAGGTAACAGTCTATCAGCTTATGCATTTCTTTGTAACATTAGCTTCCTGATCTGCCTTTATTCATATACTAGCACAGTGATTCTCAACATTAGTCTTTAGGACACACAAACAGGTAACATTTTGAATGCATCCTTGCTTGTTTGTAGGTGAGTAATCAGTGGTTCAGTCATTTTGATTCATCAGCTTGTGCTGAGTTAGGGGTTTCATTAAAAACTCAGCTTGTTCTGTGTCCCTGCTGATTTTTCTTTAGCTGGTAGCTGGATTTTACATTGCGAAAAAAGCACAGGAGAAGCAAAATATACAGGTGACATTAATGCATTTAATAACGTCTTAACATCGTTGATGAGGCTGAAAAAAGACTTAGGTCCTTGAAGCCCAGCCATATCAGCCCTGTTTATCCAGAGGAAGGCAATAAAACCCCAATTCTTTAAAGCCATTTCCAATTAAGCCCCAAGTGGGTAAAACAGTTATTTCCTGACTCCAAATGGCAGTCAACATCATATCTGCTTTGAAGCCAATTGTCATAATTCTCAATATTGTTCAGTGCTACATAGGTATACATTACTTTTTTTTTAAAGCAGTTACTGTATCTGTAAGCACAGCATCCCGAGGCAAAGCTTTCCAGAACTTTACTCCCTTACTATAAAAAAAAAGTGTCTACCTTTCCTCTAGTCCTAATGGATGATCTTGTTCATCTCTCAGCTGTTTGGGTAAATAGTTGATTGGAGAGTTCTTTGTATTCACCTTGAATATATTTGTAAATGGTAATCATATCACTCCTTAGGTGTCTCTTCTCTAATTAAGCAAATCCAGTTTGGCTAGCTTCTCTTTAGAACTCCAATCCTTCATTCACTTTATTAGATTTCTTGCACACGTCTGCACTTTTTCCTTTCAATAATGTATTTTTCTCTTTCGTCCAGTATGGAATACAGGTACCATGGGAGGTGATATTCCTTTGAGAGATGATCTTCCGTTGGTAGGCAGAACATAAGATAACATAAGATAAGGTCTTGAGGGTGAAGCCTTTCCTCCCCTTCTACAGTCTACTATAATTGGCATATAATTGCTTTACAGAGAGCATTTACTCTCTTCAGATCTGTATATTTTGGCCTTTATGTTCAGGGTTTTAAAGAATCCTATAATTGTTCAGTTAAACTTAGTTTTTGTTGTAAATCCCAGAATATTAAATTAAATTGAGACAGTATAGATGGAAATAAAGGTGGGGACATTCATGTATGATTTAAGGAATTATGAATGACTATCCTCCACCAATAATTAAATTGAAAAAGGGGCCCGTTCAATCAAGGTAATAATTGTATACACAGGGGTAAGGCAAGTAATTTAACAAAAACATGGATTAGTGACAACTGAGATTACACAGTGTACAATAAAAAGACTATGGGATACACAAGTTCCCAAAGTCTTGTTTAAAATCTTATATGATCCTGAAACAGTGTCTCTTTTATAGAATTGTGAACTGTTCTCCTCTTTGAGAGTCCCCTTTTTTTGTAAAACCATAATATCAGGTAAAAAGAGGGTACATTCTGAAGCAAGTCAAATGCATCATAAGGGA
This sequence comes from Rhinophrynus dorsalis, assembly GCA_037306005.1. Lineage (NCBI taxonomy): Eukaryota > Metazoa > Chordata > Amphibia > Anura > Rhinophrynidae > Rhinophrynus > Rhinophrynus dorsalis. Next base: position 233,968,125 of record CM074724.1, on the reverse strand, counting down.
AACTTTTTTTTTTTTTTAATCTGCTTATTTAAATAGAACTTCTAACTCCTAGAATGCTGTGAGTTATCCAGTGCATTGCCTTGCAATGCACTAGGAATCTAGTGGTTTAATCCACATTGAAATATGTGCTTTTCTTTTATCTTTCAATTTAAAAGGCTCAAGGAATACAAACACCTAAAATGTTTGCTTGTTATATACACGTAAATATCCTATAGTCCATGCTATCATCTTTAGAAATTACCTATTTATTTTAGGTCTGAAAATCTAATCTTAAAGTGATAGTAGTGTTTCACAAAAATAGCAGCTCCAATTAATCTTCATGGTATTTGGGCCATGGAGAGTGTTATTTCAATACTGTCAGACTTGTAGTTCAACAGTAATTGAATGATAAAGTATCTACCCCCACTACTTTTACCTAGTGTAAGCCACCTCCCTTCAGATGTGGAATCTGGTCTCTAGACCTTACAGGCCTCAGCAAGGGACAGTCTTCTTACAGTGAGCATAAGGAAAACCCTGCCCCCCTTGACAAGTTTTTCAAGTTTTTCCTTATGCTCACTGAAGGTTGTCTCTTGCTGCGATCCATCTTGACAGTCTTGCTGCTCTGAGGTGAGCAGTGTTACATCAGTAAAAGGGGAGGGAAGGGGAACATTATCATACAATTACTCTTGAACCACTACTCCGACCGTATTGAAATAACACTCTCCCTGGCCCAAATATACTATGAAGACTAATTGGAGCGGATTTTTTTGTGAAAAATTACTATCCCTTTAAACTGCTATATTTAACAACCATTCTGACTTATGCAGGGGAACCTCAACTCCCATTTCCCCAGCAATATAGATTGGGAGTCTCAGAAGAGTGAGCGCTGTATTGTTTATAATTGGCCTGAGATAAGGAAAATAAGTTGAAGTAATTTCTCTTGAGTCCAACATGTGGTTAAGCTCCCTCCTCCAGGAGGACTGGGCACTTAAAAAAAAAATACAGGGTCTTTGGGCTGGAGACTCCCTCCTCTTCTTCCAGCTCAACCTCTTAGTTTTTCTAGGCTTTAATATTTTTTTATTATATATGGAGCTTTATTGTTCCCCATTAGATAGGCTCCCATCACTGGCTTCCCTAGGGTTGGATTGCCCAGTGCACTGGTGCTTATGGACCTTTTCACCTGTGGAGGTTGACTTTGTGATATGTCTGCTCCTCTCCTAGAGAGTCTGCCCTATTAAGATGGGAGCCTGAAAACATGGTGAGTAAGCTTTTGAGTGCATTGTATGTCCAATTCCGAGCCTTCCATACTGTGTGTGTGTGTGTGTGTGTGTGTGTGTGTGTGTGTGTGTGTGTGTGTGTGTGTGTGTGTGTGTGTGTGTGTGTGTGTATGTGTATGTGTACTTTATTCACTCATTTCCAGCTCCTGTTCTCTCCATTAGCCATGTGGCACAGATGGCTGCAATAGATTCTTGTTTTAATTTTTTCCTTGCCCTTAAGTGCATATACTACTATTCACACAAATGTGTTTTTTTTGGGGGGGAGGGGGTTCTAGATGCTGCCACGTTGTTTTGATCTTTGGTCTTTGTTGTTTATTTCACTGCCCCTCTAAGTACCGGAGCCTGGCCATCTTTGCTCCATAGACTTTAGTGGGGAAACTTATTTGGGACATATCTCTGCAAGTGTTTATGCTAGAACGGTCAGAGAGGGCTCTTTTTTTTTCTTTTTCTCCTCTTCTCATGCTATATCACGTAATCCACGTTGAGTGTCCACGGAGTGCATAGCAACACATGGATGGTGAGCCACACATTGCTAAGCAACAAGAAAAGGATAATACTACATTCCCAGGTTTCCTGGCTTTTTTCTGATTGGGTTGCACACTTTCTGGTGGTCTTCTTACTTCTCCCTTATCATATGCAGAAACTGACTCTCCTGCTCTCTTCTCCATGTTAATCCTTTGCATAACAGAAAAGTACTGTTTTGTGTCTTTCGAGGGGCTTTACCTTAAACTGGGGATACCTTCAGCTAGTTTTATCTAATTTTAGACCGTTTTGTCTGGACATATTTGACCCTAAGGGGGCATATGGGGAAACCCAGGGCTAGGTATTCAGGGGCTTCCCTTAGTCACTGTTCCTTATGCCATGCTGGGCTTCCAAGGGAATATTCTTGGGCTCATGTACTGTGGCCCATTCTACACCCCCAGGGCCATTCAGCACTGACCAGGAGCCTTCTTCGGTAAAAAAAAACCTGTTGTCATCTGTGGCAACTATTCCATCTTCCACTCGGGGGTCTCCTTTCCTGGACACACTTACTCACTATTAAACAAGTTGAACCTATTTTTAAAGGGATAGTAATGTTTCACAATAAAAGCAGCACCAATTAATCTTCATGGTATTTGGGCTATGGAGAGTGTTATTTCAATACTGTCAAGAGTTGTAGTTCAAGAGTAACTGAATGATAAAATATCCCCCTCCCTCCCCTTTTACTGATGTAACACTGCTCACCTCAGAGCATAAAGGTGGTGCCTAGGAGGATCTCAGAGAGAGGGACAATCTTCAATTAGGAAAAGGGAAAAACCTGTCAAGGAGGCAGGGTTTTCCTTATGTTCACAGTAAGAAGATTGTTCCTCTTTGTGAGCTGTCTGGTCTTAAGACCAGATCCCACATCTGAGGGGGAGGTGGCGTACACTAGGTAAAAGGGGCGGGAGGGGGATAGTTAATCATCCAATTACTCTTGAACTATAACTCTGACAGTATTGAAATAACACTCTCTATGGCTGAAATACTATGAAGGTTAATTGGAGCTGCTGTTTTTGTGAAACATTACTATCCCTTTAAAGGGCATACTCAGGTTATTGGGGCATCTTCTGAGAAAGAATTTGCTTCAAAATATGAGGAGGATATGGACTCTTCTTTTTCCTATGAGGCTGAAAGAATTAAAAACTCCAGATAAGAGACTCTTCCTCTGTAAAGTGTCTCTAAACCTTACCCTTTGATGCCTGAAGCGCTAGCACAGTGGGCTTCTCCCCAGCTGTTAACCGTCCTATTTGATGCCTGTCTACAAACACAGCCCTTCCCCTTGCAGATGCTGCTGGGTTGAAGGACTAGGTGGATAAGTTACTGGGTTACTTGCTTAAAGCCAATTTTATTTATTTTTTACTGGGACAGTGCTGAGGCCTATTTTTGCTGCTGCTTTGGTCAGTAGAGCGATTTCTGTGATGCAGTGCTTTCAGATGTTCCTAGCGAACACATACTTATGCTTGATAACATTACTGAAGCTAATGCCTATATCACTGAAGCCCTCTTTGATTCGGCTAGGTTTTCAGGCAAATCCTCAACCTTCTCTGTTGCTGTGCACCACTCCTTGTCGCTCAATAATATGATGCCCCAGGTTACGGCAATACGTGTTGGGATGGGTAGTTGCTAAGAGGGATTTCAGTTCCGGACGACTTCTGATTTTCTTCATCCTTTCACGGTTCACTACAGTATAAGTATTCCTTTTACCCACAATTATGGGTTGATATTTATTTTACCAATGGATATTTTTACTTTACTTTTCTTTCATAGGATTTAGTATGTCTATATCACGTTGCTTTGCATTGGTATCACTTATGTATTATTTCTTTTTGCAGCAAGTATTTTATGAGGGAATACTTATACCTGTAGTTTTACTCTTGAAATATTATTGAATAACTTAGTGAGCTGAGCTAACGGAATATTTGCTTTACATATGGTATTATATGGTGGATATCTGCTTATATATAGAAGTGGAGTATTTCAGCCCCATTCATATTTTCCTTACGTAAAGGGCATTATATCAGTCTAGGATGTGCATCTCTGTTCAAAGTTTTTAAGTGTTTTTAATGGTCATTCTTTTGATATTTTCTATAAATAAAACATTATTTTTTCCATACACTTTTTGTACTTATTTGAGTGCATTATCTATAAGACTCCCTGTTCTGAAGGATTTTGGAGAGATTCCTCTTCTTTTTTTCCCTCCTTTCCTTAGAGTTTACTTAGACTTTTTGAGTCTTAGAGAGCACTGTACTATTTCAGTGTATTTGATCTTTGAGCACTAGTATGCTCACCAGTGCCTACCTGTTTTTGTTTATGCAATATTTGGCCCATGACCCAATCTTCTAAGAAGTTCCTTGTGTTCTTGCCAGTTCAGGGAAAGTCCTCAATTGGGCACAACCTGAAGCAGATCATTAGAGATGCCTCTGGTGGAAAGAGTACCCCTTTGCCTCAGACTTCCACAAAATGGTACTTTTTGGCAAGGAAGACACATGTATTTAGTTCCCCCAGCTAATCCAGGGTGCTGAGAGTGCAAAACCCTCAGGTCTCCCAAGCACTCCCTCCCGGAAAGCCCAGACAGACCTTGCAGAAGATTTCTTCTACTGTCAAGTCCAAGTCTGGCAAGCCAGCCTCAGCATGACTTGCGGAGTCCTGGTACTTTACTGCCTGTAGGTGTTTGTCCTCTACCTTTTTCAAGATGCCTGGGCATCCTCCATAATGGGCCAGAGGGTTTTACTGTTTGCTTTGAAAAGGGTACTACTAGATTTCAAGATCCTTCCTTCCTACCTCTTCTACCAGATAAAGTGCATTTCTTCACATTTGCAGTCTCTTCTCAAATAGACAAACACATTCTGGTACCAGTCCCTGCCCAAGAGCCCTTTTCCGAATTTTATTTCAACCTTTTTGTGGTTCCCAAAAAAGGGCAGTGGCTGCTGCCCTATTCCAGACCTAAAATAGCTCAACCACTACAAGGTTGCTTTGACTTCAAGATGGAATATTTGTGCGCCTGGATTCTAGTGCATCATGGTTGGACCCTCACCTAAAGAACTCTCCTGTCCCATCCCAGGTTCTGATATTTTTGGGCATGAAGTTCAGCACAATCCAGGGGGAGGGTGTTTCTTACTGTGGATAAGATCCAACTTACATCTCATGATATGTCATTGGCTCTTGAGTTGCCCTTGGCTGTGATTCGAGACTACATTCTAGTCCTGTGTCCTATGGTGTCTGCTCTGAAAGCAACCCCCTATGCTCAGTTTTACACGAGGGAACTCCAATGGGACATACTCAGTTTGTGGTCCTGTCAGCGAACCTATCTCTCAAGAAGTGACCCTGTCTCTGCAAGTAAAGAAGGACCTCTGCTGGTGGCTTCACCATCACTTTACTCCGGGGAGACTATTGGTGATTCTGAAGTGGAACCTCATGGCTACAGATGCCAATCTGAGAAGATAGTGTGAGATTCTGGGTCACCTGGGAGATGCCAGTGAGGGTTCAGTTGGACAACTCAATGGCAGTGGCATACATCAACCATCAAGGAGGAAATTGCAGCAAGTCTGCTTGGACGGAAGTGCAAGATCTCCTTCTTTGGTTGGAGGCACACGTACCCACCATCTCGGTGGTCCACACTCCAGAAATGGAAAACGTGGTCACAGACTTCCTCAGCTATTGAGCAGTGGATCCAGGAAGCTGGGAACTGTATCCGGGGGTGTTCCACTAAATAGCTCAGTTGGGATGTCCCAGCAGTAGACTTGACAGCGTCCTGGGGAAACAGGAAAGTTCTTATGTTCTGCACAAAGACCAGGGATCCCCTGGCCTTTGCGACGGATGTGATGTCCATTCTTTGGAACTTTCAACTGTCTCCTCCCCAGGGTAATTCGGAAGATCAAGATGGAGAAAGCTCCGGTCATCCTAATTTCTCCTTTCTGGCCCCAGCTGGCCTAGTTTGTGAACTTTAGAAACCTGTACATTCAGGAGCTGCTCTGCCTACCACTAAGATGGGACTTCTTCCTTCAGGGTCCCATATGGTATGAGGGCATGGAGTGACTTGCCTTGATTACATGGCTCTTGAGGCCACCATTCTGAGAAAAGAGGAATTCTCCACTGTGATACAAGCTAGGAAACTTGTCTCCTCTATGGCATACCTTAGAGTCTTGTCCATATTCCACCAGTGGTGCAATGACAAGAACATCTCTGCTTAGACCTTTGATCCTCCCACAGTGCTGGTCTTCCTACAGGATGCTGTGAATTAAGAGTCAGCCTGTGCTGCATTAAGATCTCAGTCCTCTCTGCTCTTTTTCAGCAGGGTGTTATTTTTTGGAACGTTAAGACCTTCCTTCAAGTGGCTCATGCATTTTTCATTCAGTGACCCCACACCCGTGTGGGATCTCTGCTTTTTCTTAAGTGTCCTCCAGAGGCCTCCTTTTGAGTCTCTGGCCTCAATTCCTTTGCATACTCTGGCACTCAAAATAGCCTTCCTTTGACCATTGTCTTTGTAAGGATGGTGGCTGAGTTGCAGGATTTGTCTTGCGAAACTCCCTTTCTGGTTTTTCACCAGGACAAGGTGGTACTTTGTACCTCCGAGGAGTACTCACCCAAGGCTGTCTCATATTTCCATATCAACCAGGTGATTATTGTGCCTGCCTTCTGCCCTGACGATTCATCAAAAAAAAAAAAAAAAAAAATCTCAATTTTTTGGATATGGTGCATTGCCTTAAAAGTACTATGTGCATTACCCTCCGCTTTTCTGCAAAGCTGACTTTGTCATTTCTAAGAGTCAGAAGGAGAGTCAGGCACCATTCAAAGTCGCCATTACCTACTGAATCAAGGTTACCATTTGCCAAGTGTATATGATCAGGAAGAGACCTGTTCCTTTTAAGATCACAGTGCACTCCACTAAGTCTGTGATTGCTTCCTGGGCCTACAGAAACCAGATTTCAGTTAAACAGCTGTGCAAGGCTAAAACATGGTCCTCTTTTCACACATTTACCAAGTGCTGTAGTGTCAATACCCTGTCCTTGACCGAGACCAGCTTTGGCCAGAAGTTCCTTCAAGCTGTTTTGTCTGTCTGAGGTCACTTTTCATCTACTGCCCAGGTGCTGTTCAGCAGAATGAGCCCTGTTGGTTCTTGTATAGTTTGGTGTGCTAGTTCCGTGTCAGTTGACACCTAATGTTATACATATCCAGTTTCGTTCTACAGAATGTGGTATCCTGGGCAAGGGTAAGTTTCTCTTTTCCCTCCCTGGAATCTTTTGTTGCTTTGGATCCCCATGGTTTCTGTGTTACATATTGGATGTAAGAGAAAATCAGGTTTTAGTGAACTTAACCATAAATACTTTTCTTTTTACTCCGTATGGAACACTGGACTCCCACCCAGCGAAAAAAATACTTGTATTTTCTTCTGGGGTCTTAGTCTTAAGTGCTTCCATTTCTTCTTATCCACGTAGGTTCTTTTTTTCTGTGCCAGTTGTCACAAATGAATATGGGAATTAAGGTGGGTGATTGAGCTAGAGGAAAAGAAGAGTCATCATTCCATAGACCCCAAAGCTCATGTGTTCCATATGGACTAAAGAGAAAATGATTTAATGGTAAGTTCACTAAAATCTTGTTTAACTATTGCTGTATACTTTATAAAAATGACAAAGAATTGAGCATACACTTTTTTTTTTTTTTTTTTAATAGCTTCCCCTATGTTCCATTTTCCATACAAACTGAAACTTTTGTTAAAATGTACTTGACCTTTTTCATTTGCTTTCTAGAATCAGATCTACTGGGATGATTGGTCACAACTTAGCATTTTCAGAGCATCAAAGTACAATGGGGCCCAGATGGAATCCATAATTGGAAGATTATCTGGGGTTATGGATATGAAAATTTTCTATAAAGGCAAGGCATCAGGTAATATTAAACTCTGTAAAATAATGCTGACATCTTGTGTGTGCTAAAATTAATTGTGCAATGGTCCTTCGCAAGCATGTTAAAAAGGAAGGTTTTATAATACTATGATCCGTGTGTTTTTCCATACAATAAATGAAGTAATCCATTCATGATAGTTTCAGAAGAATAGGCTTACTTTTAAGTGCCCATTTATTTAGCTTATGTGCATTCAGACACCATTTTTTTTAAAATTTATTTATTTTCAAAATTGCATGTAATTTTACTTGTGCGTTTTAGAGACAATAGTCTGAAAACCAAACTACTTTTGCCATCTCGTTTGGTCAGTCAGAAGTTTGGTGAAAGTTTTTGTTCACAAACAAAATTCACCGCTATTTTCAGTAGAGGAGAACCCTTGTTTGCCAACAAGATTTATTCAAAGAACGAACCGAAAACTTGGCCATCCATTCCATTTGGTTCTTCATCTGGGTGCATGAACAAGTCCTACTAGCAGTAGTGCCACAACATTGCCTTTGTGATTTAAAGGGTCATTAATGACCCCAAAAATATTTAGATTTAGGTAGATATTGAAAAAATAAACTATTTGCAACAAACACTATCTCTGAAACTGCTACGGTTTGAGAGAGATAGGGATTGAAAGTTCCCCCTCCCTCCCCTTCTCCTGACATCAGCGTCTAGCTGACAGCAGGAGATCCTGGTCCGGGGACCAGCAGGAGGCTCTGTAGCAGTAGAAGTTTCTCACTCTCTCACACTGTTGCGGTTTCTCTTGCTTGCTTACCCACCTGCTGTTTTGCTCGCTTACCCACCCGCACACTCTGTAGCTCGTTTATCCACACTCTTCCACTCGCTTGCTTTCCTGCACTCTTGCTTATCCCGCACGCTGTCTTGCTTGCTTATCCCGCACGCTCTTTCGCTCAGCCACGCTCGCTTGCCCATGCTTTCTCTTCTCTCTCGCTTACCCACCTTCTTTCTCTCGCTTATCCACATTTTCTCTTATCCGCACTCTTTCGCTCTCTTACCTGCATGCTCGCTCGCTTATCCCGCACGATCACTTACGCTCTCTTGCTCCCTTTTCTCTCTTGCTCCCGCCCGCTCGCCCCGCTCGCTTGCCCCGCACGCTCGCTCGCTCGCCCCGCACGCTCGCTCGCCCCGCACGCTCGCTCGCTCACCCGCACGCTTGCTCGCTCGCTCACCCGCACGCTTGCTCGCTCGCTCACCCGCACGCTTGCTCGCTCGCTCACCCGCACGCTTGCTCGCTCGCTCACCCGCACGCTTGCTCGCTCGCTCACCCGCACGCTTGCTCGCTCGCTCACCCGCACGCTTGCTCGCTCATTTACCTGCATGCTTGCTTGCTCACCCGCTTGCTTGCTCACCCGCTTGCTTGCTCACCCGCTCGCTTGCTCACCCGCACGCTCGCTCGCTCATTTACCTGCATGCTTGCTCACCCGCTCGCTTGCATGCTCACCCGCACGCTCGCTTGCTCGCTCACCCGCATGCTTGCTCGCTCGCTCACCCGCATGCTTGCTCGCTCGCTCACCCGCATGCTTGCTCGCTCGCTCACCCGCATGCTCGCTCACCTGCACGCTTGCTCGCTCGCTCGCTCACCCGCACGCTTGCTCGCTCACCCGCACGCTTGATAACTGGCTTGCCCGCATGCTTGCTAACTTGCTCGCCCGCATGCTTGCTCGCTCGCTCGCTCACCTGCACGCTAGCTCACCTGCACGCTAGCTCACCCGCACGCTCGCTCGCTTATTCATTCACTCACCTGCACGCTTGCTTGCTCACTTACACGCACGCTTGCTCGCTTACCCGCTCGCTGTCACCCGCACGCTTGCTCGCTCGCTCACCTGCATGCTCATTTACCCGCATGCTTGCTAACTCGTTCGCACGCTCGCTCACTCAACCGTACGCTCGCTCACCCGCACACGCGTGCTCTTACTCGCACGCTTGCTTGCTCACCCGCACGCTCATTTACCTGCATGCTTGCTAACTCGCACGCTTGCTAGGTCACACGCACGCTCGCTCGCTCACCCGCTCGCTCTCTCGCCCGCTCGCTCTCTCACCCGCTCGCTCTCTCGCCCGCTCGCTCTCTCGCCCGCTCGCTCTCTCACCCGCTCGCTCTCTCACCCGCTCGCTCTCTCACCCGCTCGCTCTCTCACCCGCTCGCTCGCTCTCACCCGCTCGCTCGCTCTCACCCGCTCGCTCGCTCTCACCCGCACGCTTGCTCGCTCACCCGCACACTTGCTCGCTCACCCGCTCGCTCGCTCACCCGCTCGCTCGCTCACCCGCACACTTGCTCGCTCATTTACCTGCATGCTTGCTCGCTTGCTTGCTCACCCACACGCTCGCTCGCCTGCACGCTTGCTCGCTCGCTCATTTACCTGCATGCTTGCTCGCTCACCCGCTTGCTTGCTCACCCGCACGCTCGCTCGCACGGCTGCTTGCTCGCTCACACGCTTGCTCGCTCATTTACCTGCATGCTTGCTTGCTCGCTTGCTTGCTCACCCGCTTGCTTGCTCACCCGCACGCTCGCTTGCTCACCCGCACGCTCGCTTGCTCACCCGCACGCTTGCTCGCTCACCCGCATGCTTGCTCGCTCGCTCACCCGCATCCTTGCTTGCTCGCTCACCCGCATGCTCGCTCGCCCGCACGCTTGCTAACTGGCTCGCCCGCACGCTTGCTAACTGGCTCGCCTGCACGCTCGCTTGCTCGCTCACCTGCTCACCCGCACATTCGGTCGCTTATTCATTTACTCACCTGTACGCTTGCTTGCTCACTTACCCGCACGCTTGCTCGCTTACCCGCTCGCTGTCACCCGCACGCTTGCTCGCTCGCTCGCACGCTTGCTCGCTCGCTCACCCGCACGCTTGCTCGCTCGCTCACCCGCACGCTTGCTCGCTCATTTACCTGCTCGCTCGCTCGCTCATTTACCTGCATGCTTGCTCGCTCACCCGCTTGCTTGCTCACCCGCTTGCTTGCTCACCCGCACGCTCGCTCGCTCATTTACCTGCATGCTTGCTCACCCGCTCGCTTGCATGCTCACCCGCTCGCTTGCATGCTCACCCGCTCGCTTGCATGCTCACCCGCACGCTTGCTTGCTTGCTCACCCGCTTGCTCGCTCGCTCACCCGCATGCTTGCTCGCTCGCTCACCCGCATGCTCGCTCACCTGCACGCTTGCTCACCCGCACGCTTGCTCGCTCACCCGCACGCTTGATAACTGGCTTGCCCGCATGCTTGCTAACTTGCTCGCCCGCATGCTAACTGGCTCGCCTGCACGCTCGCTTGCTCGCTCACCTGCTCACCCGCACACTCGGTCGCTTATTCATTTACTCACCTGTACGCACGCTTGCTCGCTTACCCGCTCGCTGTCACCCGCACGCTTGCTCGCTCGCTCGCTCACCTGCATGCTCATTTACCCGCATGCTTGCTAACTCGCTCGCTCACTCAACCGTACGCTCGCTTGCTCGCTCACCTGCACGCTTGCTCACCCGTACGCTCATTTACCCGCATGCTTCCTAACTCGCCCGCACTCTTGCTAGCTCACCCGCACGCTCCCTCACCCCCTCGCTCTCATTCATTCGCTCACCCGCACACGCTCGCTCACCTGCACGCTTGCTCGCTCACCCGCACGCTCAGTCACCCGCTCGCTCGCTCTCATTCATTCGCTCACCCGCACGCTTGCTCGCTCGCTCACCTGCACGCTTGCTCGCTCACCCGCACGCTCACTCACCTGCACGCTCACTCACCCGTACGCTCGCTCATTCATTCACTTACCCGCACGCTTGCTCGCTCACCCGCACGCTCGCTTGATCGCTCGCCCGCTCGCTCGCTCACCCACAAGCTCGCCCGCTCGCTCACCCGCATGCTTGCCCGCTCGCTCACCCGCACGCTCGCTTGCTCGCACGCTCGCTTGATCGCTCACCCGCACGCTCGCTTACCCGCATGCTCGTTCGCTTACCCGCAAGCTCACCCGCTCACTTACCCGCAAGCTCGCCCGCTTACCCGCAAGCTCGCTCACATCGCACGCTCACTTGATCGCTCACCCGCACGCTCGCCCGCAGGCTTACCCGCTCGCCCGCAGGCTTACCCGCTCGCCCGCTTGCTTACCCGCTCGCCCGCTTGCTTACCCGCTCGCCCGCTCGCTTACGCGCACGCTCGCTTGATTGCTCACCCGCACGCTCGCTTGCGCGCTCGTTTACCCGCACGCTCGCCCGCAAGCTCGCCCACTCGCTTACCCCCACGCTCGCTTACCCGAACGCTCGCCCGCTCGCTTACCCCCACGCTCGCTTACCCGAACGCTCGCCCGCTCGCTTGCCCGCTCGCTTAACCGCACGCTCGCTTGATCGCTCGCTTACCCGCTCGCTTAACCGCAAACTCGCCCGCAACCTCGCACGCTCGCTTACCCACACGCTCGCTTGCACGCTCGCTTGATCGCTCACCCACACGCTCCATGCTCACTTACCCACACGCTTGCTCGCTTACCCGCTCGCTGTCACCCGCACGCTTGCTCGCTCGCCTGCATGCTCATTTACCCGCATGCTTGCTAACTCGCTCGCACGCTCGCTCACTCAACCGTACGCTCGCTTGCTCGCTCACCCGCACACGCGTGCTCTCACCCGCACGCTTGCACGCACGCTTGCTTACCCGTACGCTCATTTACCCACATGCTTGCTAATTTACGTGCACGCTCGCTCACGCACGCTCTGTCACCCGCACTCTCTGACCCGCACGCTCTCATTCATTCGCTCACCCGCTCGCTTACCTGCAAGCTCGCACGCTCGCTTGATCGCTTACCCGCACGCTCGCTCGCTTACCCGCAAGCTCGCTCGCTCACCCGCACGCTCGCTTGATCGCTCACCCGCCCGCTCGCTCACCCGCTCGCTTACCCGCACCCTCGTCCGCTCGCTTACCCTCAGTTCGCTTGATTGCTCACCCGCACGCTCGCTTGCGCGATTGCATACCCGCACGCACGCTCGCCCGCAAGCTCGCCCGCTCGCTTACCTGCAAGCTCGCCCGCTCGCTTACCCGCCCACTCGCTTACCCGCCCACTCGCTTACCCGCACGCTCGCTTAACCGCACGCTCGCTTGATCGCTCGCACGCTCGCTTGCCCGCAAGCTTGCCCGCTCGCTTACTTGCAAACTCGCCCGCAAGCTCGCCCGCTCGCTTGATCGCTCACCCGCACGCTCACATGCTCACTTACTCGCACACTTGCTCGCTGTCACCCGCACGCTTGCTCGCTCGCCTGCATGCCTATTTACTTGCATGCTTGCTAGCTCGCACGCTCGCTTGCTCGCTCACCCGCACACGCGTGCTCTCTCACCCGCACACGCGTGCTCTCACCCGCATGCTTGCACGCACGCTTGCTTACCCGTACGCTCATTTACCCACATGCTTGCTAATTTGCTTGCACGCTCGCTCACCCGCACGCTCTGACCCGCACGCTCTCTCATTCATTTGCTCACCCGCACGCTCGCTTGATCGCTCACCCGCCCGCACGCTAGCCTGCTCGTTTACCCGCACGCTCGCTTGATTGCTCACCCGCCCTCTCGCTTACCCGCAAGCTCGCCCGCTCGCTTACCCGCAAGCTCGCCCGTTTGCTTACCTGCACGCTCGCTTATCCGCAAGCTCGCACGCTCGCCTACCCGCACGCTCGCCCGCTCGCTTACCCGCACGCCCGCTTGCTTTCCCGCACGCCCGCTTGCTTTCCCGCACGCCCGCTTGCTTTCCCGCACGCTCGCTTGATCGCTCTCCCGCACGCTCGCTTGATCGCTCTCCCGTACGCTCGCTTGATCGCTCACCCGCACGCTCGTTTGATCGCTCGCATGCACGCTCGCTTGATCGCTCGCCCGCACGCTCGCTTGATCGCTCACATGCTCGCTTGCTCACCTGCACGTTCACATGCTCACTTACCCGCACGCTTGCTCGCTTACCCGCTCGCTGTCACCCGCACGCTTGCTCTCTCGCCTGCATGCTCATTTACCCGCATGCTTGTAACTCGCTCGCACGCTCGCTCACTCAACCGTACGCTCGCTTGCTCGCTCACCCGCACACGCGTGCTCTCACCCGCACGCTTGCACGCACGCTTGTTTACCCGTACGCTCATTTACTCGCATGCTTGCTAATTTGCCTGCACGCTCGCTTACGCACGCTCGCTCACCCGCACGTTCTGACCCGCACGCTCTCATTCATTCGCTAACCCGCTCGCTTGCTCGCTTACCCACACGCTCGCTCACCCGTAAGCTCGCACGCTCGCTTGATCGCTCACCCGCACGCTCGTTTACCCGCACGCTCGCTTACCCGCAAGCTCGCTTGCTTTCCCGCACGCTCGGCCGCTCGCTTACCCGCACGCTCGGCCGCTCGCTTACCCGCACGCTCGGCCGCTCGCTTACCCGCACGCTCGGCCGCTCGCTTACCCGCACGCTCGGCCGCTCGCTTACCCCCACGCTCGGCCGCTCGCTTACCCCCACGCTCGGCCGCTCGCTTACCCCCACGCTCGGCCGCTCGCTTACCCCCACGCTCGGCCGCTCGCTTACCCGCACGCTCGCCCGCTCGCTTACCCGCTTGCCCGCTCGCTTACCCGCCCGCTCGCTTGATTGCTCACCTGCCTGCTCGCTTACCCGCAAGCTAGCCCGCTCGCTTACCCGCAAGCTCGCCCGTTTGCTTACGTGCACGCTCGCTTACCCGCAAGCTCGCCCGTTTGCTTACCCGCACGCTCGCTTGCTCGCGTACCCGCTCGCCCGCTAGCTTGCTCGCTCGCTTGATCGCTCACCCGCACGCTCGCCTATCCACAGGCTCGCCCGCTCGCTTACCCGCCCGCTCGCTTACCCGCACGCTCGCCCGCTTGCTCGCTCACCCGCACGCTTGCTTGATCGCTCACCCGCATGCTCACATGCTCACTTACCCACACGCTTGCTTACCTGCTCGCTGTCACCCGCACGCTTGCTCGCTCGCCTGCTCGCTGTCACCCGCACGTTTGCTTGCTCGCCTGCATGCTCATTTACCAGCATGCTTGCTAACTCGCTCGCACGCTCGCTCACTCAACCGTACGCTCGCTTGCTCGCTCACCCGCACACGCGTGCTCTCACCCGCACGCTTGCATGCACGTTTGCTTAGCCGTATGCTCATTTATCCACATGCTTGCTAATTTGTCTGCACGCTCGCTCACGCACGCTCGCTCACCCACGCGCTCTGACCCGCACGCTCTCATTCATTCGCTCATCCGCTCGCTTACCCACACGCTTCCGCGCTCACCCGCAAGCTCGCACGCTCACTTGATCGCTCACCCGCACGCTCGCTTACCCGCACGCTCGCTCGCTTACCCGCAAGCTCGCCCGCTCGCTTACCCGCAAGCTCGCCCGCTCGCTCGCTTACCCGCAAGCTCGCTCACCCGCTCGCTTACACGCACGCTCGCCCGCTCGCTTACCCGCACGCTCGCTTGATTGCTCACCCGCCCTCTCGCTTACCCGTAAGCTCGCCCACTCGCTTACCCGCAAGCTCGCCCGTTTGCTTACCTGAACGCTCGCTTACCCGCAAGCTTGCCTGCTTGCTTACCCGCATGCTCGCCCGCTCGCTTACCCGCATGCTCGCTTACCCGCTTGATCGCTCACCCGCACGCTCGCTTACCCGCCCGCTTGCTTACCCGCACGCTCGCCCGCTTGCTTACCCGCACGCTCGCCCGCTTGCTTACCCGCACGCTCGCCCGCTTGCTTACCCGCACGCTCGCCCGCTTGCTTACCCGCACGCTCGCCCGCTTGCTTACCCGCACGCTCGCCCGCTTGCTTACCCGCACGCTCGCCCGCTTGCTTACCCGCACGCTCGCCCGCTTGCTTACCCGCTCGCTTGATCGCTCGCTCGCTCGCCCGCTCGTTTACCCGCACGCTCGCTTACCCGCTCGCCCGCTCGCTTACTCGCACGCTCGCCCGCTCGCGTACCCGCTCGCCCGCTAGCTTGCTCGCTCGCTTGATCGCTCACCCGCACGCTCGCCTATCCACAGGCTCGCCCGCTCGCTTACCCGCACGCTCGGCCGCTCGCTTACCCGCACGCTCGGCCGCTCGCTTACCCGCACGCTCGACCGCTTGCTTACCCACACGCTCGGCCGCTTGCCCGCTCGCTTACCCGCCCGCTCGCTTGATTGCTCACCTGCCCACTCGCTTACCCGCAAGCTAGCCCGCCCGCTCGCTTACCCGCAAGCTCGCCCGTTTGCTTACCTGCATGCTCGCTTACCCGCAAGCTTGCCCGTTTGCTTACCCGCACGCTCGCTTGCTCGCGTACCCGCTCGCTCGCCCGCTAGCTTGCTCGCACGCTTGATCGCTCACCCGCACGCTCGCTTACCCGCTCGCCCGCTTGCTTACCCGCCCGCTCGCTTACCCGCACGCTCGCCCGCTTGCTTACCCGCCTGCTCGCTTACCCGCTCGCTTGCTTACCCGCACGCCCGCTCGCTCTACCGCACGCTCGCTTGATTGCTCACCCACACGCTCGCTTGATTGCTCACCCGCACGCTCGCTTGATTGCTCACCCACACGCTCGCTTGATTGCTCACCCGCACGCTCGCTTGATCGCTCACCCGCACGCTCGCCTAATCGCTCACATGCCCGCTTGCTCACCCGCACGCTCACATGCTCAGTTACCCGCACGCTTGGTCGCTTACCTGCTCGCTGTCATCCGCTTGCTTGCTCGCTCGCCTACATGCTCATTTACTCGCATGCTCGCTCACTCCCCCGCACGCTCGCTCACTCAACCGTACGCTCGCTTGCTCGCTCACCCGCACACGCGTGCTCTCACCCACACGCTTGCACGCACGCTTGCTTACCCGTACGCTCATTTAACCGCATGCTTGCTAACTCGCCTGCACGCTCGCTCACACGCACGCTCGCTTACCAGCACGCTCTCTCATTCATTCGCTCACGCTCGCTCGCTCACCCGCACGCTCACTCACCCGGACGCTTGCTCGCCCACACGCTCACTCACCTGTACGCTTGTTCATTCATTCACCTTCACGCTTGCTCGCTCGCTCACCCGCACGCTTGCTCGCTCGCTCACCCGCACGCTTGCTCGCTCACCCGCACGCTCACTCACCCGTACGCTCGCTCATTCATTCACTCACCCGCACGCTTGCTCGCTCACCCACAAGCCCGCTCGCTCACTCACATGCTCACTCACTCGCATGCTCGCTTGCTCACCCGCACGCTCGCTTACCCGCACGCTCGCCTACTCGCTTACCTGCCCGCTCGCTTGCCCGCTCGCCCGACTGCTTACCCGCTCGCCCGCCTGCTTACCCGCCCGCTCGCTTACCCGCACGATCGCTTGCCCGCTCGCTTGATCGCTTGCTCGCACGCTCACCCGCACACTCGCATGCTCGCTTGCTCACCCGCACGCTCGCATTCTCGCTTGCTCACCCGCACGCTCACATGCTCACATGCTTGCTCACTCACACTAGCTTTCTTATCCGCACACTAGCTCACTTATCTGCTCATGTGCTTTTTTCCTCCGCAGTTGCTCGCTTACCCGCCCGCTCGCTCACCAGCAAGCTCGCCCGCTCGCTTACCCGTAAGCTCGCTTGATCGCCCGCACGCTCGCTTGATCGCTCGCCCGCTCGCTCACATGCTCGCTTGCTCACCCGCCCGCTCACATGCTCGCTTGCTCACCCGCCTGCTCGCTTGCTCACCCGCACGCTCACATGCTCGCTTGCTCAAATGCTCGCTCACTCACACTAGCTTGCTTATCCGCACACTAGCTCACTTATTTGCTCATGTTCTTTCTTCCTCCGCACTTGCTCACTTTCTCCACACGCACAATTTGTCCACACACATGGTTCCCCGCATGCTTGCTTCCCTGCCTATGCTCTTGCTCGTTTATGCTGCAGGTGCTCTCGCTCGCTTACCCACGCTCTCACTTGCTTATATGCGCTCCCTTATCCTCTCGTTTGCTTACCCGCACTTTTTCTTGCTTACCCACACTTTCTCTTGCCTGCACTTTTTTGCTCACTTACCCGCACTTTCGCTCTTATCCACTCGCTCGTGCTCTCTCTCTCTCTCTCTCTCTCTCTCTCTCTCTCTCTCTCTCTCTCTCTCTCTCTCACACACACACACACACACACACACACACACACACACACACACACACACACACACACTTTCTCTCTCTTACCCACTCTTTATCTCTCACACTGTCACCTACTCTCTCTCTGGTTTTGATCTGTGGCCCTCCAGGTTTCTCAATGGCTCCTTGGCCAGATTAACCCCCTGAATTGGAGAATGGGGGACTAAGAGAAGAACACAAGTTGGGGAGCCACATTTTCCAAGTGATGTACTGTAAGTAATGCAAAGTGCTTTGCTCCACCCCTCCTCCTCTCCCTAGGATCCCTCAGAAAAGAAAAGGGGCAAGGCACCTTGTATTAAGTACACTACACCTGTGATTGGACAATGTGTGGCTCCCCAGCTGGTGTTGGACCACAGTGTCTGACAACTGCTGATAATTATGCACATTGCAATGCACCTTTTTGTTATGTTTGGAGTGTATGTGTATATATGCGTGTCTGCATGTATGTGTTTTTATATAAGTGTGCATTTGGATTTTTTTGGGTATTGTGATTTTTTTGGGTATTGTGATTGTTTGTATAGGCATTGTGTGTGTGTTAGTGTTTTTGTACGTGTTGCGTGAGTATGTGTAAATAACTGATCTATGAGGTTAAAGAACGAAGTAGCAGCAGCAGCATGAATTAGAAGAAAGAAATAGTGTGTATATTTTGTTTCTTCCAACAATGCATTGCAGAGAGATCAGATGCTGATTCCTGATCACAAGCCACACTGCTTCTTTTCTGGTTGCCATTGGAAGTAAGGAAAATGTAGTGCATCCAGATTACAGAAGTTTTTTTTTAGGGGCCAGCCCTAACACATAACTGATAAATGAGAGAGATTCGTAGGCTGTTGCAACCATCAATCACATCCAAAACCAAGGTGGTTGTCCCTGCCAGGACTGTATTGACTGTTCTGTGTATCAATTACTTTTTCTTTCTACCCTTCACATAATCCCTCCCTGCTTTTTTAACTGAAAAGGTGTAAATGAATGAACAAATCAATTTCAACAAAAATGTTGAAATTGCCCTTCATTATTCTGTCACTTAGTTCACCTTCCACTTTGTACGTTAATGCACAGCTCTACAGCACACACGCTAATTAGTATTTCATTATGGAACAGACGTATTTCCGAATCACTTATCTAACATGTAATTTTACTACTGTGCCAATTCTATACAGACCTGTGTTCTTATTTATTTATTTTTAACATGACAAAATTATGGGTGAAATGTTCACATGGATTAGATGTCTGTTCTTATTCTAAACAGGACACAACGCTTGTGTTTTAAAACCTTGCAGTCTATTATGCCTCCCTAAAGCGAATTACAGCAGAAATTGTAGATGTCCTGAAGGAGTGAAAGGGTCTCTCCTACCATCTGGTGAAATGCAGTGTGATTGTCCCCAAGGTTACCTGCTGAAAAACCAGACCTGTGTAAAGCAAGGTAATCTGTTAATTTCAGCATTTATCGCTTTATAATATGACATCCTTAAAGGGATAGTAAACCTTGAAAATTATTTTATTTTATATTGTAGCCCTTACAAAAACACGAAAAATGATCTAAGTCTGATCTCCCAAACCTTTATGGTTTGGGAGATATTCACAAGCAAAGTTTCCTGAGTGACGTCACCGTTCTAGCTCTCAGATTTGGAATCTGGTCCCGGGACTGGCTGCGGCTCTCCAGAAGTACCAAGATCACGATCTTTAAAAATAATTTTTTAATTGGAATGGTCTACAAAGTGTGCTTGCAAGCCAGGCACACTTTGTACACAGTTCCATTTAAGTAGTTCTTTTTAAAGATCGTGATCTCGGCACTGCTAAAGAGCTGCCGGTTGATCTGTGGATCGAATTCCAAATCTGTCCACTAGATGGCAGACTTGGCTGAAACAGCCAGGAAAAGGGAACTTTCCTTTATTTTACTTCTGAATATCTCCCAAACCATAAAAGTTTGGGAGATAAGACTTATATAATTTTTCATGTTTTTTTAAGGGATACAATATAAAATAAACTTATTTTCAAGGTTTACTATCCCTTTAAAGGAGCCGTAAACTTTTTTTATTAAAAAAAAATATATATATATTGCATGTCTTTTCCCGCTGAGTACCATAAGGGTACTCCCGCTACCAAGAGATGCCTGTTTCCACAGTTATTACAGTTTAAACCCTTGTTTTTTTGTTTTTTTTTTTTGTTTTTTTTTTTGTTTTAAAACGTTAACTGTGTCCTACAGTGTTCACATTTCAATTCGATATGGAGAGGAAAGTCAGTGACATGCAGTTCTCCATAGAATGTGATAGAAACTGCCAAGTCACTTCCTTTTAGAAATTCCGGGAAGTAAATTAACTTCCTCTTTATTTGAACTGTTATAAATTTTGAATAAAACAACTGACAACAATAGACGTGCCCTTGTTTTACTCAACAGGAAAAGCTCTATAACATATAGATTTCATTAAAAAAAGTTTACTGCTCTTTTAAGAAAGGAACACAATGAACCGCCATAAATAGCATATATCCAACTTTACCAATGTCCACTTTTTGTCTGTGGTATTAGCTAATGTAATGTGGATATTTTGATGAACATAGTTCTGTAGTAATATCTAGTGGGGAGTTTTTCAAGTAGAACCCTCTGCATTTGTTTGAAGACATTGAATTTATGGGAAATTGTATAATATTTTGACTTTTACAAGCACTGTTTTTTCACATTAGTGTCTTTGGCACTGGAATGTGCTTTTTATCATTTATTATTGTTAATGCATGCTAAAGGCAGACAGATTTGTGTGCTTAAATAATACCATTTTTTATTTTATTGTTCCCTATTCTAGAAAATACATGCTTGCCAAGTCAATACAGATGTTCTAACGGAAACTGTATTAGTAGTATTTGGCAGTGTGACACTGATAATGACTGTGGAGACATGAGTGATGAGAAAAATTGTCGTAAGTAATGTCAATCTTAATTTCGTATTATTTTTTTTAAAATATACATTCCATGTTTTACCAATATTGTGAAAGCAACAGTGTTATTAGTCTGTGTTGTGTTAATGCACATGCGCTTTAATACTGTGCTTTATTTAGACAACGGCTTCTTTTTTTTTTTTTTTTTTTTTTAACCTCTTAAGGACCACGGATGGATGTATATGTGTGTGTGTGTGTGTGTATGTGTATGTATGTATGTATGTATGTATATATATATATATATATATATATATGTATATGTGTATATATATATATATATATATATATATATATAATTTTTTTTTTTTTTTTTTTTTTTTTTTTTGTGCGATCCGTTTCAGGTATCCCCGAACGGCATGCAGCCCTGAAATCCATGATGGTTCTGGCACATCATGGGCCCTTATGGCTAGCCAACTCATGACTTTTCAGGACCGTCATGGGTCCTTAAGGGTTAAGAGGAAAAAAAAAATCAATGCTCACCTTTATCTTATTATATCATTAAACCTCTCTTCTGGCTGCACTGATTTAAGATTAAGTCGTCTTCACTCCTCCATGTTTCCCACAGAGGAGGGCATACCTGCTACATATTGGACATCCATGACCACAAAACTCCTTTAACCTGTCAATCTTTTGCGGGTTTGTATGTGCAGGAAAGGAGAACTGGAATGTCAAATGTGATTGAGGGACCGATATTACAGGATGGCAGAGCTGCAGAAACTTGTTTTGGCCACCTCTGTGTAAATGTTATCTAGAAGTGAATCAGTGCAGCAAGGAGAATATCGGAGGGGACATCAGGGGGTTTATCATTTGGTGTTTATATTCCTTTAAATATCTAACAACAATTTATTTTTTGATTTATTCAAATTATGAAACCGTTTCCATCTTCATTGTTTTCCATGGGAGTTATTTTTATTAATGTCTTTTTATTTTTATATCATGAAAAAAAACATGTTACTATCTATATTGTAGTATTTCCTCAATGGTTCTGCTACTTTTAGTAGTGACACTTTCTTCTAGTCTTCAGTGTCCAATCCCCATCCTCCCTACTCACCAGCCAGACATTTATTTCTTAGTTTATGGTGCATCCATTAGGTGGGCTCCTATTTTTGGCTTCCAGTTTCAAGGATTTACCAGTGCACATATTCTTTTTCGAGGATCGCAAACCCGTGTAGGTTGGCTTGTCACATCAACCTGTACCTTACTATAGCTTCTCTGAAGTTCTTCATTCATTCTAATGGGAGCCTGAAGACTTTAGATTACATGTAAGTTTACTTCTTTAGTATCCCTGTTCTCTGGCATCCACTTGTTCATGGGGATTGTCTGGCTTGCACACACTACTTTCTACATATACTCTTAGTTTTTGTCTGGGAATGCTTTGACAAGCATGGAAGTGCATATGTAATTTTGTAGGGCTATTATCCCCCTGCATTGCCTTCCACCTTATTTTGTACACATTTCTCCCACTTTCGCGGGGGGGGGGGTATGCTGTTAAGGCAGTGGTCTTTTCTATTGATTAGTTTTTCCTCACTACTTTAGTTTTTTTTTGTTTATTTTTTTTACTTATTCTTTAATTTTACTGAATTTAAATGGAGCCCTTTTAACACTGGCTGCCAGTGTGGTGGCCATTTTGGAGGATCTCTCTTTCGGTTGCACCCAGGAGACAGCAGGTAATTTTATAGTGCACATCATAAGTAGCACAATCTAGCGACCTCACCCTATGGAACCCCCATATTACTGGCTGGAGAGCCTCAGCACCACTTTAAAGGGAAAGTACTACTTTGCCCAGAAACCTGTTCTTCCTGGATTTTCTGACATGGGAAGAGGGGAGTCTTAGAATAATCATCTTCCTTTTTGCATTCTGCATGCTGTGCAGAGGTTCCCTATTACTTGCCATTTTTATCCCTTACAGCCAGAGTACTTTTGCATTCTTTCAGGTATTTTTCTTCCGTCTTTCTACTATTTTTGACTGTCTTTTACACTATGTGGGATCTTTTGAATATGACATTATCTAAGGGGCACATGTATAAGTCCAAGGCTAAAGATTCTGGTGTCCCTCTACCTTAACCCATTGCTCCTCATGTCAGACTGGGCTTCCTAGTGAGTATTATGGTACCTTATGTTCCTCTTTCAGTGTGGCGCCTACACCACCCCTGGGCCTGTCAATTGACCAGTTACATGTATGGGTTAAGGATTTTATCTCTTCAGTTACCTTAATCCCTTCATCTATTCAAGAGGTCCTGAACGTTTGGACAGTGGGATCCCTTGCAACCCTCTCCCCCCACCCACACACACACACCAGACGCTGGAGCCCTATATTTGGAGCGGTACACGTCATTGGTGATTCCTATGCTGAGGAAGGGGAGACTGACAGAGATGACTTAGACTCATCTCTCTCTCCCTTGGGTACTATTAAGAGGATAACTCTAGCTTCTAAGTGGAGAGGCTTAGCCTGGTGGTCCAGGAGAAGCTTAATGCTTTTGTAGCCTCTGATTCCAGTTCCTCTTCCCCTGACATTTTTTGGAGATGATAAAAGTAGGTTCCTTTTTTTCCTCCTCACCATTCCTTGGACTAGGGTCTCCTAGAGGAACGGAAGGAGCCTGATAGGACATTGTTCCTTAATATGCACATCTCTAAACTGTGTCCTTTTTTGGCCAAGGTCTTAACACAGTGGACTACCCCTCCTTCTATTGATCCTCTAATTTTTCGCCTTGCCAGAAACATGGTGCTACTGCTGATGGATGCCATGGCCCTCATGTATCAGGTGGAAACATGGCTGGACTTCTTTCTGATGCCAATGACATCCTTTTTTTGCCTGGGTAACTATGGCCAACAACTTTTGCATGCCATCCAAGGCAATGCTGAAGTGCAAATGCTGATGGTGGTATAGCTTTTCCACCTTCTTGAAGCTTATGTTATCTTGCTGAAGTGGCCTTTGATGCTGGTAGGCCTTGATCTTAGTGACTGACTGCTTGTTGCATTCTGTGGCTTAAGATATGGTCATGTCCTTGACTTTGGGCCCACTTGAGGATCAGTGATGACCAGACATGACTTGGGGGTGACCCTTGTGTCTTGATCCATGAGGGACTGTATGGCTCCCGGTACTACCAGATGAGACACTGACCCCAGGATATTGGCTGAAAGCTCAGATTATCTGGTATGACTCTGGGGAGGAGGACTGGTTTACCGACAACCCAAGTGATCTCCCCCGCCCCTTATTTGCCACCAGTGCCCATCTGATGCTCCTCACTTATTATTCAACTGCTATTATTCATACATCTCTATTACATTGTATATCTGATAAATATATATTTATACCTGCTCCCGTCTGGGTTCGCTCTCGATGCGGGGTTTCTGTGGAGTGTGCCCCCACATCCACGGTGGGGGGGGCCCTGCGGAGCCATCCTTGGGTGGCGGTCGGGGGGACAGGCTGCGATCCCGGGTGTGTGTCCTTTCCTCCTGGCTGCCTTCCGTGGGCGGGGTGGCATTTTACCCCTGACGTTTGACCCCACTGTTGTGACCTCCTTGAGAGATGGACCTAGACTGGGTCTATGTAAGTGTGATATACTGTCTTTGATGGGAAATGCTTTTGGTAAGAGGGGAGAGTCAGGTGGGATCTAGTGATTGCCTTTATTATTACTGTTGGGATGGGGGGGGTTGGGAGTCCAGCGACCTCTGGTGTGCGCACCACCTTTTGGGGGCAGCTCCTTGGAACTGGGTCCTGAAATGGTATACAGGATGTGACCTGTTATGGACCAAATTGAGTTATGATCCGGATGTGGTTGCTTTTGCTAAATCTTGTTGGCTATTAATCAGGGTGCAGTTGGGTACCAATATGGGCTACATACTGCTCTGTGCACGTCCGGAGACTACTGCCCCCTCTGTTGTGTGACCCAATCTTGTGGCTACGTGAGGATGAGTGCTTTCGAGGGGGCCCTCAACCTCCCGGAACTGTATGGGACTGCCGGGCCCACCCCTTTTGCTTACATCCTACTTTTTCCTGATATGGAATCGATGGAGACTATTGGTGGGGGGACAGGAATGTGTTGGGGGATGTGGTGGGATCTACCATGTAACAATACTTTTTACTTAATGGTTTCATTTTTACACTCGGCACGGGCAAGTGACGTGCAGGACGCAGCGATGGGGTAGCGGGGGATGATGTACTGATATACATACATATATATATATATATATATCCTCATTTTGCTGCTGTTCTTGTGTTCAAACACTGGGAATATGATTAATTGCTCCAGGATATTGGGATGGACTGGATCCTATTGCTGGACCATTTTGTTTGTTATAATTGAAATGGGTCAGTCTCCGTTAGGTTAGGGTAGACGGAGTATGGGTGGGGAGGGTTGGGATGGCTGTAACTGGGTGTTTATTAGGGGCTTAAGATATGGTCATCTGACAAGACCTCTAAGCAGTCACTTGTTTCTCTTCATTTTGTAGGTAGGATTCAGTGTAGAAAAAAAAACTAACAAGAGTGATATAAACGTGATACCTTTTAATGGCCAACTGAGGGCATAGGATGTGCAAGCTTTCAGAACGCCAAGGCCCCTTCTACAGGCATGAGTTAACAAATAAAGCTATAATACTACATTTATATTTACAGACTATGACATACATTTGAAACAAAACAAAGTTGAGGTCAATTAGCTTAGTAAACATACTGTCTGCAAAGATATGAAATGATATGCATAGGGTTAGTCCTGGGAACAAGGAAATGTTAGCATATGTGAAGAGCCTGGTAGTCTGTGAGTTGAAAAGATCAATCTCTATGCCAAGACTTTCTATCCATTATAATGAGACATGAAACCCATCCCCAGGTTCAGGCTTGTTTTCAGTGTGTCAAATATAACCATTCATTTAGATTCCCAGATTTCTTTCTCTTTGTATTCTAGAGTTCCCATTGAGTATGGTGACTTTTATCCCTTTGAGTGCCAGAGTGGTACGCAACGCATTGTAAAGCAATGCGTTGCGTACCACTTTGGCACTCAAAGGGTTACATTTTGTAGGCTGATTTGGAAAGAGTGAGGGTTAAAACAGTATACAAATTTATTCCAGTTTGCATCATATTCTATGAAGTGTGTCCGTATTCACATTAAGCTTCGTGTTGCTATTTGTTGGATTTACACAAATCTACTTATCGGCTTTTAATTAAAAGAACAAAAATCATAAAGGTCAAAATGTATCCTCTATTCTAAAAGCTTTTTTTCAGAAATTCAATGTGCTTCTTTCAATGCAGGTTTATCTTTATATAAGGTATGCCCATAAATGAATTCTAGAAGGGTGGACTCCTTGAAGGTCTACTCTGTATACATTCAATGCAATGGAAATCCTGAGAGAACCTGAGTATAGACCAGGGGTAACCAACCCTTGTTCTTAATGATAAAACGTCATACTGGCCAGAGCTAGAGGACACTGAACCTATGCTATAAGAGTTAACCTAATGTTAAAAACACTGTTTAAATAAGAAAAGGTGAATAAATAATGAAAAATTCACAAAAATAATTTTTTCTTACATTCAATATTGAACACAGGAGCAGTGTGATTGAGTTTCCTCCTTCAGAGGGCAGGGCACTTAAAAAAAACAAACAAACAAAAAAAAGGACAGGGGTTTTTTTTGGGAGGGGGCTCCCTCTTCCTTCTCCAGCTCAACCCTGCCTTCCCAAATTCATGTGCATTGCAACAGCAAGAAAAAGCAGCTGGCACTTCATAATTTATTATCTTTACCTTGGGTATAATCCACCATTATGCAGACACCCATCACTGGCTTTCCTGGAGTTGGATTGGCCAGTTCACAGGAGTTTTCTATCTGGACTATTTCCCTGTTGAGTCTGAAGTTATGAGAAGTCTGTTCTGCAGTGCTGAACCTCTTAGAGGTTCTGTTTTATCTTGATGGGAACCTGAGGACAGAAGCCATATAGGTACACAAATAGCAAAACAATACACACAGATTATATACAGTTACATATTGTTTTTAGATACAAAGTAGTAGTGGGGAATACTCAGTGAGTTGTTAGTAGTGTAGCAGAGGTTATAGTTCATTTGTAAAGATGGAGTGTGCATATTGCTCAGGTAATCTGGTAACTTTCCAGTGAATGCCCTGGCTGCCCAGTGGTATGAGTTTTGCCATGTCTGTTGACAGGGGGTATCTGCACCTCTGGATATCTTCCAGAGACTTGAGAGAGACTCTCCAGTCTTCCCTCCTAATAGCACCTTAGACCAGGTTCTGTTAGAGTAGTGGAAACCTCTGGATGAGAGACCTTTTTTTTTTTTTCTTAATAAACGCATCTTTGACTGCATTACTAGTGCAGTGGACTTCTTCCCCTGTAGCTGACTGCCTGCCTCACTTTTGGCCAAGAATACAGCTCTTCCACTGGCCGAAGCTGTAGGCTGACAAACTCCTTAATTCCCTATTAAAGGCAAACTTTGATGCCATGGGGATAGCCCTGATGCCCATTTTTGCTTCCCCTTGGGTCAATAGCTGTTAGGAGTGAGCAGCTTTCTGATGCCATATGCTTTGATATTACTAAGGAAGACCTTTTAATTACGCTTTCCAATATTCTGGAAGCAAATGTGTATATTTTTGAAGCTGCTGACAGGTTTTCTGGCAAGGCTTTAGCCTTATTTGTTGCTGTGCACTGCAACCCATGGTTAAAGATTTGCTCTGCCCTTTGCGGGTAAGAATCCATGTGGGCTTCACCTAAGTAAGGTAATTAGTGATGTCTCTGGAGACAAGTGTTCTCTCCTGCCCCAGATCTACTCCAAGTGTTCCTTTTCTGCAAGGAAGACTCATGGATTTTGTTCCCCTGCCAGTTTGGGGCAGAGAGGGTTCAAGTCCCTCTGGTCTGACAAGCCATTCTCCTCATGATTTGCCGAGTCCTGGTCTGTCCTTGCCTGTACGGCTCGCCTCAGCCTTTTTCAAGATGCATGGGCATCTAATGTGAGTGACCAGTGGGATTTATGGGTTATTTCTTAAGAGTACCAAATAGATTTCAAGTCCCTTCCTCCACAACGCTTCTTGAGCATGTCTCTTTATAGACACCGTGTCCTCTCTGCTGGACAAGTGGGTTCTGGTTCCAGCCCAAGATTGCTTTTCAGGTTTTTATTCCAACCTTGTTGTAGTTCCCAATGACAACTGCTACCATCCCATCCTGGACTGAAAATGCCTCAACCAGTATGTGGTTTGTATGAGCTTCAAGATGGAATCTTTGTTGTTTCTGCTCTGTCATCTCAGACATGTATCCTGAAGAATTCCAGGGCCATTCTGGATCTTCAGAATACCTGGCAGCATGTCCCGCTTCATCCAGACCCTTCAAGAATGATTTTTCTTACCGGAGAACAAGATTCAGATCCTGCTCCAATACTTGTCCATTGAGCTATCAGTGACAGTAAAGGATAAAATGAGGATCCTTTGTAGACTTGTGTCTTCCCTGGAAGCGGATCCTAGTGCTACGTTCCACTTCAACTGGACATTTCCCGTAGCTTTCTCCTCTGTCTTACACCTTGGCCCTGTCCTCTCAAAAGAGGAAGCATCTACATTGGTGGCTGCATTTCCTCATCTGACTCAGGGACATCCCTTTGTAATTCCAGAGTGGAATGTGGTCATGACAGACACGAACCTGAGAGACTGGGGCGCAACCCAGGCCTTATGACAGGGCAGGGATGGTGAACAGGAGAAGTATGTCAGTCAACATCTTGGAGATCTGAGCCATCCGCCTGGCACTTTTTCACTGAGTTTCAAGTACTGACTGGGACACCAGTGCAGAGTCAGTTAGACAACTCAACCACAGTGGCTTACATCAATCACTAACAAGGATCTCAAAGCGGGTCAGCCTGGAAGCAGGTGCAAACCCTTTATCATTGGGCAGAAACCCATTTTCCAGCCTTTTCTGCAGTGCACATAGCAAGAGTAGAAAATGTGGTCTCAGACTTTCTCAGTTGTCAAGACGTGGTTACAGGAAACTGGGAACTGGTCCAGAGGATGTTTTTATAGATAGTCCAGTGCAGGGCCCCATCTGGTACCAAGATGTGGAAAAGTTAACTTTGACTCTTGAAGCCAACATCCTGAGGTGGAAAGGTTTCCCAGATGTCATTTACACCATGGTCTATGCCATAAAGACTGTTTCTTCCCAAGACTTTCTAAGGATTTGGTTCATCTTCCTTCAGTGGTGTGCTGACAAGGTTGTGTATGCTTAGACCTTTGAGATCCCAACAGTCCTGGCCTTTTTGCAAGACCGTGTATGAACAAGTCTCTGTCTGAGCTCTATTAATAAGGTACAGATCTGGTCTCTTTCAGTCCTCTTTGAGAAACATATTGCTTTTGTGCCGGATGTTAAGACCTTTATTCAAGGAGTGGCTTTGAACCTCTTTCCTCTGCAGCATTGCGTTTTTTGACTTTCATGACTGCTTTCCTCTTAGCCATTATCTTTGTGCAGAGAGTTGCAAACCCCCAACTCTTAAAACTCCTTTCCTGTTATTTCATCAGGACGAGGTGGTATTTAGTACCTCTTAAATTCTTACCTAAGGTTGTCTCAGACTTTCACATAACGGTCATCCTGCCTTCATTTTGTCCTGATCCTTCATTAAAACAGATAAGGATCTTCCCCTGTTCTGTGAGGTATAATGCCCTTAGTATTATGTGCATCATACGTTGCCTTTCTACAAGACTGATTCCCTCTTTGCCATTCCTGAGAGCTCTAGATCAGGTCAGGCATTTTCCAAAGTCACTATTGCTTCTTGGATTAATGCTATCATATGCCAGAGCATATTTGATTAGGAAGAAACCAGTACCTTTCAAAGTGACGGCCAGGTCTGTGGGTGCTTCCTAGGCCTACCAAAACCAGGCCTCTGCTGAACAGCTATGCAGGGCTTCTATGTAGTCCTCACTGCACACATTCAGCTTTGGCTAGAAGGTCCTTCAGGTAGTAGTGCCTTTCTAAGGACTTTATAATTTTTTTTTCTCCTACTGCCACATTGTGCTCTGTAGTTTGAGCCCAGCTGGCTCTTATTTGGATTTGTTTGCAGTGTGTTATGGGTGTCCATTGACACCTAGGTTGCATAGATTCAGTTTTAGTCCTGTTGAATACTGGCATCTTTTGGGGAGTTTGTTTTTTCTTTTCCTTCCCTGGAATGTTGAGAATGCTTTGGGATATCCCCATGGTTCCTCTGTTCAATATTGGACGTAAGAGAAAATAGGATTTTAGTGAACTTAACATTAAATATTTTTCATATTACATATGGAACACAGGACTTAGACCTGGAGAAAAAACCTTGCTGTTTCCTTCCCTCTTGGGGTCATAGTGCAGGTGGTTTTCTGTTCTCCTTCCCACTTTTAGTTTATTTTCTGTGCTACTTGTTACACACAAATCTGGTAACGCAGGTGTTGAGCTGGAGAAGAAAGACTCGCTCTAGGACCCTCAGGAAGCGGCCTTGTGTCTCTCTCCCAAATACCCTGCTGTTTTGAAGTGCCCTGCTCTATGATCTTAACCCCATGGTTCCTGTGATCCATATGAACTAAGAAAAGGATTTAATGGTAGGTTCATTAACATCCTGTTTTGAAAGTAGATTGGTAAACAGGCTTTGGTAATCTTTTTAACTTGAATACAAAATCTAGTAGATTTAAAAAAAAATAAATTTGCTACATAAGAAGCATAACCTAATCAATGTAAACTATACAAAGTTTTGTACATATGGTTTATCATACATGAGATGAAGTGTACTTTTTCTCCCTAAATGTTTCTTAAATATTTTTTTCTATTGTCCATTAGCAACTACAACATGTGATCCGGATACTCTGTTCAGATGTCAAGGGTCTGGTACCTGCATCCCACTGTCTTACAAATGTGACCTTGAGGATGACTGTGGCGATAATAGTGATGAAAGTCATTGTGGTGAGAATTGTCATTGTGTAATTTAATCTATCCATTGTGTGTATGTACATGTATAGAGCTCTGAACGCAAAATTATGAGCTCCGATGGCTTTAATTAACTGTAAAACTTTTTCTAATTTACTCCATAATTTTAATCAATATTGATCAAAATTTAGTAACTCTTAATCTAACCTACTACACTTTACTTAATTACATATATTAAGATGCAAAATTAATAAAAATTCTGTGTCTTATTTCCTAAATGCTTCTTTTTTTTCCTTCCTTTACTATATTCACCACCTCTGCGGAGTACCACATCAATTTTCTTTTTTCCTTTACCCTTAAAGGGATTGTAATACTATCCCCCATCTTGTAGCCCTTAAAAAACTGAATTAAACGAGCCAAGCGGCATCTCTCAAACCTTTGTGTTTTTTTTTTTTTTTTCGTTTTTGCTTTTTCTTGGTCTGCATAAACTAATGCAGTGCGGTTTAGCATTACAGAAATGGTAATTTCACATAGAATCTAAATCGTTGGTTCTCAAACTATCCTCAGGGACCATTAACATGCCATGTGTAGGTTTTAGAATAATATCTTATTAGATCAATATTTTAATTACAATCTGACTCCGGTTCTCTGTATGTTTAAAATCTTCCCTAGATAGGTCGTAAAACGAAAGACTTCCAAACTTGAGGAAGATTATTAGGCATGGGAGACCTGAGAGAGGATACCAAAGGTATTTGCATGAACTGGTGTCAGGCCAATTTTATAAGACATTCTTTTATTTACTAAAAATCTTAAAAATCATTAAGTGGTTTCGGCGTTTGAGATGCCATTATCCCCTTTGAGTTTTAAGGGGTTTTTTTGTAAATAAAAGTGTATTTTATATTATCAGCTTGCCTCCAGTGCCTGCAAATATCTTTGATATCTTCTTTTGGGTCTCACCTGCCTGTTTTCTTTCCTCAAGTTTAGAGATCTTTTGTTTCAAACCCTACCTAGGGAAGATTTGGGACATACAAACAGAGAACCGGAGGTGTTCCACTTCACTAGCATTTGGACTGAGCAGAGGTACCCAGTGGTGAAGATGTCAGGATGAAGCAGTGAAACCTTTATGATTCTTCCCTACAATGGAAATGTACTCATTGAATATATTGTTTAAATATATTGCTTCAATAAAAAATGGATAATTGGAATTAACTGTACAGATTGATTCAACCATAATATCTCTTGCAGTGTTACACCGGAAAGTGAGCTAATGTGTGTAGAATTTACCTGCTTGAGCACAAGTGAGTTAATGAAATGACTGGGCTTCTGATTAACTCAGCTGTACTCAAGTATGGAAATCCTAAAGACATGCCCTGTTTGTGATTCCTGTTTACAGGTTTGAGAGCCACTGATCTAAATACTCTGCCTTGCCAGCCTGTTGTATACAAATAAATAAAAGCCCTTCTTTCTTTTCTTCTTGTGCCTGTCTCACCTAAAATTATATTTTGGAAAATAAACTTGTTATAATTATCAACTGGCCTTTTTTTTTTTCACAATGTGTACTACAGATTGACACACTTACCTTACCACCTTGTATCAAATAACATCCTTATTTGCCACAAATTTAAAATTGGTCCTGGGATATAGATTGTTCCGTAGATTTCTCACTTCTGACTTGCCATTTTCACATAATGACAAACTGTTACACACACACACACACACACACACACACACACACACACACACACACACACACACACACACACACACACACACACACACACACATTTTAGCCCCTGTGTTTGGTCTGCTTGTTAAGAGTTGATAGTTGGACCTGGTTCAATTTGGAGAATAAACTACATGACTGAAACATTCTTATTATGGAACTAGAAGAGGAGGGTTCAAAAACATCTTTATTGGTGGTGGGGAACATTGAAATATGATTCAGCAAAGTATTGAAAGAAGCATGTTTCAGATGAACAATCCACCAGAACATATGGTTTTGTTCTGTAGATACACATAACATACACTCAAGCTTAACTCAAATTGAGAGGATGTGGTGGATGCTGTTCAGTACTGAAATTGCAACAGCAAGAAGTTGATACACATTCACATGGAATCATGTACATATATGAGACAAAATGAGTTCACAAGAGAAATTGGCATTTGAGCCAAACATGTGCATAACAGAATGTTTAGTATTCCCATCTTGGAGGCTATACGAGGCATACTATAAAAAGTCAGCTATTTTGCTATTTTAGTGTTGGGCAGTGTATTATAACTGCACACTATATAACCTAGAGTTATCTATAACTACAGTCTTTCTCCTGCAGAGGCTCATCAGTGTAAAGAAGATGAATTTAATTGTAGTACTGGCATGTGCATCCGCTTGTCTTGGGTGTGTGATGGAGACAATGATTGCAGGGACTGGTCAGATGAATCAAATTGTACAGGTAAACATTTTGCTGTATTTCAGTTCCCATAATCCTGAAAATGCTAGACACTGAAATAGAGGACCATGCAAAATAAATGAGAGAGCACACCCAATAGCTCATACTTCAAACAGGTAGCATACGCAAGTACAGGGAGCAAAACACAAGAATGTAAGCAACAGTATGAGTGTGCATGCAAGAGAAATGCATACATTTGCAAGATAGAGGGAGCGTGCACAGTAGAGCACACACGAGAGAACTTCTAATAAGAACAAGAGTCCAAAAATGAAAGAGACAAAGAACGTTGGAAATTTAAAAATAAGCGTTCAAGAGAGAGACGATGAGCGCAAAAGAGTGCTAGAAAAACTGAAGTTTTAAACACAAGGCAGGACTGATAGTGGGAGGTGTGGGTATATAATATAGCATATGTTATACACCACAGACAGCGCAGGGCAATTTATGCTAGACATACACTACATCTCAAACAGCTTTGTATCTAGTTACAGTATTTTTAAATACCTTGAGTACATGGACATCAAATATGTATATTTTTATGTACATGCATGAGATGCACAGACCAATTTTTAAGTGGAAATTTCAGGAGAAAGAATACCTCCCCCAAATCAATTACAAAAAGCTAAGAATACAGGCAGTTTCACCTAGTAAATAAATGTACTGTAGGTGAAACTAGACCCCACATCTTTAGCAGAGACAAGGGAAAGTGCAGCTATCTTTCCTCTGTTACAGCGCTCTCCTTGCCATCTGCCTTCCCCTATTCCTTCAGTAGAGCATCTAAACCGCTGCATGCAGGCAGCATTGATGTTAAAGAATAAGCCGGGCTATTAATACACAGTAAAAAGTGATGTCCTTCACTGATAAGTTGCTTTTTAGTGTGTATTTATTGCCTGCAGCCAGCTCTTTAGGTGCTCTAATGAAGGAAAAGCATGGTGGTGATTACAGCTTGCCTTCAGCATTATATGCCAGAGTGAATTTCTGCAGGTCCCTTTTTCAAAGTAAGGCAACACATTAAAAAAAAAAAAAAAGACAGGACCTTGTGTTTATTTTTGCTCCCACTTTCAAATGGGAGCTAGTTGTTGAAAGGTGATAGTTCCCCTTTAATGGGTGCACAAAAGAGTATTTTCAACTTTATCATCTCAAAAAGAACATCCCATGTATAAGTTAAAACTGCCCCAAAACAACCCAGTAATAATATAAAGGCATATATTTCATCAACCTAGATTACACAAATAATGGCAAATATGCGGGCCCAAAATTTGTAATAGTTCATGTCATATCTGTCACTGACTATTTCATTGCAATGCCAAAAACATACAAAATATGGTTTCTCTTACATCCCTTATGGAACACAGGTACCATGGGGTTGAGTCCTTCCTTTTGGAGGGCAGGGCCTGTCCCAGATGACAGGGTCTTTGGGGTAGAGATGCCCTCCTCTTCATCCAGCTCAACCCCCTGCCTACTTCCCAGAGTTCATGTGTCCTGCAGAGCAATTGAAGGTGTAGTGGCCATCCTGTCAGTTTTTCTTAGGTTTTTGTTTAAATATGGGATTGTATAATCCCCCATTAGGTGGGCTCCCATCACTGGGCTTCCCTGGAATTGTATTGCTCTGTTCACAGGGGCTGTGTACTTTCTTGCCCTGTGGCGGTTGGTATTATGCCAAGTCTGTTCCTTGTGGCTGTCTATTTGTGATTCTGCCCATACCATCTTGATAGGAGCCTGAAGACAGAAGATTGGTATGTTACTCTTTGAGTGCCTTGGTCTACTGTATGCCCCATTCTGAGCTATTTTATACACACTGTGTGCAAATACTATGTTTATGCACACATGTGGCACTCTTTCTCTTCATGGGGGAAGTACAGATAACTGTCCTGGTAGTAAACCCTCTCCCTGCTGGTTCAGTTATTGGAAATGTCCCTTGGAGATGGATGCTTTGGGGAACTTTTTTCTACTCCCCCCACTATTAGGGAATTGTTTTTTTCCAGGTATTCCCTGGGGAGTTTTGGTCTTTTGCTTTATTTTTGGCAATGGATCGTTTTCTAGGAAGTGGCTCCTTTAAGAACCAGAATCTGTCAGTGGCCATCTTTGCTCCATTGACTTCTATGTGATACATTTTGTTGGGACATATCTCTTCAACCTTTTGTGCCACAAAGGTCAGAGGGGGCTTTATCTTCTCTCCTCATTCTCTTTCACTCAGTCCATTTTCTGAGTGTCTATGGAGCATGTTGTAGCCCGCGGCCAAAGTAACATGCATTGCTAGGCAACAAGCAAAGGAGAAGACTACAGTTCCCGTAATGCCCTGTTTCCTTGGCTTCCTTCCTAATGGTGGCCATCTTACTACTCTTCCTTGCTTATTCTACACAGAGGCCAACTCTCCTTACTCTCATCTCCAGTTTAACCCTTTGCATACCAGATAAGTACATTTTTCTAGGATCTTGCTTTAAACTAGGGATGTTTAATCTAGAGTCAGACATTCTGATGCATGCCTGACTCTAAGGAGCATATGGGGAAATTCAAGGCTAAGGGTGCATGAGCTTCCCTTACTCCCCTTACCCACTGTTTCTCATGCCATACAGGTCTTCCAAAGAAATACTATGGATCTCTACCCCCCTCTTGTGCAGTAAGCCCTACCACTCCTCCGGGCACCTCCAGCACTGAACGAGAGCCTACACGGGTTAAAATACTGCTTTACTCAGTGGCATTAATGATGATGAGGACATGGACTTTTCCTTTTCTGAGGCCAATCTGGTCCTCCCTGTTGAGGGGCTCATCAAGGCCTTGTTAGAGACCCTTCAGGTTAGACACAGCAGGTGGGGGATCTACCACTGGGCACTTTCCAGAGGGGCATGAAGGATCCCCTCCCCCCAATAATACTCTTGATCAGCTCCTTATGGATGAGAGGAAATCTTTTGATAAGAGACACTTCTTAAAGTTATACCCTTAAGGCTGAGGCTCTGGAGCAGTGGGCTTCTCCCCCTGACGTTGACACCCCTTGTTTTAGAAAAATACTGCTCTTACCCCTGGTGGATGGCTGTGGCTGTATGGCAGCATACATCCATGCCCAGGACCTTTCTCTGACTCCATATTTGGACTAATTTCTGCTCAGTACTCCTGCAGAACAACTCTTGGCTCTATCCAATAGTCCCTCTGCATTTTTGGTTCATCACTGCTGCCTTCTCAATCTCAAGAAGTTTTCTCCAATCCCAGGTTTTGGTGTTCTTGGCATGAGCTTTCACACCGTTTAGGGGAAGATCTTTCTCATGGAAGAGGCCATTCAGATTCTGTTCAAGTGGAGTGGCAGTCAGCCACGATCAGGGACTACAAGTGTGTTCTGGGTCAATGTGTACTCCCTGGAAGTAGTCCCCAAGTCACAGTTCCACATGGGGGAACATCAGAGGGACATCCTCCGAACATGGTGCAGTAATCCAGACAATTTCTTCCATCAGATCTCTCTGTCTCCAGAGGCCAGAGAGGACCTTCAGTGGTGGCTCCATTGGCCACAACTGGCAAGAGGGGAGGACCTTTGTGATTCCAGAGTGGATCTTGGTGATGACGGATGTCATCCTGCGAGACTGGTTGCAGGTCTGGGGTTACTTGGGTGACCAGAGCAGGTGGCCAAGGGGGAAGAGAGTCTGTCTTTCAACTTTCTGGAGCTCAGAGCAATTCGTTTGGCTCTTTCATTGGCCCAGGTACTGGAATTCCAGTGAGAGGGCAAACAGACAATGCCACAGCATCAACTGACAAGGAGAAACCCTCATGGAGAGAAGTGAAGTATCTCCTCATTGGGCTGAATCTCAAGTTCCAGCCATCTCAGCCGTACACTTTCCAAGAGTGGAAAACATACTGACAGACTTTCTCAGTTGTCATGATGTAGACCCAGGAAACTGGAGTTCCATCTGGAGGTGTACCTGATCAACTCTGGGAGATCCCAATGATAGACCTAAGGGCAATCAGGGAGAACAGGAAAGTCCTGACGTTCTGTGCTTAAACGATTGATCCTCTAGCCTTCTCAGTGGATGCAATGTCCATTCCATAGAATTTTCACCTGTCCTATGTGTTTCCCCAGATTCCTCTAATCTCCAGGGTGATCCAGAAGATCAGGATGGACAGGGCTATGGTTATCATAATTGCTTCATTCTGGCCGAAGAGGGCATGTTTTTCAGACCTAGTCACTGTCCATTCAGGATCCTATCCGCCTGCCACCCAGTCTGGATCTTTTGCTCCAGAGGCTCTTGTGGTATGAGGATGTGAAAAGGCTGGCCTTGATGGCATGACTCTTGAGGTCTCTATTCTAAAGAATGGATTTTCCTATTGTATAATCTCCGCCATGATCCGGGCTCGGAAGACCATTTCATCTAAAGCATACCATGGGGTTTGGTCCATTTTCCACTGGTGGTATGTGGACAAGAATATGTCGCAACAACGCTTTGACCTTCCCGTGGTACTGCCCTTCCTTGAGGATGGAGTCAACAAGGGTCTCAGCTTGAGTTCCCTCAAGGTTCAGATCTCAGCACTCTGTTCTGTTTCAGAGACAAATTGCTGTAATTCTAGACATGAAGACTTTTCTACAAGGGGTGGCTTATGCTTTTACCTCTCTTTGGGATCCCACACCACTGTGGGATCTCAATGTAGTTTTGAGCATTCTTCAGGGGCCTCCTTTTGAGCCTTTGACTTCCATCTCCTGACATCAGTTTACTCTAAAGTTGGCTTTTCTCCTGGCAGCTATCACTGTTTTGTCCCAGGTCCTTCCTCATGCAGTGGTCTTGATTGACCTCATATTGGAGTTTTAGAATTGTGTATGTGGGGATGCAATGTATTGTATTGTATTTTTACTTGTTTGCTGTGTACCGTAAATAATTTTTATTTATTTTTGTCTAGGGTGGTAAATAAAATAACTAGATAATTATAGGTGTACACCTCCATTATATGGTTTCGCTTTTTTCCCCCTTAAGGTTATGTATTTCTTTTATGTAGGGAGCTCCCCCACCCCCCACCATTTAATTACCTATGTGGGCTCAAATCTGGTTAGAGGTTACTTATTATATTTGGTGAGCATTGTGTGGTTTTGTTGTAAGTCTCTTTGTCATCCCCGAGGGGACTAGAGTGAGTCAGACTGCATCCAAGCTAACACTTTCTTGGATTAAGGCTACCATATGTCAGGCATATGAGATCAAGAACAAGCTGGTTCCCTTCATGATCACAGAGCATTCCACCTCATTGGGTGCTTCTTGAGTCTATAATAACCAGGCCTCATCTTAAGAGCTGTGCAGGGCTGCAACTTTGTCCTCCTTGCATACTTTCACAAAACACTACCGCATCAATTCAGATTCCGAATAATCCTAGGGAACTCTGGTATCATGGGGAAGTGTGGGAGGTCTTTTTCTCCTTGCCGTCTTGGAATCTGTGATGCTTTGGTATAGCCCCATGGTACCTGTGTTCACAGGTCTCCTATCTGGAGAAAAACCACTCTTGTGTTTCTTCCCTGAGTAGAGGAGTCCTCTTGTAGTCTTTGTCCTGGGAAATGTAATTTTCATCTTACCTGCTTAGTTCTGTTAATGTGGCTATTGTCTCATGAATTCTGGGAAGTAGGATGTTGATCTGGAGGGAGTCTCCACCCCAGAGATCCTTTGTTTTGTTATGTGCCCTGCGTTTCAGGAGGAGGGACGCAACCCAATGGTAAATGTGTTCCATATGGACTAAAGAGAATAGGATTTCTCCTTTTTAAGAATGCATTTTAAGAATCTACTACCTGATTCGGCACTCCAGTTAAGTGATTCCAGTAAGGGCGTGTCACTCATATCCACAGAGCTGGACCTGGAAGTATATTCTTGAACATCACTTTGTAATAAAACACAGTGAAAAGTGCTTCCATTAGTCAAGGGAGCAAGATACATTTATTTAACCTTCCCCATGCTGGGTGAAGCTGGTAAAGAGAAGCTAGGGGTCATTACATGGGTGTTAGTCCATAGATCCTGTGCAACATTTATTTTAAAAGTGGCATTACCTCTCCAATGACCATCTGTGAAGTCACGTAGATAGTAATATTTAAAACCTAGCCATGCACTGTAGGGAAAGTCCCTCCTTTGTATACTTCTTGTACAAGAAGTGCAAGGAGAAGCTTGTAAAGCCATTTATGTAATTTTAATGGGGTGTGATGTTGCTTTCAAAAGGGTTAAACTCAATAAAAATGCTAGGGGTTTACAATAAGAATACAAAGAGAGTGGAGGAAACAGAATAATCCCAGATTAGCAGCAGTTTTTTCTGAACGTGAAGGCAGTCATGCATTTTATGATATTCTAAAATGAGACCAGCTGGAAAGAGTACAATGTAGCCAAAAAAAAGTTCAACCACAAACACACACCAAAAATGTATCTTCATGTTGGTTTCCATTAAGATGAGTTTTTACTTTTTCTTTCGTTCTAGCAATAGCTCACACTTGTGAAGCCTCCAGCTTTCAGTGTCATGACAGCCATTGTATTCCACAAAGATGGGTGTGCGACGGTGATTCAGACTGCCAGGATGGCACTGATGAAGATCACAGTATCTGTGGTAAAGAATTTTTTTTTACTTTTAAGACTGCAATTATTGTAAACACATGCTTTTTAAAAAAAAAAAAAAAAAAAAGTGAGTGATAAATGGTATCTGTAAATAGTAAAATCTGTTGGAAAATAAGTGCTAACAATATTTTGTATTTTTGTCTTATTTACATATGAAGTAATTTTATTTTCCTGTTCCTATCTGAATTAAAAGAAAGTTATATATTTCAAGACAGAGTAATGTCACTATATAAAGGCATATCTGATTTATTCATTATACATTTTTATAATGCTACATACTGTTCTAAGCGTCCGTATCGGTGTAGTTTGGTAATTATTTTATTGTAAAGTTCCCCCCCACCACCACTTTTCCTTATGTTACTCTTCTTCCTTTCAGATCCGAAAGCCAGTCCGGATGGATCACAATGAGGGACAATCTTATGTCCGCATAAGGAACACCCTACTTCCCTTCGTTAAGGGATTATCTCTCATTGTGTTCTGTCCTGTCAAGCGACCAGCTTTCAGATCTGAAGGGATAAAGAGTGATGTAGGGAAAAGGGGCAGGAGGGAGACACTTTACAATAAAATTACAATCAAAGTACAGCTATACAAATGTTTAGAATGCTATGGAGCATTATGAAAAGGTATAATGAATAATCAGATATACCTTTATATCATTCCATTACTATCCCTTTCAATAATGTTATTAGAGAAGTACAATGGATGACTAAGGTACAGAAATTACTAAGAATGTCCTCAAAATTAGGTTTTGTATATTACGCCTGTAAAAAGGGTCCTCAAGGAAACTGATCAGTTATCCAATTGGGTTCCATAAAGGAATTATGGATATCACTGCTTGAACATAGGTGAGTCAAACAAGGTATCAGGTTTTCTGATTGACTCACCTGTGCTAAAGCATGAGTGTTTTTACAGTCATCATTGTGCTGCTTGGTAATAATTATTTGAAAGTTTAACCATATTTTAACATCACTTTCTAGAACAGAAATGCAATGGCTTTCAGTGTCAAAATGGAACATGCATTCCATCCAACAAGCACTGTGATGGTGTTAAAGATTGCCCAGATGGTGCAGATGAACAGCAATGTGGTAAGTACAAATATTATATATACTGATGTGTGTCTGTCTCCCCCAAGTGTCCTTCCATAGTCAGGACAGTTCTTCTTTCAGACCCCAATACCTCTTTCCCACTCTGGTGTCCCTCTTCTTTTTTTTTTTTTCTTTTTTTCCTTCAGATTGTGTGGTGTCTGTCTGATTGTATAACTATGCTCCAAAGCAGATCAATTTGCATTACTGTTCTTTTAACCCTTTCAATGCCAGGGGCTTGGGCCATTTTCTGTAACCTGTAAGCCAGACACATTTTCAGCATTTTTGCTATCCATGTGTTTAGACTCTATTTCCGCTAGTAATTTTCTAGTTACATATTGAAAATGTTATATATGCATGTGTATATATAGTCGATATATAAGACATTGGAAAGCACTCACTCCTAACTTATAAGCAAATGCCCAAGTGCACAATCCCTATATGTGATTGGATAAAGTCAAAACAATGGGCAGCACCCATGGGACTTGACTAATAATGTGTGTTTGATGTATAATTTATTATTTTTTTTTCCCCCAGAACAAATTGAGCTTTTGCGCAGTGCCTCACACTAAATAAATTTAACATCGTACAAAAAGCTATGGTGTCATAATTACAAAAAAGTTAAAAATTCCTTATTTTGCTAAAATCATAATATATATCAAAACCTTTATCTTGATTGTGAAAGTTTAATTAAAAAAATAAATAAAAGCCCTGAGTCCTCCAAGTACAAAACTACCAAATTTGTTTAGTTCTAATCACTTTCATGGCCAGCGAGGAGCCTTAATTGCCAGGAGCACAAAATAGTATTTCAACTTTATGAAGAAATATGTGCATTATAGTGGTTACATGGTAAAATTACCCTAAAACGGCTGCATAACTACATAAAACTGTGTATTTCTGGAAAGTAGCTATCCTATAAATGAGGGGTCACTTGCCTTTCTACCCCTTGCCTGGCGAACAAAAATGTTTCAAGAAGGTGGCATTAAAGGAAAAAAAAAAATTGGCATTTTGTCACATTTACACCACTTCAAATGTACTGAAATCTGTGAAAACTATGGAATTCCCAACTGTACTTATTAGTTAGTGCTCTTAGGAGAAAAATGGCACCCCATTGGTATTAGTTGACATACCTTAAAAGGATAGTAATACTTCATTTTTATTATCCCCCATGTTGTAGCCCTTAAAAATCTGAATTAAACAAGACCAGCGGCATCTCTCATACCTTTATGGTTTGAGAGATATCCGCATTCAAAGTTCCCTCTCCTTCTCTCTCCCCTGACTTCAGCATTATAGCTGACGGCAGGGAAATCCGGTCCCAGGACCTGCGGCGGCTCTGCAGCAGTGGCAAGATTGAGTTATAGAAACAGAAATTCTTCACTGAAATGGTCTTCTGCGTGTGCTTGCAAACCAAGCACACAAACCAAGCACATGTAGAAGACCATTTCAGTGAAGGATTTCTGTTTCTGTTACGCAATCTCAGCACTGCTGCAGAGCTGCTGCTTGCTCACAGACCAGATTCCTCAGCTGTCGGCTAGAACGCTGACATCAGGGGAGAGAGAAGGAGCGGGAACTTTGAATGCAGAGATATCTCAAACCATAAAGGTTTGAGAGATGCCTCTGGTCTCGTTTAATTCAGATTTTTAAGGGCTACAGCAATACTATCCCTTTAAGGTTGCTAGAAGTACCACACTACACCTACTACAACTTCTGATTTTTCTACAAGTTCCTCAAACAAGACTTGCTAAACAAACATGACAGCTAAAAAAAATTAAGAAAAGGGTAGACAAAATATACCATTTTGGAAAGAAGATAACCTGCCACATCAAATGAGGGGTCACTTTCCTTTCTTCCTCTAGCATAGTGTGTACAAATGTTTCCAGAAGATGTAAACAATTGGCTTTTTAATTAACATTTCCAACCCTTTAAACGTACTGAAATCTTTGAAAATGCAATGCAAGATACCTCTTCAGCAATGCAAAAAGGAATCCGTTTGTCATAGTACCCTCTCGGCAGATGCTGAAGCCAGCCGCATCCTGCTACCAGCAGCTCCAGCCGCATTCTGTTCCAGACAGCGTGTCCACATTGTCCCCTTCATGGCTCAGCCGCGTCTGGATGTCAGGTGGCTTGGCAGCATCCTGCTCCCTTTGCGGCTCCAGCCTCTTCTGTGTATCGGCATTCCGGCCACAGCCGGGTGACGTCACCTGTGGGCGCATGTCCAAAGGCATGGACTTCTCTTTCATTTCTAGGGGCTGTTGCCCATTCCTTGCTCGTCCTCTTCCTGGCGGCTGGTAGTTAAATACTGCCTGGACACAGGGCTCAGTCGCCGTTTCTTTGGTGTCCAGTGCAGTTCTATACCTTGTTGCATTCCGTGTATTACCTGGCTTGTTTGACTATCCATTCTGGTGCTGACCTGTGGCTCTGACTAACCGCTCCGTGTATGACCCTTAGCTTAGTTGGATAACCAATCTGGTGCAGACCTGCGGCTTTGGCTGACTAACTGTTGCGTACTGACCCATAGCTCGTCTGACCATCCATTCTGGTGCTGACCTGTGGCTCTGTCTGAGTATCCTGTGTGGCCTTCCGTTAGAGTCAGATACCCAATCTGGTGCGGACCTGTGGCTCTGGTAAACTTACTCTTTGTTGCCTTCCAATTTAATCTGGCTTCTCCCAGGTGTGGACCTGTGGCATTGCAGATTACTCATTTTCCCATTGCTGGGACTGATTATAGAGAATCACACCGAGGCAGTCTCCTATTCCTGATAGTTGTCTCTTGCTCCGTTGTGCGCTTCTCTCTCATACCATTTCTTGCGATAATTCTGAATCATTGATTGTACGTAATAAAGTTGGTGTTACCTATAAGTACTTGTGCCCTGAGGAATGCACATCTACTATGTTTGATGAAGGTGAATATTTGGCAACTGTGCAGGATATTCTTTCTGATTACTCTTTGTCACGGTTCCCCAGAGATATTCAGGAG
Source organism: Rhinophrynus dorsalis (assembly GCA_037306005.1). Lineage (NCBI taxonomy): Eukaryota > Metazoa > Chordata > Amphibia > Anura > Rhinophrynidae > Rhinophrynus > Rhinophrynus dorsalis. Next base: position 233,924,517 of record CM074724.1, on the reverse strand, counting down.
TCAGTACGGTATA